>OX401975.1:17014752-17614752 GCA_947859335.1 Tortricodes alternella
GAACGAGCTTGCAGCAGCAACGTTCCGGACCGATACAACCTAGAGATCTTCATAAAACGAGCCTACTCCTTTCTCTAAGGGCCGGCAACGCATCCGTGTTTCCCCTGGTGTTGCGGGTGTCCATGGGCGGCGGTGATTGCTTACCATCAGGCAACCCGCCAGCTCGTTTGCCCCCCTCTTCATATAAAAAAAGCCATTTAAAACATATTGGAAAAAGACAAAGATCCTATGTATTTAAGTATTTATTTCTCTATATAAGTATGTGTACTTATCGTCGTCTTGTACCCATAACACAAGCCTTTAGAGCCTACTTTGGGACTAGATCGATTTGTGTAAAGATTGTCCATTGATTTATTTATTATTGTTAATTACAAATATCCAATGAAATATTTACGCATATTCATTTTGGTTATTTTAAAAATATATTTAATTGCACCCACAATTATTCTTTTGCCATGGCCAATGCGATTAAAATTACTCGTAAATAAATAATCGATTGTCATATATTGAAAAAGTGTGTGTTGTGTGTCAGCTCCGACGCACGACAGGAGTTTACTCCTTACGAACGATTAAATATAAAATAAACCAGTACCCATCATACCATGCTGTCATTTTTCCTTTTTTAATTTGACAGCAAATAATAAAGTATCATATTAATAAATATAAACATGTACTCATTGAATACCATAATTAATTGACACTTCGGGTCCCGTCGTCTTCTGATTGAGATCCGAGTTTTACCGATGGAAACATATTATTCGCTATATCTGTATGCAATGCGAAGCGCCCGATGGACGCATCTTCGGCTAACATCATGTGACTCCGTACCATGTGACAGTGTGACATCGTAGTTTGATTTTACTCCCAATAATTTTTCATACCCCGGGCTTATAGAAAACTGATTCTTAAGGAGTAAACTCCAAAAACCTTCCGGTTTCTAGTTACTCACATCTTATGCAGCTTCCTAGCACTCTCCAAATTCTTCGGATCCTCCTTGCAGCTGTACTCCCTCGCGCCGATTATGTAGTTCTCCAAGTAATCACTGATGTTGATGTCACTGATGTCAGTGTAGAATGTGCGGTTGTCATTGTCATTTATACGTGTACGGAGGGAGTTGAAGTTGGTGTTCTTGAAGTTCCACTCCTTGGTTGTGTAGTATTGGAGGACGTCGAGGCCGTGACTGATGCGCTTTTGGACGTTTATCATGCTAGGGATAATAGGAACATTAACTGAGGTACAAGTGAAATCTTAAAAAAGGGAACTCTCGTTTATAGTTGTGAGCGAAACTAGTATTGAATTTATACGTAAAATTGAGTGGTGGAACGCGTCTTCTTAGATTTAGTCCAATAGGCTGTTTCCTGAAAAATTCTAATGAGTCCGCAATTTACATTATAAAAAAAATTTAACACATAGTTTTTCTTTTTTCAATTTAATAAAAAATGACGAAAATATAGTTTACACTTTTTACCATTAAGTTGTGACGTCATGAGCCCCCACTTCCGTACTTTGATGTGCGTTATCTTTGTCAATTTTGATTGATTTGATAAAGCTGTTCAATATTTTTTTGATAATCTAACTGACGGACTAATTATGTTTTTTTTTTACCCAAGAACCATTCCTAGACGATGTAAGTACTTCAACAGTTCCCTATCTTAAGTTTTTCACATATAGATACAGTATCTTTAAATGTACCTCGGAAATATTAAATTGCACTAAATCAACATTGAATTACTCGACAGCACATTTAGAAAAGCTCTCGAAAGCGTTGATTCATTGCACAAACAATAGAAAAAGGAAAATTCACCAAAGTTTAAGGACTCACAAGGTCTTCTTCCCCAATAGAAACAGCAACATATCGATGAAATACGCCGGCAAGAGCTGCTGCGTGACAAGACAGAACTGATGATGCAGCCACCAGGATTTGATGGAGCCCCCTGGGTACCATATAGCCACTGTCGGTGGGTATATGTTTACCCAATACTCGCCTGAATCACACAAATGTATTCTTATTACAACGTTGACAAATCGGCTTTACTTACACACTTTTTTAACAACAACAACTTATTTGATTCGGAAAAGCGAAAAAAATACACGTTCATATTCATTATATTATTGAAAAAATGACTATTTCCAAAACACGATTTGATGAAATCAATACAATAGAAAAAAAACGTGAAGCTCTCTACGTCTGAAATCCTCTTTAAACAGTTCTATGTCTTAATTTTTTTAACTTATGGGTCTATAATTAATAAAACTATTGCATCACGCCCATACTAAAAAAAAACATATATATATTATTTCTAAAAGGTATTTATTTGTATTAAAGGAAGACGCTCAAGATCTCCGTTATTTCTTTACCAAAATTAATGATTTAAACGTCATTTTAAAGCTTATGTTCTCTTATTCGTCTTAAAAATACAAAAATAGATTAAAATTAACGTTTTCGTTAAAAAATAAATAAAAAAACCACGCGATTTACAAGCGCCATCTATTGACAGTGTGTTTAACTACGTTGTGATGGCCACAGACTACTTAGAAGATACTACGTATGTCATGATGCTGACAATTGTCAACAGATGGCGCTGCGCGTCGGGTAGGCTAGGTACTGGCCTACATTATTTGATATGATCTAATGACGATCAGTATATTGTACAATCAGTGATTTTGCACGGTTGTATTTATTGGTCGTTAATGGATGATATCGGCCGTCGATATAGTCTCCTCACGATCGCGCAAGCGCCATTTATTGACAAACAGTTTAACTAACTAACAATTGTTTTTTCGCATGGACAATTATATGTGGCTTTTTCACGAGTTCGTAAATTTAGTATAGATATTTATGTTTCTGTTAAAGAGACCTACGGTCAAACAGTCAACGATGATCACATTGTAACTGCTAACATTGTTTTTAAAGAAGTTTTGTAGCATGGGAAAGTTAAAAAAATATTATGGTGCTTCCACATCTGACGAATACGCCGATCGCGCGCTGGTCGCAAACCACTCGCGCGAAGCTGCGTGCATCCCCGCGAGCGGTTCGCGACCGGCGCGCGATCGGCGCATTCGTCAGATGTGGATGCACCATAATAGTATCAATATATCCACCATATCTATATCTATTTTATTAACTGTCTACTTTTTGAATCTGTCATGCATATCTTATACCTTTAAACGAGCAATTCTTATTAATATATATATAATCTGAATCACGGAAACGGCTCCAACGATTTTCATGAAATTTAGTATCCGGGGGGTTTTGGGAGCGATAAATCAATATAGCTAGGTTTCATTTTAAGAAAACGTTGTTTTATCCGTGTTTTCCGGTAATGAAAAACTGCTACAATATCATTTGAATACGAAGGTTAATTTCGTCACTATTCACAAAATTGTAATTAACTCGGTTGGGAAGTCGCCGGTTCCGAAGCCAGAAGACCCCGGTTCGAGTCCAGGTTGGTGGTGGATTATATTTTTCCTTTTTTTTCAAGTTTTTTCTTTTGTGAGAAAAACTATCTTTATTCACGCATATATTTTTTCCTAAAAAACACGATTTACCAAAAAAAAATGTCATCCAGGTACTATTGTAAAATAGGCAATGTCTTAGTACAATTACCTCTCAAAAATAAAATATCTTTTACTAATAATACTTGCATTTACTTATTCTCACTTTATAATATTTTTATTACTACTATCCGGTGTTTGATAACGTGCGAAAATTCGCACGGGCCAGCTAGTAATTATTTATAATTCATCCGTTTTTGATTTTCCCCATACAAAAACCGCACAGTGCTTCTCGCTCACTCCGGTGTAAACAGACAGTGACGCTCACTCAAGGTCACTGGCTCTTGTCAGCGTCTTGTCTTAAGAGGGCGCCTGCCGACCGTCCAGTGGCGCCCTCGTCACAGTACCTAATTGTGTTTTCTATTAACCTAAAGTATTTTATTAAAATCGAAGACAGTTTGAGGGCGCCACTGGACGGTCGGTGCCCTCCATTATCTCTGTTTCGCAGACTCTTGTTAGTGGCCAGCAATGACAAGAAGCTGACTACGTCGCATCGAATAGGACGCGGGCACGCCCGATCTGTAGAACGGCAAGGTGAATTGAACACGGCACAGCCAAGAATAGCGCGGGCCCGCGCTTTACGATGTGCCGTGTTAAATCCGCCTTGCCTCCCCACAGATCGTGCGGGCCCGCGTTAGAAACGCGACGCGCCGCATACGCTCTTGGTTTGCCCGAGCCTTTATAATATTAGTAGGATATATATTTACCAAGATTGATCATCTCTCCCCAAGTGCATTTCAAAGCACCGGAAAGTGTGATATTGAAGAACTGCGCTTCTTTCTTCCTGTAAAACAAAATAGTCAATTTGATATTGGGATTACTGACAGCTGTTGGTTGAAATTTAAACTTAAATTCGTGAAAATAATTACCTATGTCAAATTAGCGTCTGCCTCCGATTTCGTTCGTGTAGAATTGGTTATATTAATTTCCCAGGGAACTTTAAAATTTTCCGGGATAAAAACGGCCTATGTGTTTATACAGAGTATAGTTATCTTCATTCTAAATTTCACTCAAATGCATCCAGCCGTTGAAATGTGAAGGAGTTATAAACATACTAACTCACACATACACACCCACAAACTTTCGCAATGATAATATTAGGCTGACTACAGCCATACATAAGTGGATGTTTCTGTCTGAGTTGACATTTCAATAGAGTCATCTTACTTTCATGTATTTCTATTATACATTCTGTGGTTGAGTCGAATGATAGCTATTTGTTGTCAAATCACTGTTAAACCCAACCACAGAATATATAATAGAGGAACTGTCACTTTTTTTTCTTTTTTTTAGCGTAAGACAAAGAAATAATCAAACAGCCGAGCAAACAACTGAAATGTCTTCGCAGTCATTTATAAAATCTCCTGAAGTAACGATATAAAATAAAAATAAATTACCGTTACATTCTTGGTCCCTGAGACATCCACCATCAAAATAAAATATAGTATGCCCCTCTTCAAAAACCTTTACCTACCCTATTTTTATTCTGTGTCACAGTGTTAGGCTAGCCACTGACCTACAATATAACTGTGCCATATCACTGGTTGCACAATTATATTGATTGTCAGTAGATGATATTGACGGTCAATATCGACTACTGACGATCAATATAATTGTGCAACCAGTGATATTGCACAGTTATATTGTAGGTCAGTGGCTAGCCTTATACCCAAGTCACTGTTGCCACTTACGTACGACTTACTTGTCAATCGCAGTGGCATAGGCTAGGAGAATGCAGGCGTTTACCACCACGTCGACAGGTATTGCGTCGACTAGATACGAGGGCTCACAGTGCATCGTACGAATCACGCCTGGACAAAATAAATTTAATTAAGTACATTTTACGCCATCATAAATGTTGTATATTATTAAAACTGTGACTTAAAACCACCTGAGTGCCTAGTATACTAGCTTTTGTAGCGCACATATAGCATCTGTCACTTTTTAACTAATATACGGGTGCGAAATGGACGAATGCTTTGTATGAGCGATAAAAATTAGTCTGCTAAGCCCTCTGCTCTTTAAGTAACAAAACTAGTTAAGGTTTTTATTATTACACAAATTAATTCGAATCCAATACAGAGCTGCATTTCATCAACGAACTACTTGTTTGAATGTGAGAGGACGAATAATAAAAAAATGCATAAAATATAATTAAACATTCAATTCACAATCATAGCATACCTTTTGCACTACCAATAATTAACCCAGTAGGTCCATTCAAGTTGTCCACCCAACCGGGAATGGGTTCCTTTAGAGCAGCTGTTACTGAAATTTTAATAAAATATATATACACAGTTCGTTGTACAAACTATTAATACTTACTAACTACTTATTAACTACTACTAAAGTACTTATGTAAGTAAATTTTTTAATAATTTAGTATTAATACCTATTTTTTGGTAAGGTTAAATATTGACACTATTGGGAATCAAAATACACAGCATCTGAATCTTCCGAATCACTGGGTTCATTACAATAGTTTCACTGTTGAGCTTGAAATCGCTTGGTGTCAAGGTAATATTTATTATCTTCTTTAATTCTTCTTCTTCGTTATTCTGAATGCACTTTTAATTCCTAGCGAAATAACCATACAGTACGACGTACCAATGTACACTGCGGGTGTACAAGTCTTTGAAGCAGCCGACACCGCTTTCGACTCGAGACGGCGGCGGCTTCTTTGTGGTGGCATAATCTATGTACATTTTGACGCTTGGACATTTTGACATAAGCACATTTTAACCCGTTTACCACCCAGTCCCTAAATCATCAAAGCGTGCACTATTTGAACAGACGAACTATAAATTACCATCTAAAATCGAGTAGCTGAACTGAACTGCTAGCTGCTGCCATCTTTGGTTCAGTAGAATTATTTATAACTGCAATAGATTTCTTACTGATTTGTATAAGCTCTTCTAAGAGAGATAGTTCCGTGCAGGGGCGGCCTTAGTTATTGCGAGGCTCTGGGCGGGTAGATCTGTGGTCTTGTCTTTGTGGAATTAGTTTTAATGAATATGCCACAGATATCAGCACGTAAGGCGCAAATTTCAAATAAACATAAGTACTATTAGTACTTAATATTTTTCTACTTGAGTTTTTGGGTGCGCGAGGCCCCTGTAAGAGTGAGGCCCCGGGCGGTTGCCCTGCTCGCCACCCCCACGGCAGTGGCAGCGAAGGGGAGATTGGCATCCCGGGCGGCTTTGTATTGAGCACCCCTACTTAAAATAAAACACCAAATACTAAACATGCTTATGGTGTCTGGTGTCATGTCTTGGTGGTAGTTATTTATTAATATGCCTTTAAAGACGACTTAAGATTTTGTGTGCCTTCTTTGGATGTACTAGTGAGTTGTTGTTGTCACCCCTTGTTGCTTGGCACCCGGGGCGGACCGCCCCCTCCACTCCCCCCTTTACGCCGCCACTCACTGCCCAAAGGTCGTCCCTGGTTCCTAGCTTTGTTTACGCTTTTTACCTAATAAAAAAACTTTATCTTACCGATCGAAGGTCGAGCAATGGCAACCGGAAATTTCTTAGCGTATTCGGCCACCATATCTTCAGTTATGGCTTTTGTATACGCGTATGTATTTGGTTCTGGCGATATGAGCCTAAAATATAAATTAAATAATTACCTATTGAATTACTTTCATATACTACATTCATGCTTCATTCAGAAATAAAATGACATTTCGGCCGTGATTTTTGCAATAAATGGCCAACTTTGGCCAAACTGTAAGACTTAGACAACTTTAACTTGCTGAACAGTGAAGTATAGTTACTACTTTAGTTCATAGGCTGCTATGAATTTATGCTTCATGCAATTTATTCTTATCTATTTATATAGACGAAATTCCGCAGCAAGTTTTTTATGAAATGCGTGACGGCACTTTTTCGAGCTCGTGGCTATGCAAACGCAATGAAAAATATATAATAATATCTTTTGAATAGTCGTGTAGTTCATAGCGGCATCTGAATTTTGAAATAATGTACAGAATACGTAGAAAAATAATCCAAGTCAAAACAATAAGAAGAAAGAAAGAAGAAGAAAAGACATTTATTCACTTCACAAGGACACACAATAATGAAAATACAACAAAATAATACAGAAGAAACGTGGCATGTGTGTCATTGCGGCAGTGAATCGGTCACTGGCTCAGCATAATGCTGTGGTGTCAGACACCCGCAGCGCTGATGTTCAGCCAGCACCATCTGTAGCAATCGGAGCGCTATACAAACACACTAAACACTAATAATTACACAAAACTACTTGGATAAAAAAGTGGTATAAATAAAAATAAATATTGTTATTGAGGCTTTTGCAAGAAAAAAGGAATAAAATAAAATGCATTACATGCAAAAACTTACATGAATGAATAAAACTACTAAAAACGCTAAGAATTAACACATTAATATATTCACGTAAAATTACCACAATAATCGTAAGTTTGTACTATGTTTGGCGAAATAATAGATTATAAAACGTAAAATAAACGTAATTACAACTGCCAAATTCGTCAACTCATGAGCTCATGACCCAGACCGACTTGTCGCCGTGCTTCAATATACCAAATCTTTCAGAACGCAAATTAGTGAAAGGCCTCTTAATAAGGATCAAATTAAAAAGAGCTCTTTTTTACTTGGCCTGGGTATGGACTATGGTATTATCGACGTTGACCATTTACTAATAAAATCAATTAAAATTTCCACTGACATTGGCTCCAAATGATCCAACATGTCATCATCCATCCACTCGACGAGGTCCATGATCCAGCCGGGCTTATGCACCGCGGGGTAGAGCTTCTCTTCCAGTACATCTAATTCGCACCGGCAGTACGCGGTCGAGATGTGCACCAAAACCTTGAGGGATAACAAGATAAATAAAAAAAATGTGTGTGCATAAGACCACACGTTAGAAGTGATAACCTACAAAAACAAAACACGCACTGACTCACTCATTATCATACTCATACTCATAGCTGGGCACCGTTAATCAAATAATTAATTTCGTTAATCGCTAATCCGTTACTAAAAAAGTTAAAGCATTACATTTCAGAAGATTTAACGGTAGTTAACGTCAATCATTAACAAGTGATAAACTTATATATTTTTTTTAGTGTGGGCTAGGGAAGTTTAGGCAGGGCATGAAGTTAATGAGTCCGTTAACAATTTTTGAAGTTAACTTAAAAGTTAATAAATGGAGTTTTTTTATTGCACCTCGAGATTCTCCATCTTTTCTGCGAGTGCGAGCACACGCAGCGTTCCGGTCATGTTCAGATTCACCGCGTCCTTCAGTTTCTGGTCGAACCTGACATAAACGCAACATTAAACGATTAACGTAAAATGTGATAAAATGATTACTATAACTAGCTGAGCCAGGCCCCCAATTCTCGGTGCATTCGAGATAATCTCACAATTGAGATTAAACGTCAGTGCATACAGTCGTTTGACACAACTGTATGAATCTGACGTTTAATGTCGCAATCGAAATTATCTCGAATGCACTGAGAATTGGGGCCCTGGCATGCGTTGAAATTATGTTTTTTTGAGTTGTAAACCTTCCCGAGCGTGCGCACAACACTTCACCAAAGTTTCGTGATCGGTTGGTATAGGAACGCAAAGGAAACGAACTAACAAACACACATTTATTATACTAGATAAAGTGTTTAAATGCATAATTACACTTCAGGTTAGGCTAGCCACTGACCTACAATATAACTGTGCAATATCACTGGTTACATATAATTGTGCAATCAATGATATTGCACAGTTATATTGTAGGTCAGTGGCTAGCCTGACTCTCATGTTACTCATGTTACATTTTCCCGTGTTAACTTCAACCCCCTCTATTCCCCCCTTCCAGTTTTATTTTGAAAAGTTTCTGTAGCGTATGGCTTGCATGGCTATTTTTCCTGGCGGTTTTCTATATTATATTAAAGGCTACTTTTAATATAATATAGAAAACCGCATTCAACTCCGTCCAGTAGTTTAAGCGAACAGAAAAGTAATTGAAAAGCCATTGGGATGTGTTGTGTTGCTCATTCTGAAGCCCCCCATAGCATTTTCATTGTTATCTCCAATGTGCAGACTTTATCCACTTTACGATTTTATTTTAATGTGAATATTTGTAAAGTCATGACTATAGACTCTATTATTGTAATATACGGTCGAATGTTCAAACGTACTCGCACATCTAAATGTTTTCAAAACTTTTAAATTTCATTTAATATTAACCACAGGCAATTCGGTAGTGAACATCGTTAGGAAATATGCACAAATCTGCAAAGTACTTAATGAGCGATGTATTTGAAGTCTGTATCATCCCTTACCTAACGCAGGCGGCACTATGGAAGACGACGTTGCATCGCCTCTGGAGCTCTTGGCGGTCATCGTTACTTAGACCCAGTTCATCCTCCAAGATATCTCCGGAGACCAGACGTAGCTTGCTAAATATTTCAGGCTGCTTTTCGCGAAGTGGGTTGAAGAGCTGAAAGGAGAATTTGTGTTGAATTTTTGTTGCGAATCGGTCTACGTAAACGGGCTACTTTTATGGCAATTTATTGCTGCTATTTGGGCTATTCCGAAAGAGATTACCTATGACATCACTACTGGAAAGAAAAAGGGGAGAGAGAGATCATTCACCTTATTCTTGCAGAGTTCTCTTAGCCGCTCCTCGCTGGAGACGCCTCGCTTCTGCCGCAGCAATAAGTACACGGTGTTGAGTTCGGGACAGCATCGAAGCAGCTTCTCCACTAAGATCTATGAAGTTAGGAGAATATTTTAGAAATAAGTCGGGAAGGGAATAAGGGATGCGGTGTTAGTTCTCGTAGTGGAAAAGGTAATCGCAATCCAACGACATTTAATTGTGGCTAGAATTATCTCATGTAGTTCAACCATGTTCAGCCAGCCATCTGTGACTGATGACCGTTCAAGTTTCTAATTACATGTGTACAAACAAACCACTTAAAAATAAAATGATAGCTCAAGTAAACATGCAATGAATATGAGTTTAATTGTTAGTCGTGTCGACGTGTATGTAATACCCGGGGGGTGACATTTATTGTTTCGGTGTATTGTATTCTTCATGGGTAATTTTAAGAAAAGTAAAGCAGAATGGTCTATAATTCTAGCTTGCCCAAATGTAGAAAAAAACAAATTGAATTGCTGTCACTGTCAAATTTGTCAATATCGGTCTAATTTTATCGTATCGTGTTTTCAATTTTAAAAGGTTTTATTATTATATTACATTTAAATTACTACAATTACTGTAACGGCACATACCTTTATCTTACAAGATTAACTCAGCGTGATAAATACTGAATTGGTGTAACTTTGCAAGTATGTCTCCGATAAAGAAAATACAAAAATATGTGGTTTATTGGTATCAAAGATACTTATTGGCGACAGAATTGTACATGGTGGAGCCATGGGAAAAGGCTGTCATTCGTATCCTTTTTAATAATTAAGAAAATAGCAGTTTATTTTCTCAACCATGTTCACAATTTCTAATAAGTATTAACCCAAGGAGTATTATGAGTAATTTAAGCTAAGAATTTTATGTAATATCAGTTTCATTTAGTCTGGTTCCCATGTATAAACTTATAGTGTTATAGAGGTCAGATAGCAGTTGCTCCACTGTAATAGCCTGACCTGCCAAATCCAGGATCAGGTCGAAGCAGCGCAGTCTGT
This sequence comes from Tortricodes alternella, assembly GCA_947859335.1. NCBI lineage: Eukaryota > Metazoa > Arthropoda > Insecta > Lepidoptera > Tortricidae > Tortricodes > Tortricodes alternella. Next base: position 17,025,990 of record OX401975.1, read on the forward strand.
GAAATCTGGGGGGGGGGTCACTAATAATAAAATATGTCAAGTAAATTAGACTTTACTTTTAGACTTGATTTTCAATTTGATGTGTATGATTTCGGGAGGGGTCACGTCCCGGGACCGCGCCTGGGTCAAAGTGTACCCCAAATTACAAACTGTAAAGTGGTTGAAAAATTATGATTCTATGATAGTGTTTACAACTTCTACAAAGCAGTGAAATTTGATATCCTTAATTTATCACCAGATGTTATATTTGCGATCCTGTTAACCTTATTCTGGTGGGCCAACACTTCACTGGTGGTCGGTGGGATCGCTCGGTTGCGGAACACATCACAAATGGAACTTATCTCATAAATATATTAGTACCGAGACTGGAAAAAGTTGTATTTCAAAAAATCACATGTTATTTAGTTGAAATAATATTACTTTTTATTATTATTTATGAATGTTTGTTTTGTTATTTGGAAGGTTGTTTTAAGATAACTTGCACTTTTTGCAACATAAATGTGTATATCTGATTAATATGGCATTTATTAATAAGTAACCAATGTAAGCCTTTATTGCTGATAAAAATATTATAATTACAATATATTGCACATTACTATTATAATATTTTGATATTATGGGCGTTTAATTTTTTTTTAATACAAATTTTATTATTTATTATTATCAGTCATACCAATAGGCTATTTTCCTGAAAAATTCGAATAAGTCCATCATTTACATTATAAAAATTTATTGAACACATATTTTTTTCTTTTGTGATTTAAACAAAAAATTAAGAATATATAGTGCGTTCAAGTTCCGCGTGACGTCACGACTTTTTACACTTTTTACCATTAAGTGACGTCCATGAGCCTCCACTCTCGAACTTTGATGCGCGTTATCTTTGTCAATTTTGATTGATTTGATAAAGCAAAACATAGTGTTCAATATTTTTTGATAATCTAACTGACGGACTTATTCGAATTACAATTTTTTACCCAGGAAACATCCCAATTTCCATACATTGAACTTCTTGCCAAAGAGAGCCAACTGTACTCCTTAGGTCTTCTTTTTAGTGGACACCCTCTTTTTAGGGTTCTGTACCCAAAGGGTAAAAATGGGACCCTATTACTAAGGCTCCGCTGTCCGTCTGTCCGTCTATCTCCAGGCTGTATCTCATGAACCGTGATAGTTAGACAGTTGAAATTTTCACGGATGATGTATTTCTGTTGCCGCTATAATAACAAATACTAAAACACAGAATAAAATAAATATTTAAGGGGGCTCCCATACAACAAACGTGATTTTTTTGCTCGATATTGATAACGGCAACAGGTAGACGCTTGAAATATTCATATAATATTTAGATATATATTAAATTCTAAAATAAATAATTGAATTAGAATAAAATAAATATTTAAGAGGGGCTCCCATACAACAAACGTGTTTTTTTTTTTGCTTGATTATAATGGTACGGAACCCTTCGTGCGCGAGTCCGACTCGCACTTCGTCGGTTTTTTCTTTGTATTTACTCTAGGTACTCAGTTAGCTCTTTGAAATGACTTACCGCACGATGGGAAAAAACATTTTTTATTTGGATTTCTTGTCCGTTTTAGTTTGAGTCTAATTAATTTTAGCTTTTTTTTATTATGTTTTCATCTTGTGCAGGCTTTTTAACTATATAAAATTTCTGGTACATATGTTATGCCATTCGTGAGAAAAAGAGTGTTGACAGACAGACAGACGGTCAACAAAATTACATAAGGGATTCCATTTCAATAAATGGTATGATACACTATAAAGAACTCACCTTCCCAACAAATCCGGTAGCTCCTGTCACGAGAACGCATTTTCCCGCGTAGTAATCTCCCACCGTTGGGGGCATCGTAGAAACTACTAAAATAATAATCATTTTGGTAAAGTGATTAAACAAAAAATATTTAAATGAGTAAGTATACGTAATAAACGCCTGTTAAACATGTCTTCGCGACGGCGTCTGCACCTCGCTACTCTGTTGTTTGGTGTGGTGCACCACGAGAACCCTGGGTACCTTTTTAAAAAAATAGAGTGGTCGAGAAGTGTGCGCAAATTTAAAATCAGGGCTGTCGTACCGCCGCACCGGACCGCGGCGTTCCGGGGTAGTTTCAAGTTTGCGGCGTCCAAGTGCTGGAATGATCTCCCTCCTCCTGTCAAAGGAGCGTCTAGCAGGTACACGTTCAAGCGAAAGCTTGAAGGTCATTTGTTGACGCTCCAGAAACAATAATTTTATTCCAGCACTTTAAGTTTTACAACTTGTTAACTTTTCCTATTTTTCTATCTGTTTTTTAACATTTTACGCTTAATGCTGCTGTAACAAGTAATTTAGTATTGATTATTCTGAACACATTGCCACAATATTAGCTATATATGTATGTCCGATCCATCTTAGTAGTAGTAGATAAATAATTATTAGCATGTAGTGTATTTGTATAGCGCTCCGTGAGTCACAGACGGTGCTGGCTGAAAATCAGCGCTGCAGGTGTCTTACACCTCAGCATTATGCTGAGCCAGTGTCCCATTCACTGCCGCGAGGACACACACACCACCATTTTGTTTTGTATTGTTTTTAATTTATATTTATGTTACTCTGTGTGTCTTCTATGTTAGTGAATAAATGTTTTTCTTTCTTCTTTCTTCTTTCTTTCTTAATACGTAAGTATACGTAAGCTCCTCTCCAACATGGTGGACTATCTGTATGGGCGATGGGCTGATCACCTGTCACCATACGGTTCATCATACCATCTTAGTACTAATTAATCGAACGTGGCCACAAGTAGTCTTGTGGCTCTGCCCACGCCATTAGGGATTTCGGGCGTGATGCTATGTATTACGTAATTTTTTAAAGAATTCATTTAGGTGATTCATCAAGCTTTCAGGCGTTTACTTATTTACTGAAGTGAACCCAGCTGGTAGGTAAGGAAGTAATTATAAGTAATCGACCGAGCGAGCGAAGCGTCTCCGTTTCAGCTTGGGCAAAAATGCTTTCGTATGTCCAGCGGATCTCCGGCGTCTGTCCATTTGTTCTCGTCTACAGCTCGCAGTCCTCAACCGATTCTCGTGAAATTTTGTGAAGAGGTTCAGTAATGGTGTAAAATTTTTTTATCGATTCAGTTGTTCGAAATATTTCAAAATGGCGGAGATATGGAGGTTTTTGTAATTACAAACTTACTGGCGGTGTTGGTAAACTGACTCGACCTATGTCGATGTATGGAGATATCAGTTTTTCAATGGCAACGTTAAGTTTGTCGCAAGGCCAATCATTATTTCTTACTTTTCAAAGGGTTTTTGTTTTAGATTCAGTTTTTTGAAGTCTTTTGTCGCGAGGTCTACAGCTCACGGACGGAGCCACTAGTAATAAACGAATAAGTAATAGAAAACTATCGCTCCGTCCTTTTTACTTGTATCGGCAACAAGCAGTATTTCCGATAGATTTCGATAATGAGAACGGTTTGCATAAACTCATGGTAAGTCTTTACGTTATGGACGACACGGTTTTTTATGATATACATACATACACATACATATTATCACGCCCGAAATCCCTAATGGGGTGGGCAGAGCCACAAGACTACTTGTGGCCACGTTTGATTAATTAGTCCTAAGATGGTATGATGAACCGTATGGTGACAGGGGATCAGCCCATCGCCCATACAGATAGTCCACCATGTTGGAGAGGATCCGTCCCTTAGTCGACTAATATACAGTTTATGATATAAGCAGAGCCTTAAGCAGAACGCCGCAATACGTTAGATACGTATGGAGATATCTCAATCACATTCCAACGTATTGCGGCGAACCTCTCTTAAGCCTCTTGACGCATAATGCCCTATTTTATAGACGCAAAACGCCCTAGACGCAAAATGCCTTAGACACGAAATGTCGTAGACGTGCCTTAGACGCGAAATGTCCTAGGCGCAAAATGTCCTTTCCGGTGCATATGACCGAAAAAGCATTAGGCCAATAAAGACAGAGACAACAAATGATCGGGTTACACAAAAAAGTTTAGGACATACTGCGTTTAGGCAGTCTGCGTTTAGGACATACTGCGTTTAGGCCATTCTGTGTTTTAGATTTTCCAGATTTAGGGCATTATGCGTCCACACTCTCTTAAGTGTCTAAATTTAGGAAGGTGTAATAACGTTAAAACAAAATGGATACCATTGCAAATGCGTACTGGTATATCGCGTTACGCGTGCATTAGCAACGATGCCTGCCATTTCTTGTTGAGTTGGAGTTGGTCGGGCGGAAAATGTATTTCAAGTATCGAACAATTACATTTAACGCCGGTTCTTGTGGAAGCCTCAATGGCCAATGAATACCCTCTTACCGGCTCAATCAAAGGAGAAATACTTAAACATCAATACATATTTATTTATTCAAATCAACTATGTGCAATATTACAGAAAATCCATGTTACAACGATTCAATAGAATGACATAAGAATAACTTAAACTAGATTGACACGTTGGCTACCCACCATACTACACTTACAGTAGGTATTGATCCCACGCCCCATACACATTTACTGATCCCACCGGTGATGCTCAAAGCATCGCTCTGTTACAAAGGTGCCATGAGCATCACCGGTGACATATTAGCTTCTGATCCCACCGGTGATGCTCATGGCCACACAGAGAAGAAAACGTGATCCAATCGGTGATACTCATGGCAGCCAACGTGTTAAGCCTAACTACCATAAGGTCCATCCATACTTCTCTCTAACGCTCTTTTCCATTCAATTATCAGCCTCACTATCCTTGTCACAAACACATCACCCTGCGGTGATGCAGCGAGTACGGTACCAAACCGTGACTCACTTATAGACAACGTACAGCCTAAACGGGTGGGCCTAGAGGTTTGAAATTTGGAGGAGATATTCCTCGAGTAAGTACCCTAGAGGTGCACTTAGAAGGGATTTTTTGAAATTCCATCCCTAAAGGGGTGAAAAGAGGTGATAAAGATTGTACGGAAATACCACGGGCGAAGCTGTGGCGGGTCCACTAGTTTACGATAAATTCTTCAAGTGGAAACCAGGTGAAAAAATAATTATTTTACAGGCTTGTATTTAGTTTCGACTGTCCCGGTGTCTGTAATGGACTATTGCAACATAAATGTGATTCACTTCCATTCCCCCCCTTATTTCCGAAACGACTGGGGCTAAAATTTTTAAGAAAATAAAGAAAATAGTTCTTTACCTATAGATTACAGGAAAACTTACTTATAAGAAGTCTATGGCATTTAAAGTCACCTAGTAAATTTCAGATAATCATGTACGGAACGGAACCCTCTCCACGCGAGTTGAACTCGCACTTGGCCGGTTTTTTATTAAAAACTAATAAAAGATTGTTAAAAAAATAGTAGTTTATGCAACGTTTGCACAATGATAGGCCTTAAAACACTAGTGCTGTTCTATGAAACGAGCTTAAGCGAGTTTCATAATAAGATCGCACGTGTGTTTTAAGGCGAAATTATGCAGAGTTGCATACATAACTTTATCTACACACATATTATAAATCCTCCATGATGTGTTAAGAAACAATATTTTCTGGCAACAAGTTAATTGTTGCAATCGTGGCTGCATTTACGATATCCGGTGCATTTTCACATCACACAGTCACTCCGAGAAGACTACTATTCATATTTTCAACTAAAATGTAAATTAAAAACAACTTTTTACAATTCTACTTTCGTTCAGCAAAAAACCAACATGAATGATGAAAGCAGTAATGGCGGCAATTCGATCCTCCGTCAAGACCATTTTTTTAATCATAGACAAACGAATGAAGTCCCTATTCTCAAGTCACTCGATATCAAATGTCGTGCGGTTTATATTAAAAAAAACATAGGTACTGAATTGATGTTTCGTACCAATAACTGTTTTAATATCTATGGATACTAGAATAGAGACCCACTTGAGTTTTGACAGCTGTTCCAAATTTAATCTCATTACGATCCTAAAATCGATACTGTAATAACATTACAGAACTGGTTTTACCTAATTGGTTGTCATAATGCTGGTCATTTCCTACGGTTTTTGATTACATTATGGAGGTTTTATGATATGGGTGTAGATAAACATATTTTTTGGAATAGGTACTTGTTTATTTTATCCACTCAAATAATGCGTAGTGAAATAGTGAATGAAAATAAAAATATTATTGGTGTGTAATGCGTACGCGGAGAGAACCACCCGTGCTAATTGTCATCTTAAATTGCTGTAAGTACCTTTATTTGTTGTTGATTACAATGAAAAACTGTTTGATCCTACCTGGCACTTTCCTTAATCCACTTGTTGAAATCCCATCAAAATCTCTTCAGTAGTTTTCCTGTGATACCTGTTGAAACAAACAGATATACAGATAAACAGACAAAAAATTCAATTGGCCTCTGCATAATTTCTTTTTATATATCTTTAATGTACAGGATACGTCATTTCGACAAATTTATTATATGTATTTAGGAATCTAACGCTCACCTTACAAACTGCAGTATTCGCAATCCAGTGTAATAATGCACTATGCCTGGGCGCAGGTCTCATGCATTTTCATGAGCGAAGTTTATAAGGTGTCGTCGGCAAAGAAACGCTGCGTTTAATTGCGACTTAAATAGATTACACCAGTCACGTAGCAATTCGTTTTTTTTTAAATTAAAATACCGACCCCTTACGCGGCCAAGGGCCTTTGAACGCTAAAGACGATAGACGACAGCCATTTCCGTGCCACACACGTACCATACATTTGCGTCGGCTATCACCGTCGTTGGCGTCCGCGGCACACTTTTTCCCATTTAGCCGTGGCGTTCAAAGGGTTTATAAGTTCAAAAACTAAAACCAGACTACTGAAAAATCACGTTCTAAAAAAACCGGACCAGTGCGAGTTCCGTTCCGTACATGATTATCTGAAATTTCCTGTTTCTTCGAATACCATAGACTTCTTATAGGTTTTCCTGTAATCTATAGGTAGAGAACTATTTTCTGTATTCTTTTCAAAATGTTAGGCCCAGTAGTTTCGGAGATAAGGGGGGTAATGGTAGTGGTCGATTTTCGCCTAATTTCCTAAATAACTTCCGTACTATTTATCTTGAAATTTAAATAAATATATGTTTGAAATTCTCACAATGAGCCCTTTTACTTGATATGTCACACAATATAGCAAAACTTTTTTCAAATTTTTCTAATCTAACCCCCAAAAGTGGTCTCCATGTTTAAAATTCATTTATTTACGTTACGCGTCCGTTTTGCGGTCACCAACTTACATATGTGTACCAAATTTCAACTCAATCGATCCAGAAGTTTCGGAGCAAACTGACACACAGGAGTGATTCTATAAGGGTTCCGTTTATTCCTTTTGAGGTACGGAACCCTAAAAAGTATAAAACAGCTAATAAAATATATATTCATGAAATGTGCTAATAATATTAATCCCTTTCATTAGCTAACAAGTATAACTACAATTTTTTTTTTTTAAATTCATGACTTATTTGGCCGAATTCACAAACGCCACTTAAGCATTTGACTCGATATTAAATAGTTAAATGTCCTTCAACTAGTTGTCAACCTATACAAAATCGTCACTGAAACGTCACTTTAATTAAAGCTCAATTTGAGTGGCCTTTCTGAATTCGGCCATTAATGTCGTCTAGAGGGCGCCATATTTAATTGAATATGACTTCACATCGCCTATAAATAAGCGAATTGATCGAGACGATTTCAACGCTATCTCATTTGTCAAATTATAATAAGTAGTTATGAAGTTATAAAACACACAGTAGATGAGCGTACAGAGCGGACGTGTGTTTAAATTATTACAAAAATATTTATTCACCTACAGTAAATTGTAAACTTTGTGCTCTAAAGTATAAGACAGTTAGTGTTTTGTGGCGTGGTGAGGTCCTTACATCCGTGCTCACCTGCGCAAGCCATGTTGTCGACGCCGTGACGGCTCTTCACCTCCCCGGGTAAAAGAGAAGTTATATTTTATTTTCTGTGCCGCTCTCGCGGAAGTGCAACAAGAATCTTATCTACTTTGAACAAACACAGATCAAAATATCATGATACGTTCACCAACTAGAAGCGGCCCGATAGGGGAGCGTAGTGAATCATTTCCAGAGTTGTCTAGTGCAAACCTATATACTGAGTTGTCTGATCCTCCGCAAATAACGTTTCGCAAAAAGCGTAAGCAATGTGATGAAAAGGAAGAGACTAAATCCGAATTTGCGGAAATGCGTAAGCAAATGAAAGAAATAATGACATACCTGAAGTCTGTAAATAGCGAACAAACAGAAAATTTAAACAAATTGCACGAAGATGTCACCTCAATTAAAAACCATGTCAGTGACATTAGAATGACGGTCGACAAGCTGAGTATCGAACAAAGTAAAATTAAGTCAGAAATGGCAAGTCTGGTCGACTTCAATAAGCAAACCGAAAACAGGATGGAAAAATTAGAATTAAACGTACAGCAACTTCAGGCAACTGCCACTACCTCGGCCACCGCACCTCTAACGTGTGAAAACATAATGGCTGAACTCAGCATTCGTAACCAAAGAGCTAAAAATATCATCATACTAGGGTTGCCTGAATCAACTGAGGCTAATGAAGCTGTTAGAGATGAAACGGATAAAGTTGAGGTCAGCGAAATTATAAAAACTATATCTGCTGACTGCTCCGAACCTGAAAAAATATTCCGGCTGGGAAAACGTACTTTGGAGAGAAATCGCCCCATCAAAGTGTGTTTCGCGACTCAAGAGGCAGCAATATCCGTTCTGCGAAAGAAAAATAACCTGAAAAGAGAATCACTTAAAATATTTGGAGACCAAACACCTCACCAGCAAGCATTTATAAAAAACTTGAAGAATGAATTGGCTCATCGTGTCGAAAAGGGAGAAGATAATTTGTGCATAAAATATGTCAACGGAGGCCCTAGAATACTACCAAAAAACTACAATCAGCAAAATTCACTGACACCACCGACGAGATCGACACCTGCAACAATACTACATACCAAATAATAGATTCTTATCAAAACATAACAACTACTAAAAATGCTTTAAAATGTTTTTACGCCAATGCACGCAGTATAGTAAAACCTGGTAAGTTCGATGAATTAAAGTGTGTCATACAGTCCTTTAACAGCACTGTTCATATTATTGTACTTACTGAGACATGGATTAAGTCTGAAGAAGAAGCCAAAAGCTTGCAGTTACCAGGCTACTGCCATTATTATAATTATAGGTCTAAAATAAGAGGCGGTGGAGTCTCAATTTTTGCACATAATAACCTAAAGCATCATCTTATTGAGGAACAATCCATAAATGACAATCATTACCTCTGGGTACATCTTAGCAAATTTTCTGTGAGCATTGGTGCAATTTACCGAACTAATCACGGGAACACTGATGATTTTCTTAATATTTTTTCACTACAACTGCAAAAGAATAAAAGGTCCATCGTATTTGGTGACTTCAATCTCAACTTACTAAACAAAGAACAAAAAGTTACAGATTACAAAAGAGTGATAACAGAAAATGGTTACAAAATCATAAATAATACTCATAATAACTTTTGTACGCGGGAAACACCTGAAACTAAAACAATATTAGACCATGTTATTTCTAATCTGAAAGAAAATAACTACCACTTCGCAATTATAGATTCGGCTATGTCAGACCACAAACAAATTTATTTTGAAGCGAAAATGTATAAGCCTCAGCTTACAAAGAGACTGCAGTACACGGCAATAAACTACGTAAAACTATATAAAACTATTGAAGAAGACGGAAACAAAAATGAAAGCTATGAATACAATGTATTAGAAAACAAACTTCTCTCGAGCATCCACAGAAGTAAAATTACCAAGACTAAAATAATTAACTTACCGAAACAAGACTGGATAAACAAAAAATTGATACACGATATAAATGAAAGAAACTTACTGTGGCAAGCATTAAAACGTAACCCTAACGACAAGAAAACAGAAGAACAGTTTAGGAAGGCAAGAAATGCAGCAGTAGCGAACATTCAGGAAACGAAAAAGCTATACTATTATAAAAAGTTTATGGACTGTAAAGATAAACCTTCGAAAATGTGGACCCTAATAAACAGCCTTACCACAAACAAGATGAAACAAGTTTCGGTTCCAACAAAACTAGTTACCTATAATGGAATTTTGACGGATGAAACGGACATATGCGAAAATTTCAATGATTATTTTTCAACCATCGGGTCTAAATTAGCCAACGAAATTTCAAGCACGTATCAATTCACAACAAAAACATCCTTCACGCCCAGAACTGCAGATAGCGAGCTTTCTCAGTTAACTCCGACTACAGCGGACGAAATAATGAACATAATTAATCATCTAAGAGTAAACGCGAGTACCGGTTTGGATGGCATAAGTGTTAAATCTATCAAATGTGTTAAAGACTTGATCATCGATCAACTAGTAAAATGCATAAATAGATGTCTAGAAACAGGAACTTTCCCAGATAGTCTAAAAACTGCAAAAGTCACTCCAATCTATAAATCGGGAAATAAATGTGACCCTGGTAACTACAGGCCAATTTCGGTACTTCCAACAATTTCAAAAATTTTCGAAAAGGTTATTTACAATCGTCTTATCACATACTTAGATTCGATAAATTTTCTGTATGAAAAACAATACGGTTTTAGAAAGAAATCTAATTCCCTTTCAGCCACCATAGACCTTGTTACTAAAATAAAAGTCAGTATCGATCAAAAACAAATCGCACTTGGAGTTTTTATAGATCTTAAAAAAGCTTTTGATACGATCAGCCACAACATACTACTTGACAAATTATCAAGTATAGGTATTCATAGTAGTGCGTACGAAATGTTGAAATCCTATTTGTCTAAACGCTATCAGATTGTAAAAATAGGTGACAATGAAAGTAGCCCAAAACCAATCACGTGTGGTGTACCCCAAGGATCCATATTGGGACCGTTACTATTTCTTATTTACATAAACAACATTAACAAAATTGATCTTAGGGGTAATATTACGCTATATGCAGATGATACAAGCCTATTTTACTTTGGGAACACAATAACAGATCTTATAGCGGAAGCACAAAGAGACCTTGGTTTACTTAGTGAGTGGTTCCGAACTAATCTACTTACTATAAATATACTAAAAACAAATTATATAATATTTCTGGCAAAAAACAAGAAAATAACTGAATACGATCCTTTAAAAATTAACGGTCAGACAATTACACGTGTAGATAAAGAGAAATACCTTGGTCTCATTTTGGACAAAAATCTAAATTGGAAACCACACATCGAAAAAATCAAGTCAAAAATAACTGCATTAACAGGAGCACTACGTGGTATTGCCAGATGTCTTACGAGGCAAGTGCGATATACTGTATATAACGCATTAGTTAAGTCCCATCTCGACTACTTAATCGAGGTTTGGGGTTCGGCTGCAAAAAGTAGCCTGAAACCAATACAGATAGCCCAAAATAAATTAATAAAGGTATTATTCCAATACAGCTTTCTAACATCATCGAAAAAAATATACAGTGAAACTAAACTACTGAACATTAAGCAATCGTATATATATCACACTTGTATTTTAGTCCGGAAAGTGTTAAATAAAACTATACACACACAGCTTAATTTTAATAAAAAGAAAACTAAACAAAAAATACGACTCAGAAACGCGAACGATCTAATACTTCGTCCACCGAGAACTAAATATGGGAAAAACTGCTTGTTATATGAAGGCGCCCAGCTATACAATAAACTTCCTATACAAAATAAAAATACTAAGTCAATATATAGTTTTAAAAAATTACTCAAACAACATGTACTAAATATTTTAGATTAAAGAAAGTGGATTTATATAACTAAATAAATGAAAACTAAGTACCTATACGATAAATAAACATACATAAATAAATACAACATAAGTTAGTTACTATACTAAAAAGCTAAAATCAATAATCACCGTGTCTGATTCCAAGCGTACGTCTGCGTTGGGGGAAGCCACTTCCATTCGACGTAACTCAATGATGTCGCGTAAATCTGTTTACCATTTACCGCATAAGTTCTACCCGCCTTTTATAATCATAACGGCAAACTACTGTCTGAATGTTATGTATAACTTACTACTGACTTACTTATTTACTTACTTACCTTAATCTTTTTTTTTTTTTTTTGTGTTCTTACGCTCATTACATTTTTTATGTTAACTTTTAATTTTAAGTTCTCATGCAAGTGAATTGTTAAATTCTTAATGAGAATAAATGATCTTTAAACCTTATGAGGGAACAGATGAACATACCTACATAAATACCGGTCCAAATCATAACCCTCCTTTTTGCTTCGCCATAGTTGGGTAAAAAGGTATAAAATATACCTCTACGTTCGAATTTCAAAAAAACTCACAGACACAGACACAGGCATACCTCACTTAAGCTTGTAAACAGGCTGGTTTTTCGGCAATTTATTGCTGCAATGCGGGCTATCTTCAAAAGTGTACATTCAAATTTTTTATACCCATTAGTGATGTAATATATAACCTTTTTGGGGACAACCCGAACTAGCCCATTTACGAGCGCCTTTAGCGATTATGAGCGAGTTGCCTGAAAAGCAAGATGCCCTACAGGCAGGATGTCTCAAAAGCAAGATGGGCTTAAAGCAAGATGTCTCAGAAGCAAGATACCTCTGTAGCAAGATGGCCAAAAAGCCAGATGCCTAACCAAGCAGGATGTCTCAAAAGCAAGATGTCTCAGAAGCAAGATAGCCAAAAAGCAGGACTTTGACCCTGTATATTTGTTTCTATCTTTATTTTATTTGTTACGTTTACCTACAATAAAAACTATTTTAGGTGTCTTGCTTTGCAGGCTTTTAATTACCAAGCAATTTGTCTTCAAGACATTCAACTACTTAGACATTTTGCTTGGTAGTCGTTTTAGCAAGTAAGTACCTAGGCGATTTGCCTAGACGACATAATCCTTAGGCATCTTACTTTGTTAGGCATCTTGCTTTGTAGGCAACTCGCTCATAATCCGCCTTTAGCACTCTAAAGCGCCACTGCAAGCGCTTCGCTGAATGCTTAGAAGACATAGCATTACTTAAGATAATCTAGCGCAGGCCAACCGGGCGCTAGTGACATGCTCCTTACAATTAATCTTGTCTCTACGCATGCCACATCCGGTGCGGCTATGACCTTAGCGCCATTTTACGATATTCTGTTAGGCTTCCCCCACACAAGCGTCTTTCGAGCGCTGGCAAGACATGCCGCTGGCGTCGCGGCGCGGGCGCTGACAAGACGCCGACGCTCTAAAGACGCTAATGTGTGGGATCCCTTACGAAACTTTGAAGAGCTCGTCACTAAAAGTGGCTCCGTAATTTATTAACTATTTATATGTTTCGTTACTTAATTTGGTAATTACAAGAAGTAAAAAAAGCGGCCAAGTGCGAGTCGGACTCGCCCATGAAGGGTTCCGTGATTTATGACGTATTAAAAAGAAACTACTTACTAGATCTCGTTCGTACCAATTTTCGGTGGAAGTTTACATGGGTACTATTTCAGGCACTATTTTTTGGTATATAGCTGGCTTAGGAATTCAATGGCTTTCTGTGTGATCTCGGTCGAGTACGCCAGCTTGACTGTGCAAAATATTTTACCCGTGTTTGGTATGAAATATCTCAGTTTCTATAAGAGCTACGAAGTTGAGACTTCGGGAGGGAGGGGTACTATTTGTGCACTATTTTTTGGGATATAGAACATATTTGGGAACAGCACCGTTTTCGAGATCCAAAACGGGTACGCCAGCTTGACGTCAAGTTAGCGTACCCGATAAACAAGGCTCATATCTCCGAAATTACAAAAGGTACTATTTTTTCTAACTCGGTACTAATTGGGTACTATTTAGGCACTATTTTTTTGGAATCTTCAGATCCTGGATATCTTCGAAGGGTACGTCAACTTGACGCTCACTATATGTGTAGTGTATTTTAATTGGTATCAAGTCGTGTACATATTGTCCACGTGCGAGCTCCGAGGCATCTGAACGCACTTTAAAGTGAAGATTTATTGCAGTAAATCATTAATACGAAAACAGCATCGATAAGTGTCAGCATGCCTTTAGGAGAACACTCTTATCTGTAGAGTGCAGGCCCCCAATTCTCGGTGCATTCGAGATAATGTCGATTACGAGATTAAACGTCAGATTCATACAGTTGTGTCAAACGACTGTATGCACTGACGTTTAATCTCGATTGTGAGATTATCTCGAATGCACCGAGAATTGGGGGCCTGGGTATGAAAAGACGGTCGAGCGCGGTGCACCACGCACGTTTCCCTAGACCCAGATTCTTCAGAGCTTTCGCGCGGACTGTAGGTAATCTAATTGGCAATTTATTGCTTAAACACTTTGCGTTCTTTTACGATCAACGTAAGGGGTTGGAAGTGATATAAGAAGTTGCAAATGGCTGACAAACATACCTTAAACTGTCAATCCAAAAACTGTCAAAGTATCACAACTGTCAAAAGGTGTTGGCCACATAAAACCAGCGTCAATACTGCGGCCTCTATAATAGGTGGTAGAAGTGTTACATGACTGTAATAGGTTACTTTGATTCACTTATTACGTGTCGATTTAACGATAGCCAAAGGCTAAGAAAAGTCAGCCATTTGTTTGTCTGGTAATTTCTTGAGCGCAGTGCTACCTGCGCCACGCTTCCAAATTACACCCTGTATTAAATAAAATGGAATAAAAATATAGTTTATCAAAAAGAACGCTGGTATCAGTAGGTAACGCAAGAGTTTCACTTTCCACCTGCCGGCTCCATCATCAGACTGTTGTCACCAAGTCTAATGTATAGACTCGTCAAAACAAACCAAATGAGTCCAAACTCGAGAGGTTTACTAGTATTGAAGAGTTGCACTCTTCACCTCTTGGCTGCATTGTCAGATCAGCTCAATGGTACCAAATTATTTTATTGTCATCCGAATTACATATGTACTTGTACAATTGCAAAGTTTCAAATTGATACGACAATTGGAATTAGGTTAATATCGATTTCCTACATTTGTTTTTTTTTTATGTCAATTGACTGACAAACGAGCTGACGGCCCACCTGATGGAAAGTGGTCACCGCCGCCCATGGACATCTGCAACACCAGGGGTGCTGCCAATGCGTTGCCAGTCTAGGGAGGATGGGGAATGGGGATGGGTTGGAGATGAGGGAATAGGCCTCCGGATCTCGTCACTTACGCCGATATTCTGTGAGAGTGTGGTACTACCCCGGTCGAGCAGGCCCATTCGAACAGTAATCATCTAGTGAGGATTACTGTTTGGCTCTACCACTACCAAAAATATATATAAAGTTTACATATCTACTTACTTAGTTACTTTTGAGTTACATATAAGTGAAGCATGTAATAATAATACAATCGTATTTCATCATCATCGACCTCTATCCCACCGCTGGGGACAGGCTTCCTCTCATAATAATGGGACTGAGCAGTAGCACCCACGCAGTCCCAGTTTCGGATTGGCGACTTCACACACTCATCGTGGAATTACTTCAACTATTAATCAATTTACTTCAATTCCTATTCCAGGACCTAAGGTTTATTATATACCAAGTTTTATGAGAATCCGTTCAGCCGTTACGGAGCTGAGTGATTATAAACATAGACGCACGCACACACACACCAAACAATTAGTGCAAATTAAGGTATCCCATGCCATAAAGGTAATGAAAATCCGGTTCGATCCAGAAACCGCTATGATAGCGTTAAGCACACGTAATAAGTTTGTTCATAATCGTCACGCCGTGTGCGCATACGTTACTTAATAACCGATGTAATCTGACGTTTGATGCGCGATCAAGGATAACCAGCCTTTTGTCATCTTGATTATGATCCAAATTGTCATTTGTCTAATGCTCCGGGTTTTGCCAGTCATGATAATCCGACTGCTTTACTTTAGTGGCTGTCAACCAAGGTGACGACTTGGGCCATAGAACCATTAAACGTGCTATCTCTTTCGCACTTGCATGGTCTTATGGAGCGTGTGCCTCACATCTGCAGGATTGCATAGTGCAGGAATGAAGGAATGTTTTATTGCCCCAGTCGTCACTTTGGTTGATGGCCACTATAGTGCTATGGGCGCCACAGTCATGTGAATAAAAAAGAAAATGTATCAATTACTTTTAAAAGCCTTATGGCCGAATCCCAAGTATATTTCTGAACTTGCATGTGTATAAAATTAATAAATAAATAAAGCCATTATGGCAAAACTTAATGACAGATCAAATGCTTAAGTGGCTTTTGTGAATTTGATCAATAGTGTACGAGTATATATAGGTACCTACACCCTAGGTAGTCGATTGAATTGTGTAACCCTGACCCTTAGAGACTTACAGGTACTTTATTACTATCTCTAACGGCCGAATTCAGAAACGCCACTTAAGCATTTGATTAGAGATTAAATACTGTCCCTCGACTAAGTAGCCGTCATCCTATACAAAAAATCCTATTGCAATACAAATTTACAATACAGTACAATCTTTATTGGACAAAAAAACAGAAAAGCATACACTAACAAAATAAAAAATAAATAACACACACTAATAATAAATTTACTTGTCCACACGCGGAGACCATTCATCTCCCTTATTAGTTGTTTACTATAATTAATTAGTGCTCATTAGGTTTACTTGCAAAATAAATATTTTCATTTAAATTTTCATAATTTTTAGGGCCTTGCGCTGGTGGCACAGCCTCCCTGCCAGAAGGTTAAGGCCCTTTGTATCGCGTTTCGTAAGCCACTCCCTAACTCCTGAGCGGGGGTGCCTTGGATAGCTCCGTGCATTAGGTATGAGCTTGGCTTAAGCGCCAAATCAATTAAATGTCTGTAAGGAAATTAATCAACGAATATTATATTAAGTACCTACGTCCAAAAATGGTCGGAATTTTTCACTTCTGGATACAAGGGAGCGTTCAAGTATTACGTAACGCAATATTTGGAGTTTTTTGACCCCCCCCCCCATGTAACGCGCCGTAACGTTTTTCTGTACCCCCCTTGAACCCCTATGGATTCGTCATGTCTGTCTGTCTGTCCAGCCGTATGTCACAACCAGTTTTTTCCGAAACTATAAGAACTATGCTGTTGAAACTTGGTAAGCAGATGCATTCTGTGAACCGCATTAAGATTTTCACACAAAAATAAAAAATAAAAAACAATAAATTTTGGGGGTTCCCCATACTTAGAATTGAAACTCATTTTTTTTTTTATCAAATCCATACGTGTGGGGTATCTATGGATAGGCCTTCAAAAATGATATTGAGGTTTCTAAACTGAATAGTTTGCGCGAGAGACACTTCTAAAGTGGTAAAATGTGTGTCACCCCCCCTGTAACTTCTAAAATAAGAGAATGATAAAACTAAAAAAAAAATATGATGTACATTACCATGTAAACCTCCACTGAAAATTGGTTTGAACGAGATCTAGGTGGTAAGTAGTTTTTTTAATACGTCATAAATCACGGAACCCTTCATGGGCGAGTCCGACTCGCACTTGGCCGCGTTTTATTACTTGTAGTGTCATAATAATATTAACGATCAGCTTACGAATTTTCATCCGGAAGGAAATGACGTATCTAAAGTTATTCGACATTATGCTCCATGCACTAATTGAAACATACAAATTTATTGTAATGTTTTGATTAAATCAATATAATTTATAGTTACGTTGAAATAGATAAAAATAGATATTAACAAGCTGTCCCCCGCGGTTTCACCCGCGTAGATCGAATTTTGTTCACAATTTCATGGGTTTACCTAAATTTTTTACAGAACCCTACTTCTTTTTCCCCCAAATTATTCTTTATAATATCAGCTATCTGCTAGTGAAAGTCCCGTCAAAATCGGTTTAGCCTTTTCGGAGATAAGCAACCGGGAGGGTATGACAAAAAATATATTATTTTCTTCTAGTTTGGGACGTTACTGCTGCTGCTCTGGGTGGGTTGAACTAATACCGCAGCTGACGTTCACAAGGCTTCATAATACAAGTCTCTGAATCATTCGAGTTATCGGCCAGGAGGGTATCGGTCATGGAAATCTGTTGCTGGCTCGCGGACTATACCTACCGTGACCATGAGATATCTTTACTCTATGCCATGCATGAGTTATGCAAACCGTTCTCGTAATAGAAAACTATAGCTCGGTGTCTTTTACTTGTATCGGCAGCAAGCAGTATTTCTGATAGGTTTCGATAATGAGAACGGTTTACGTAAACTGTTGATAATGGTACTGCACCCCAAAACTGCCGTGAGATAGTGTCTGAGGTGGCACGGTCACCAGTTATGACTTCATCAAAATGGCCGCCGTCGCGTTTTGAAGAGTGTGATTAAGTATATATATAATAGCTAGGGAGCTGGGTGCCGTTTTGGTATATGATTTGTTCGTCTTTCATATTGATAGGGATAAAAGTTTATGTCAATACAAAAGTTTTTGAGTTACAATTTAAAAAAATCGTACATAACAAAATCAGCGACCTAGACGTGTGCCAACTTTTGTTTTCTATTCTGGGAGTCCTAATGATTCGAATGGACGCAACGAGAACGACGAATAAATGATTTAGTATGGCTTTTTTCATTTACACTTTTGCAACTTCGTCCAGTAATAAAACAGAGCCCTGCACGTCTGCTTCTTCGATGTTCATCGTCTTGAGGATGATTCTGACCATCAGTCCAAGTGACAGCGACAGTGACATTATTTAGCATACCTTTATTTTTAAATAGTTGAAACGCTGTCAATTGGAAACGCAGCGCTACCATGGTGGCAGACTATTTTTCTCTGGTTCTTTACATTGTCATTAATCGAACACTTCAGGTCTGCCAAGCGAACAAATCATATAGAAATTTTGGCACCCAGCTCCGTAGCTATAATGTATACGTACGCGTGGGATATCAAATAAAAACATTAAATATGCAAATTTTTTTTTATAGATAATAACTACGTAAGAAATAATAAGTTTTTGTTAAAAATTGCATTTTTATAACAAGCTTTTTTACCCATTGCACTTTAATTTTGCATGAAAATGCATTCAAAAAAATATTCGTGTCTGTGCTGTTGAGCGTTGAAGAGTGTCTTTATATTAGGTAAAGATTACCATAAAAATTCATTGTCATCGGAACTGAACCAACATGTAAAAATTCAACTCCATAGGATAAGAGGAAGGGGTTCTAATTCAGCTTGCAAGATTTGACTCAAACAAACAAACATACACACATTTCAAGTTAATAAAAAGCTTGTAAAATATACAACGTAAATCAAATTGTAGATAAATATATGTTTATGCTTATTTTTATAGCCAGATAATTATCAACATAGGAGAGAAATTATGTTTTCTATAAATAATTCAACGGAAAATTAATTAATGGCAAGTTCGTGCGTACTTGATGAGAACCCGATATTGGAATGAATAAGTAAAAAATAAAATCAGTACTTTATTTTTTCCAAAGATACATATCCGTTCAGTATTAATTCTATTGAACTCGTAATTTTATTCTATTTTCATTGTATTTTCTTTCAATTACTGACAATCACAATTTTAATCCATGTATTTTGACATGCGCAATTTATAATTATATTTTATCTTGAGAAATAAATATTTTAATCTAATCGACGCAGACGAAGTTGCGGGTAAAAGCTAGTATATTATAATCTATCCTGTTTGATAGTGGCTTCAGACAGACGGACGCACTTCCAGGACTCTATATAGTGCCCCGTTGATGCTCTTTAGAAAAGTCCAGAAACGCCGCGTTTTGTGTTTGTTTATTGAAAACCCTTAGAAAATTTACAACGCAAAGGAAAATTTATTTGAATATTGATGCGTTAGCATGACATGCGCATTTATTTACAAGCAAACTATTGGCTTCGTTTAAATTAGAATGTAAATGTTTTTAATCGCAGCGGTATAAAGAATATCTACATGTTATAGTTCTTTCATCACACTTGCTCGGAAAAGATTTATTATACGCAGGCGTATAGAGCAGCTATAGCTATAGCCGATTTAGCTCGTCTATACGCCCCGCCGTCAGCGGGAGCTATAAACCATACAAAATCCATAACGCCCACGGGAACTATGGATTTTGTATGGTTTATAACTCCCGCTGACGGTGGGGCGTGCGTCAGGTCCGGCGGGTTGCGCGCGGCGCCGGCTGTGATCCTTTTGTTATACAAGTAGCGCGCAACCGAAGCGACATACTGTTTATTCCACCTACCTGATGGTAATTCACGGTGTACAATGGGAATAAACTATTTTTTTGTCATATTTTATTTCATTTCCTCGCAAATGTGATGAAAAACAAACAGCGTGTATCGCGAGCAGTAAGAGGATAACAAACTCGATTCATTAAAAGCCCTCGCCTAAGGCATCGGGCTACTAACAGACTCTCGTTAGTTATCTTCTTCTTACGGCCCTAGATGCACAATGTACTATAATAATGTACCTATATCTGTAATTTTAAAATATTTTTCTTGCATAAACCCAAATAATATCAATAAGTTTATTAAGTTGTGACATTGTTCTTACTTAAATAATAAAATTTATTTCGATTTCTGTGGAGAATAAATGAACATAACATAATATTTGAAACCATGGAGTATAAACCTCTAAGGGGTCACCCATAACGTACGTCATACGTTAAGGGGGGGGGGGGGGGGGTGTCGACGAAGTGTGACATTGTGTGCCAAAGGGGTGGGACGGGTCCTAAGTTTCGTGACGTCACATTTCAAAATCTAATACATCGAAGTGTTAAAATGCCAAATTCATGGAAATTCATTGCTTTGCGAGTAACATATTATGACCAAAAGAGACAGCGGGATCGGGAAGAATTGCAAACGGGACGAATTGCAAACGGGACGAATTGCGAACGGGACGAATTGCGAACGGGACGAATTGCGAACGGGACGAATTGCCAAACGGGACGAATTGCGAATAAGACCATATGCGTCAAAATGGGTTTAGGGTATGCTCCAGGAGTTAAAGTATGAACGCGCTCTGAAGAATCTGAATAAGGAGTTTTCATCTTCCCTTCATCAACAGCAAGCATTACCTGAATGGGAAATTCCTCCATTTTACGGAATTTACCCGTACATTCAATGGCCTACTTTTATAGTGAAACAATTCATAACTACCCAGAAAATAAAGCATTTAAAAGGAAAACTTAAGGGAAAGTTAAACCAGCCAAGTGCTAGACGGACTCGCGCAAGAAAGGTTCCGTACCATTATCTATAAAAACGGCAAAAAATAACGTTTGTTTTATGGGATCCCCCTTAATATTTATTTTATTCTGTTTTTAGGGTTCCGTACCTCAAAAGGAAAAAAGGAACCCTTATAGGATCACTCGTGTGACAGACAGACGTCTGTCTGTCCGTCTGTCACAGCCAATTTGCTCCGAATTTACTGGACCGATTGATTTGAAATTTGGTATACATATGTAAATTGGTGACTGCAACAGGGATGCGCAACGTAAATGAATTAATTTTGAACATGGGGCCCACTTTTGGGAGGCAAATTAGAAAATTAAAAAAAAAAAGTTACGCAAACTATATCATGTGACATATCAAATGAAAGGGCATATTATGAGGGTCTTAAATATGATTTTTTGGAATTTTAAAATAAATGGTTTGGGAGTTATTTAGGAAAATAGGCAAAAATTGACCATTCCCCCCCTCCTTATCTCCGAAACTACCGGGCCTAAAATTTTGAAAAAAAACAAAATATAGTTCTTTACCTATAGATTACAGGAAAACCTATAAGAAGTGTATGGTATTTAAAGTAAGTAGGAAATTTCAGTTAATCATCTATGGAACGGAACCCTCTCCACGCGGGTTTCACTCGCACTTGTCCGGTTTTTTTTAGTATTTGTTGTTGTAGCGGCAACAAAAATAATAGGTATATCATCTGTGAAATTTTCAACTGACTAACTATCACGGTTCATGAGATACACCTGGTGACAGACGGACAGATAGACAAACGGACGGGCAGCGGAGTCTTAGTAATAGGGTCCTGTTTTACCACTTGTGTACGGAACCCTAAAAAACTAGTTCAGCATTTGCAAATAAGTCACGCGATAAAGTTTGCGAAAGGTTTTTTTAAATTTTCTTATTTAACCCCCCAACAGTGGCCATCACCATCATGTTTAAAATTCATTTATATACGTTACACGTCCGTGAACCATCCTACAAGTGATCCTATAAGGGTTCCGTTTTTTCCTTTTGATTTGCGGAACCCTAAAAAGCGTTCGAAAGCAGCTAGAAATATCGTCCGTTTCTCGACCAAACGATATGATGAGACCATTAACAATATCATTACGAGTAAAATACGATAGGTACCTACCTAATGAAAGGAAGTCTCGGGTCCAACTGATTGACTAAATACGAAGAATCACTCTATTATCACCCCGCTTCTTTTTAGAGTGATTGAAATAAAAGCCGTGCTACACGGTGAGCGACCGAGCTCTCCACCAAGGTGACTGTGATGGTTCGTTGCTCACCGCCGTCGCGTTTCCATCTAAGCGGTCCCCAACAGCACAGAATAGATAATATAGTTAGGGAGCTGGGTGCCATTTTGGTATATGATTTGTTCGTCTTTCATATTGATAGGGATGAAAGTTTATATCAATATAAATCGATTTGGTCCAGTAAATGAAAGTCGTATGTCCCTGCGCTTTTGAATTACAACTTTAAAAAATCGTACTTCTACTTACATTAAAAAATCAGCGAGCTAGACGTCTGCCAACTTTTTTTTCTATTCTGGGGGTCCTAATGAGTCGAATGGACGCAACGAGAACGACGAACAAATGATTTAGTATAGCTTTTTTCATTTACATTTTTGCAACTACGTCCCGTTATAAAACGGAGCCCTGCACGTCTGCCTCTTCGATGTTCATCGTTTTGAGGATGATTCTGACCATCAGTCCAAGAGGCAGACACGAACAAACGATTTAGCACACCGTTTTTTTAAAAAAAAATTGGAACCATTTCAATTGAAAACGCAGCGCTACCATGGTGGCAGACTATTTTTCTGTGGTTCTTTATATTGTCATTAATCGAACACTTCAGATCTGCCAAGCGAACAAATGGTATAGAAATTTTGGCACCCAGCTCCTTGGCTAATAGTCCTAACGTACAGAAGAATCGCTCTCTTACAAAACCGATGTTTAGGCATGAAAATATGCCTACTCATGCCTTCTCTCTCTGTCGCATAACACTTGCTCTTTTGTGCACGCTAGGGTTGTCAGTCTGCCATCCGCGTCACCCAACAACACCAAACATAGGCTAGAGTCGTCCCACGATAACTCTGCAACGGAAAAAATGGCAACCATATATGTCATTCCATACAAAATTTCAATCCGTCGTATAGAATGACGTATGGGGTTGCCATTTTTTCGTTGCAGAATTATCGTGGGATGACTTTACTTACCTAAATACGTAAACTAACACTAGGCAAAGACGCAAAGAAAACGACCGGCCCCGCCGATGCTGCAAGTGCGTCGACGCGGCGCCAGACTGCGCGAAAATACATGGAGGGTAATGTTTTGCAAGCGTATCTATGTAGGCATGTGCGCACTCCCTGCCCTGTGGCCAACCAGCTGCTACAGTGTTGGTGCCCCGACAGCGGTCGCCAACACACGCCCGTCCACCAAGGGAGTTGCAAGGTCAAACGAAATTTGGTTGCACACCACATTCTACACGGTTGTAAACCAGCAAGGTCACTTGGTGGTGAGCTCGGTTGCTCACCGTGTAGCACGGCTTTAATCCAGGTTAGGGTGTTGTTTGTGAATGATGTGGAGCTGTGTTTGTTAAGTGTTCCATATTTGAAACACACAAACAAAACACGCATTTACTTATATACTTTTATCTACACCCATATCATAAAATCAAAAACCGTAGGAAATGACCACCATTGTGACAACCAATTAGGTAAAACCAGTGCTGCAATGTTATTGCAGTATCGATTTTAGTATCAAAATGAGATTAAATTTGGAACAGCTGTCAAAACTCAAGTGGGTCTCTATTCTAGTATCCATAGATATTAAACAGTTATTGATACGAAACATCAATTCAGTATGTTTTTGTAATATAAACCGAACGACATTTGATCTCGAGTGACGTGAGAATAGAGACTTCATTCGTTTGTCTATGATTTAAAAAAAAATGGTCTTGACGGAGGATCGAATTGCCGCCATTACTGCTTTCATCATTTGATTCATGTTGGTTTTTTGCTGAACGAAAGTAGGATTGTAAAAAGTTGTTTGTAATTTACATTTTAGTGGAAAGTATAAATAGTAGTCTTCTCGGAGTGACTGTGTGATGTGAAAATGCGCCGGATATCGTAAATGCAGCCACGATTGCAACAAATAACTTGTTGCCAGAAAATATAGTTTCTGAACACATCATGGAGGATTTATAATATGTGTGTAGATAAAGTTATGTATGCAAGTCTGCATTATTTGGCCTTAAAACACACGTGCGATCTTATTATGAAACTCGCTAAAGTTCGTTTCATGAAAACCGCACTAGTGTTTTAAGGCCTATCATTATGCAACCGTTGCATAAACTACTATTCCTTATCAACACATTCATAAACGACTCGCTCTTATGATTTATTAAATTATGTTTAGGAAATGCGTCACCGCACAAAAAAAGTGTGTGGTTACGTTCTTTTTAACATACATACATACATAGCATCACGCCCGATATCCCTAATGGGGTGGGCAGAGCCACAAGACTACTTGCGGCCACGTTCAATTAATTAGTCCTAAGATGGTATGATGAACCTTATGGTGACAGGTGATCAGCCCATCGCCCATACAGATAGTCCAGCATGTTGGAGAGGACCCGTCCCTTAGTCGACTTTTACGACATGCCAGGATGATAAGCATCTGCACGCATTCTATGCTATTTCTTCACTCCCAGTGCAGCAGAGGAGTTCTTTTTAACCGACTTCAAAAAAGGGGGAGGATCTAAATTCGTGATGCGTGATGAAAATGAACCATGTTAACTCTGCATCAAGGTAGGTTTTACGTATTTTTTTTAATATTTCATGTTTCCCTTCTTCTTCTTTTATCCTTTCTAATGTGAAAAAAAACACACTTAGAGGAATTCCTTGAAAGTATGTTTTTTTTCATCTGGCTGTTACTGAACCAGCGGGTTACATCTTCGGCCTCAACCATCAGGAGAGACTGGGGTCCACCGTTGGTAAGTTGTACAATAAAAATATTGTGACCTATTGCGTCGTTACACGAGGAACTGAAGTCAAAAATAACAACATACAAAAAAAAAAAACGAAAAGTAAAAAAATAATGATTGGATTTCGTAATTCAAATTATCTAGAAACGTCAGATAGAATAAGTGATAAATTAAATATATCGAAGTCGGTATCAAATAAATGAACACATTATGAGTGCTGATGTAAATATATATAGGTAACCTAATGTACTGGCCGATATTCGACTTTGGTTAAAGTCGAATAGAGGTCCAGGTCTGCACAAGTTCCAAGGTTACAAAATGGAAATTATCATTCAACAGTAGGTATCAGAAGTAATTCAAACTGCATCACTATGTAATTTTGCCTACATTCCGAAAGTTTTAATGTCTGCAAATGGAATAGGGAACTTACATGATTTTTATTTCATCTTTTATTGGAAAGTACTGAGTAATAGAAACCAAACTGTGTTCGCAAAACATTATTGTGCTGTTTTTTTTTGAGATTAGACGCTTCGAAAAGTCATAGTTCATACCACTCACAAAAACGCTACATACAAAATGGCCCTGAAATATGACGTCACAGAGCAGTTGGAGTGGATAATATACCAATTTAAAAAGAGCGCTGACGGTCATACATTGTATATGGCCATTGGGCATTGTGTCCAAAAAATATGAAACTTACAATTATTTCTGAAAATACTGTTTTTTGCCAAGATCGTACAAATAAAAAATGGCAGAAGTTTGATGAGGATGTCAAAAACTACTAATTTAGAATTAAAAAAACAATATTTATTTTTCACTTATTTTGACTGTTTTTGACCCTTAATAAAAGAAAAAGTTACAGTCAAAATGATCTTTTTGTTTCTTTTACGTGCATTTATTTACGTTAAGCTACACGTTTCCACAGAAATATATTAATATTTGTTAGTATAGTCAAGTAGCCAATTATCATAAAAACTATAATGCAAGAGGTGCTCAAATGGACGGTTGCCAATAAAATTGAATATTTTTATTTACATCCTCTATGAGCTACGTATATTTTTTATTAAATACTAGGTTTTGCTTTCGGTTCTAGTTATTCCCACGAGAACTTTTAAATTTTCCAGGATAAACAGGGGCATATGTGCTAGGCCAGGGTATAAACTATCTCTATTCCAAATTTCACTCATATCCGTTGAGCCGTTACAGCGTGAAGAAGTTACAAACATACTCGCACACACGCAAGCACTCACAAACTTTCGAGTGATTGTGTGTGTGTGTGTGAGTGTGAGCGTAAACAATTCAATTCACTTCAACCAACACAAATAAATCACTAGACAATAAAGTCCAGTCTTTACAAAAACCTCTATATTTATTGCCACCAAATATCAGCCAAAAATAATATAAAATATTTGATAAAGTTGTCCAGGATATATTTTGACATTGCCATCTATACATATAATAAAATCGTAAAGTGGTAAAAGTCTGTACATTGAAGATAACAATGAAAAAATGCTATGTGGGGCTTCAGAATGAGCAGCAGAACAAATCCCAATGGTTTTTAAATTTCATGTCTGTTTGTCTGATTGTATGTGCACGATAAACTTTAAAACTACTAGATGGATTTGAATGCGGTTTTCGATAATATATTCAGGAACACTTCAGACAAGACATAGGCTATAGAAACTTTGAGAAATTAAACTGGAAAGGGGTAAAAGAGGGGGTGGATGTTAGTATGGGAAAAACTATTTCGATGAGTTTATTAACCTTGGTATAAATACTTTCCAGAATAGAAAATTAGGATATTCGGTATAAGACAATATGAAACTACCCCTGAAAAAGGGGTGCCTTGGGGCCATAAACTTTGTATGGGAAAAACCGATTCCATTCGTTTGTCGTCTTGAAACTTGGTATAAATGCAGTTCAAAACAAACAATTAGGTAGGCGATCGAGAAAAAAGACGAAACTACTCCTAAAAAGGGATGTCTAAGGTTATTGAACTCTGTATTGGAAAAATGATTCCATTTTGTTTATCAACTTGAAACTTGGTATAAATGCAGTTCAAAACAAACAATTAGGTAGGCGATCGAGAAAAAAGACAAAACTACTCCTAAAATGTAACTTCCCCCTAAAATAAGATTCCTTGGTGTATTGAATGTTTGTATGGGAAGAACCGATTCCATGCTGATATCTACTTAAAATATGGTACGAAAAACTCTTCGGAATAAACAATCCTATAGTCTGTTCGGCGAGAGTTGATAAAAAAAGTTAAAAGTCAGGGCTTCTTAACTCATTACAAATAGCGGCCCGCTAGTTATTTTTACTGATGATAATAAAAAATTAAAGGAAAAAAATACATTGTAACAGTAAAGGCACGAGCAAACCAAACGCGTGCGCGGCGCTTCGCGTCTTGGACGCGGACCCGCGCGATCTGTAGAACGGCAAAGCGAATTGAACACGGCACAGCAGAAATTTGCGCGGGTCCGCGCTAAAAACGCAATGCGCCGCACACGCGCTCGGTTTGCCCGAGCCTTAACAAACAACGATAACAACAACAATTGTAAACAATTATTTTACTGTATAAACAAAAAGCAACACGCGAAAACCCAAACGACACAGTCGAAACCAATGACATATTATAGAAAGACACACGCACGTCATACTCAACGCATTTTAAACACGTGTCATAGATACTGTTTTTCTATTTCGTTTCTTTTCGGCCAGTGCAGATTTATCGCGCACATATAAGACATTAATTTTCAATATGGCGATTGTGTATATGAACAATACAAATATATTTTTTCGCCGCCGTCCGCCCGGTGATATACCGAGTTTTATAACATCTGCGTCCCTCATACCACGAAACTCAGTGCGCGCGGCGATAAGCGACGCCCGTCATACAGTTTGCGATAGTTAAGTTAAGCGACAGTCGCTATTTCATAACGATTTCATAATATTTATCAACTCTCGCCGAACAGACTGTACTTCCTGTAAAAGTTTGTGTGTATGCGTGGGTATGTGCGTGTGTGTGTGTGTGTGTGTGTGTGTGTGTGTGTGTGTGTGTGTGTGTGTGTGTGTGTGTGTGTATGTGTGTGTGTAATTTTTATCCCGGCTAAATCAAATGTTCCCAAGGGAATAATTATAACTGAATTTAACGCGGATGGAGTCGCGGGTGGACGCAATATTTTATAAATGCGAAAATAACTCTGTTTGTTACGTTTTCACGCCTAAACCACTGAACCAATTTTGATGAGTTTGGGTATAGAGATAGATCTGTTTGTTACATTTTCCCGCCTAAACCGCTCAGCCAATTTTGATGAGTTTTGGTATATAGATACCAAGATTGAACTTTGGAGAAGGCCATACGTTACTTAAATTATTATTCTACGAAGACGAAGTCGCGGGCACCAGCTAGTTTACAATACGTACGTCATCTAAATGTTACAAGGATTCACAGAAGCTTTATATAATTAAAAAAACCGGCCAAGTGCGAGTCGGACTCGCGCACGGAGGGTTCCGTACCATTATAATCAAGCCAAAATAAATCACGTTTGTTGTATGGGAGCCCCCCTTAAATATTTAGTTTATTTTAATTTAATTATTTATTTTTGTAGTTCTTTAAATTATATCTAAATATTCTGTGGATATTTCAAGCGTTTACCTGTTGCCGTTATCAATAACGAGCAAAAACGAGCAAAAAAATCAAGTTTGTTGTATGAGAGCCCCCTTAAATATTTATTTTATTCGTTTTTTTTTTAATATTTGTTGTTATAGCGGCAACGGAATTACATCATCTGTGAAAATTCCAACTGTCTAACTATTACGGTTCATGAGATACAGCTTTGAGACAGACGGACAAACGGACAGACGGCCAGAGGGACGGACAGACGGACAGACGGACAGATGGACAGACGGACAGCGGAGCCTTAGTAATATGGTCCCGTTTTTAACCTTTGGGTACGGTACCCTAACAACCAAATGACATTCAGAGTTGAATGAAAAGATAAAGTCAAATTGAGGTCAGATGTAAACAAGAAATTCGGCGAAATATCGCGAATAAAAAAAAGTTAATTGTAGCAATAAAAAATCGCTAATAAAGTAAAATATGCAGATGTCGTACTTCAAGATACATAAAAGATACATGCAAGTTTTTTTTTCACATTAGACACAGACAGCGGTTCTAGGTGATCGTCAAGGTACACGTATCCTTATCTATCTTTTAACTCGCCGACCGCCGCCGCTAAGGCTGGGTTTTAATGAGTTAAATAGTTTTTCATCACACTTGCTCGGAAAGGGTGTTTTATACGCAAGCGTACAGAGCAACTATAGCCGATTTAACTCATCTATGGGCCCCGCCGTCAGCGGAAGTTATAAACCATAGAAAATCCCTAGGGAGTTATGGATTTTGTATGGTTTCGAACTCCCGCGGGCAGTTAAGTGCGCCAGGTCGGCGGAGCTGCTCGGGAGCCGCAGCCGGCGGGGCGCGCGATCGCAAGCCGGCGGAGCTGCCCCGCGCTGATCGCAACGTGCGCTCAGTTTATGAACACCCACCTGATGGTAATTCACGATGTAAAATGGAAATAAAATTATTATATATACTTTTTTGTCTAATTTTTATTTCATTTCCTCGCAAATGTGATGAAAAACATTGTGTGTATCACGGGCAGTAAGGGGATAACAAACTCGAGTCATAATAGCCCTCGCCTATCGGCGTCGGGCTTCTAACAGACTCTCGTTAGTTATCCCCTTCTTACGGCCCTAGATGCACAATGTACTATAATGAGTTAGCTACAGTTGTTAGCAACACATTTGATCTCAGTTTGCCACTGTATTAAGATGCATTTGTATGTAGAAGTTTGGTTTAGTTTTTCTAAGTTCCACATATATTATCGGTATTGTTTTGATCGGAAAAGGGGTACTATTTTGTCTACTATTTTTTGGGATATAGCCAATTGGAAAATCGAAGGCTTTCTGGGTGCAATCTCGTTGTAGAAGACGTGTACGCTACCTTGACGGTGCGCTACTTTTTAACCGTCAAATATCTCAGCTTCTATAATAGTTACGCAGATGAGATTTGAAGGCTTACTATTTAGGTACAATTTTTTGGCTCATACAGAATTTCCGGGAACAAAGGAAGTTCAAGGTAGCGTACCTACCTACTGCCCCTTATATCTCGAAAACTACAAGGGTACTATTTTTTTTAATAGGTTGTAAGTCGTTACTATTTGGGTACTATGTTTTGGCATTATTAAATCCTCGATATCGTGTTGGTGTACGCTACCTTGACGATCACGAGGATCAATTAGCACCGTGTTTAAGTACGCCCCCGTTCACTCTAGTGCCGAACTGCCGAAGAGATAGTCAGAACGAAACGAGAAACGGGTTTAAGTTATCCCCGTGAAAGTCATGCTAGAGCCGCCGACAACAACAAAAGAAAAGTAAGGAGAAAAATCAAGCTGTGCCGAACTGTGTCAAAAAGTGTGCCACTCAGCGGCGAACCTCGACGCTGCTTTTCAGAGGTCCCAACACGAACTGCAGATAAAATGAAAAAAAAAAACCTGTCAAGTGCGAGCCTGACTCGAGCGCCGAGGGTCCCGTACTTACCTATGATAAACAGACAGTTCCTTGTAGGGACGGAACCCTAAAATAAAAAAATGCCTTTTAACAACCGGGTAACCATTTATACCCTACCTACAAAATAACACAAAAAATTACTTTCGCAAGCTCCTATCTTCGTGCAATCGTCGAGTGTGATCCGACTTTGCAAAGGTTATTCCATTAAAGTATTTTTTTTGTGATGTAACTACTTATTGCTGTTTTTGGGCTTTTTCCTTTACTTGTGCTGTAAGGCACTGCTTCTTGCCAAATTTCATGATTCTAGGTCAATAGGTTACTCAGGTAGGCCGCTGACTGAGTTACTTACTGCGATCGAGAAAGCGTGCGTTCTGGCCAGGCATCGATCGCGGCACGAATCTTTTCCAGCGGCCCTAACATGCATGGCACAAAGATAAATTAGAACCGTTTATCTCTAAGTGCGTCTCTCTAACACTAGTGCCGACGAAAGAGATATGAAAATGAAAATGAAAATATTTATTTTGCAAGTAGGCCACATGGGCTCTTTCACATGTCTGAATCTACTAGCGCTTCGAAAGGTGACATCTGCTGAGAAGAAACGCCGCAAGAAACTCAGCAGTAAGTCTTTTTTCAACTTTGACATTAGAGTTTTATCTAAAAACTAACACAAAAGTGCAAAAACAAACCTAATGGGTACAAATTAATTCTAATGAATGACTAATAGGTAAGGGAGATCGCGTCGATCGAGTCGCGTCTGGACAAGTAACTTAGAGATGTATGAAGCCTCTAAGGGTCATAATAATAAAATAATAATTGAAACAAAGAAATATCTAAACTGATTAATCTAGTTTAAATAAATGGAGGTATAGAGAGTCTCCAAGGTCAATTATAAAGATGGAGATGTAAGGTCTCCAAATACCAAAAAACAAAAAACACATGTCCTAATAATACAAATATACGAATATGAAAAATTATCGAATATAATATAGAGAACACTACGAAGTCTCTCTTGTCAGGTTCAGATATCGCACAAAACTAATAAATTAAAACTAACCAATTTAAATGGTCCCTGCGAGCATGAACCGTCCGGACCCCACAGACAGCACCCGTTCACGAGTATGACGCGTATCTCAGCCATCGTCCCCCTCAACCATGCTTTAGGGAAGGTGGCGACCCGATCAACGATGCCGCCGTAAGCAAAGACCTTTGAGCGAGCATGACATGCTCACGCTGCCGGACAAGAATGAAATAAATCAAAGCAGATACGAGTAGCCGTCCGACGAGAGATGGCACAGTGGGCTCACATAATAAAAAATTAGCATGTGCGATATAGGTAGATATACAATAATCTTACTTACACAACAATTATAGGTACATGATTATACACCGTATTTATTCATATAACTAAACATTTTACTTAAAGGCATTGTTGTCATCTAAGAAATCATTTACAGTATAATATGCCTTGCTCAACAAGTAGCGCTTAATGTAAGATTTAAACTTGTTAAACGGCATATTGACGGCGTATCTTATTGTAGAAGCGAACGACGTGCTCATCTTACGGAGACGGTAACGCGGAACTAAAAGTTTATCCTTATTCCTAGTGTTAAAATTGTGAATGTCGCTAGTCATAGTCATAGAGATAAACGGGTCTTATTTATCTTTGTGGCATGCATGTTAGGGCCGGTGTGGGATTCGCTTCGCTTCTTTGATTGGCTCGCTTTAGAGAATCCAAGTTTGAGTGGGACTTTAGGCAGGCCCTGAGCTCCAATTCAGTCCACAAAGAATAGTCAAGTGGTTGAGATCAGGACTGGACTGCGATTCTTCCGCCGCAATGAAGCCCGGCTAATTTTGAGTCGAGCTTGAGTCGTTTTAGCCTTATGGGCAGGTACTGAGTCTTGCTGGAAAATCTATTATTTGTTGTGAAATAAACTATTAACCAACTATATAACTATCACCACAGTCTCTAAAATGTCACTTTAATATTTTTATGCATTTACCTCGACGCCTTGTTGGCGAAAATAGAGTGACATGTGACTGAATCAGTGGGGTGTGAACCTACGGCTTTTCATACAAAAGCCGATAACGATTTCCAACCCTTAAATATTAACCGATGTTGACTAATTTTTGATAGGTTGTCAGTCAGAACAAAACCTAGGTCTATACTTTTTTTTTAAATATAATCAATAAATTCCGTTTTATTGTTGTTTTAGTATTCTCATACAAAACTAATTTGGGTTATTATTTGACTGTTGATCTTTAATCAATATTCAAAAAGCGTATAGACCTAGATTTTGTTCTGACTGACAACCTATCAAAAATTGGTCATAATTGGTTTACAAAATCGTTATCGCCTTTTGTATGAAGAGGGTGATATTTGCCGCTGGTTCACAGTGTTCACAGTCCACTTAAAATAGATTAACGGAAGGCCAGTTACAGGTTCCCAATAAATACCTAATTAAATAGAAAAATATCAAATTGGATATACGATTTATCGGTAACTCTAGACATTTTAGGTAACACCAGAGACATCGTTTGAATAACACTCGAGAATCGAGTTTAACCAAATTCTTTATTAAAAGCCAAAATCGGCTAACATTATAATATTTCAAATCGAATACTTTTACAAATATGTTTGTTTTTAAGTAGCTTGAGTTGTTTCAATGTTGTTATTTAATTAATAGAGGAAATTATCATTTTCATGTAATAATACAAGAAGTAGGCGCACAGTGAGTATATGACGATCTTGGTCACCAGGTCCAGGTAGAACAGTCTGTAAAAGATAATACATTGTTGAAGGTATGTTTAATTCTAGTGTTTCTTTTTAACATTTATTACACGTCAATAGAGAGAAAGAAAGAAAAAAAGAAAGAGAAACATTTATTCACTGACACAGAATACATACACATACATACATAGCATCACGCCCGAAATCCCTAATGGGGTGGGCAGAGCCACAACACTACTTGTGGCCACGTTCGATTAATTAGTCCTAAG
This sequence comes from Tortricodes alternella, assembly GCA_947859335.1. Taxonomy (NCBI): domain Eukaryota; kingdom Metazoa; phylum Arthropoda; class Insecta; order Lepidoptera; family Tortricidae; genus Tortricodes; species Tortricodes alternella. The sequence goes on from OX401975.1 coordinate 17,059,817, forward strand.
ATGTTATGATGAATCGTATGGTGACAGGTGATCAGCCCATCGCCCGTACAGATAGTCCACCATGTTGGAGAGGACCCGTCCCTTAGTCGACTTATACGACATGCCAGGATGATAAGCATCTGCACGCATTCTATGCTATTTCTTGACTCCCAGTGCAGCAGAGGAGGTCAGAATACACACAGTCTAATATAAATAAAAAACAATACAAAACAAAATGGTGGGGTGTGTGTCCACGCGGCAGTGAATGGGACACTGGCTCAGCATATTGCTGAGGTGTAAGACACCTGCAGCGCTGACAGCTAGCACTGTCTGTGACTCACAGAGCGCTAATACAAGTACACTACATACTTACACTTACACTTTTTATTTGAATTAATATTTAAGTAGTTTTAAAATATACATTTTTATATAGCACTTATTTATATTGTTTATTTGTTTTATTATTATTATTATTTGTTTGTTTTTGTTTTGGCTGTTTGTGATTTTTGTCTGTCCACGCATTGTCTTCTCTCATCAACTCCAAGGTTAGCTGGAAGAGATCCCATTAGGGATAAGCTCGCCTTTGTACACGGTTTATGTCAAAATGCAGAATGTTATTGTTTTAATTTATGTGCAATAAAGAGTTTACATACATACATACCTACTAATATTTTTTTACTTACTATCTACTACGTAGATGGATTGTTCATACATACATAATATTGTGATCGCATGTTCAGAATAATGACATCTATATACGCTTATGATATGATAGGCGTTTATTAGTGACCGCACCATAGATAAAAGAGATCATGGATGTGACATGGGGGCGTACTTCGTCTTGCCTCGATTTGAGCAAAATGCTCAAATTGACGTGAGACGCCTACTAACACCGCCGTAGGCGCCCATACGACCTATTCGACAGTGATGATTACTTTAATGATGATGGTGTACAAGGACTCACTGTTTGTGCAGCCTCCTGGCCTGGGGTAGCGTGGAAGGGTCTTCCTTGCAGCAGTACTGGCGCGCGCCGCGTATGTAGTCACGTACGTATGTATTCCAGTTTATCATCTGAATAGAGAAGTAATTTTTAGGTTTCCGTACATCCGATGAAACAACGGAACCCTTATAGCTGTGTTTTTCAACCGGTGGGTCGCGACGCCCCGGGGGTTCGCAAGTCCTTGCTCAGGGGGTCCCACAACCTTGCTCAGGGGTCACGGGCGCAAGCCAGGTTTTTAAATACTACTGACAGAATAATACGGTCATAGGGGGGTCGCCAAAATATTTTTACTTGTAAAGGGTCGCGTACTGGAAAACTTTGAGAAACTGTCGTCTGTCTGTCTGTTACAGCCTTCGAATATACCTATTGGACGAAAATAGTTGTTTGGTTCCCGTTTTCTGTGGGAAGTTAGAGACAGGATTGTTCAATCATATTTCAGTGTCTCAAGTTATTTTCACATGTGATTTTGCCCTTATTACTATTAATAGATTCTGTTCAAGACAGATATTGCACTCAAGTAAGGTTTTTTAGTATGGGAGAACGCCTACTTGATAACAATAGCAATCTTGAGCATAGACTAATAATTACGGCACTAGAGAGATCTTTAGTCTACTGTACTATATACAATAAATATTTCACTTTCATTATTCGATCACATGTTTTTATTATGTACTAGCTGTCCCCGTGAATTCCAGGCAAGCTTTAAACCTTCAAAATTTTAAATGAACGATTTTAAAATAAAAACGTACATATTTATGTAGTTTAACATTATTTTTATTCACTACTTTACGTGTACACCACAACACCCAATTCTGATCAGGTGGTTCTCAGACAAAGTGTCCTTTGAGGCATTTAGCTTAATATACTATTTCATCACACTTGCTCGGAAAGGGTGTTATTATACGCAGGCGTATAGAGCAGCTATAGCCGATTTAGCTCCTTTATACGCCCCGCCGTCATGGGCGTGCGCCAGGTGGCGGGGCCGCGCGGCGCCGGGTCCGGCGAGGTGCGCGCGCGCCGGCTCCTGCGGTGATCGTTTTCTTATACAAGAAAGAGGCGCGCAATCGACGCGACATACATACAGTTTATTCTACCCGGGTGCCATCTATTTGGCATAATTTTTAATGTCCGAAACTTATTAGGCATAACAGGTATATTTTATTTTCGCCGAATCTTAAACTTGCCGAAATTTTATTCGGCATCATTCGGTATTAGCCGAATGGTTGTTTTCCCGAATATTATATTAGCATAATATTGATTTGGCCGAATTTTATTTTGCATAATGTTGTTTAGCATATATATAATTTTGCAGAATTTTGATAGCCCGAAATCCTGTCCGAATGTATGTCCGAATCTAGTTGCATAACATACAAAAATGGTAGAAGGGGGGAGTGAAATCCGCCACAAGGGGGGCCCGGGGGGCAAAGCCCCCGCAGTAAAAAAGAAACAACCGTAACAATTGTATTATTGGTAGGTTAGGTTAAGGTTAACTTGTGTCCCTTACACTAAACCAATCTCTAGTTACTAGTTTCTTTAAAAATAGATTGAATTAGGTTAGGTTAGGTTAGTTTAAATAAAAAAACTACAATTTTATAATATGTATTTTTTTATAATCCATCTCGGCGAAACCAAATTATGCGAAAGTAACTTTCTGCGAAACAAATGTATGCGAAAGTAACTTTCTGCGAAACAAATGTATCCGTAAGTCATTTTCTGCCTAAGCACTATTCGGACTTCGCAAATTATGCGTAAAAAACATTCGGGTTAGCTTGGATATGCGCGACAGAAATATGCGAAATATAATTATGCGAGATTAGTTTCTGCGCATATACAATTATGCTTATAATGATTATGCGATACAGAATTATGACATAAAAAATTATGCGTAAACAAGGGGAACCATTCTACCCACCTGATGGTAATTCACGGTGAACAATGGGGATTTTTTTTAAATATTTTTTGACAAATTTTATTTCATTTCTTCGCAAATGTGATGAAAATCATTATGTGTATCACGAGCAGTACGGGGATAACAAACTCGAGTCATTAAAAGCCCTCCCGCCTTCGGCGTCGGGCTTCTAACAAACTCTCGTTATTTATCCCCTTCTTACGGCCCTAGATGCACAATGTACTAATTTCTTCCAATTTCATCGTTATGGCCTTAAATACTCAACCCCAAACTGAACTTATTTGCTCTAGAGCAATAAACTTGCATATAATAGTAGTTTATGCAACGGTTGCATAATGATAGGCCTTAAAACACTAGTGCGGTTTTCATTAAACGAGCCGATAGGCGAGTTTCATAATAAGATCGCACGTGTGTTTTAAGGCCAAATTATGCAGAGTTGCATACATAACTTTATCTACACACATATTATAAATCCTCCATGACGGGTTCAGAAACAATATTTTCTGGCAACAAGTTATTTGTTGCAATCGTGGCTGCATATTTCCGATATCCGGCGCATTTTCACATCACACACACTCCGAGAAGACTACTTACTATTCATATTTTCAACTAAAATGTAAATTACAAACAACTTTTTCTATTCAATTCAACAACAATTCTACTTTCGTTCAGCAAAACGTCAACATGGCGGCAATACGATCCTCCGTCAAGACCATTTTTTTTTTAAATCATTGACAAACGGATGAAGTCTCTATTCTCACGTCACTCGAGATCAAATATTGTGCAGTTTATATTAAATAAACATACTGAATTGACGTTTCGTATCAATAACTGTTTTAATATCTATGGATACTAGAATAGAGACCCACTTGAGTTTTGACAGCTGTTCCAAATTTAATCTCATTTCTTTACTAAAAACGATAAAGAAGTCATGTTATTTCTTTATCGCAGCACTGGTTTTTCTTAATTGGTTGTCAAAATGGTGGTCATTTCATACGGTTTTTGATTAACCAATGGAGGTTTTATGATATGGGTGTAGATAAAATTCATTATTGCACTGTTTTGTATTTCTTTTTAATTTGGTTAGTTGATCAAGAAGTTTACACGACTAGCCACCCAATCCGACCATTCACAATCCGACGGGATAGCTGACCGCTTCTCTGCGGACTTGCTATTAGCAAGACAGTCCACATGTAGACGGCCATATCGAACTGTGATTAACCCGTCTAAAATGTTATGCTTAAAGTACTGGCTGATAAGATAGTATAGATTACTAAAAGATTTAAAACAAAATTGGCGTAATATGAAAATTAATTGACCAGATAGGTATGTACAAGTTTTTCTGTGAACATTTTCGGATGTTCTACTTTAGCTTCTGAACCACTGGACCGATTTTAATAAATAGGGTATCTTAAGATTCGGGGAGAACGTGCAAGTGTCAAAGGCTATATAAAAATTCTAAGGGTACGTCATACCAGGTGCAAAAATCCTTTCTACGTCGCTAGTCGGGTTTAACTATACTTGTTGTCAACTGTTTGCAGTAGTTGCAAGAAAAGCAGATTATGCACCTCGCATTATTATTGCGCTCGTGTTTTTCGAGCCCTCACTTGCGTTCGGGCTCCAAACTAACACTCGGCGCAATGATGAATCACTATCTGCTTGTTACAACAATCTGTTACTGTAACAAATTAATGGTCTTGGGCCATAATAACGACTCTCGCAGGTAACTCGCGGTAAATGTCATTTTGCGCCCTCGTGACACAATCTAATCACTTACCCTGATGTCGGTATAGAATATCTCATCGTCCTTCTTGCTGATAAGCTTCCGGAGAGCCAAGAAGTTGTCGTTCTTGAAGTGCCAATCCTTGGTCGCGAAGGCTTCGAGCACTGCTAGACCGCTGCTGATCCGTTTCTGTACTCCCACCATGCTGTGAATCAGGAGCAAATGAAGGTCATTCAAAAATGTACAGTACACATAGAATTACAAACCATAGAAGGACAGTTTGTATACAGGGTGGGCCATAACCTTTTGCAAATAGGAACACAGATTTTTTCTAAACTATTAATTGTGCGGTACAAAGGATGAGGGGAAATTAAACGCCATTTTGTACATTTTTGACTACAATGGACAGTTTCATAAGAAAGAAACGTGGTTATTGTGTAAAACACTTAAATAAAACCAGTCTAACGTTACTATGCGATGCATTTTTAGGATTGAATATGGATAACGCCGTATATGTTAGTGTCCCAGCATCATTTTAATCAAAGTTGTAGTCAATAAGTTTAAAGAAACTGGTTCACCAACGAATATTAAGCAAACAGGGCGGTTGGTACCAGAAGTGATGATTGTCAGCATCTTTTCATACAATTGCGTGGTTGGTTTCAGGAGTGCCAGCAACAAGGCGGAGCTCATTTAGACGACAGTGTTTTTACAAATTTAAAATTTATAATTTAGTAATTAGTTACTTATAATAAGTAATAAAATAGCATTTGTAGTTTGGCTTAATCATGTTTCTAAAAGTGCAAAAACTTGGCCCAGTCTGTACAACCGCCCTGTCAAAAGTGAAGCAATAAACCGACATGCGTTCAGTGCACTTTGACATTTGACACTACGGCACAAAAGAGATAGGTACAGAAGTCAATCACATGTATGTACTTACTTCACTTTTCATGCCTACGCTCGGCGGTCGCTCTAGGGTTGTCAACTATGGCTTATGCATAAAAAACTATCGTGGTACTCGTATTTAGTTGATTTATTGTTGAAAATGAAACGGGAAGAATGGAAATATAAATTAATAATAACTAAAATAACATACTTACAAAATGTTACGTTTGTCAATTTTCAGTATCGAAAATCCCTAATAACTTCTGAACGGATTACCCTGGTTACACAGTTTCCATTGCCCTATCCGCTTTAGACCTAAACCAATCAAATGACACTAAAAACAACACAATATCTACACAAACAAAAAAACATGTTTTCATGTAAAAAGTTACGTAAGGCGGCATGAAATTACCTTACAAAAATTTAGTTACTTCGTTTATAGGTACTGATTCAAAATAGGAAACTATTATATAAATCGATTTTAGATATATTCTTCGGAGGCCGGGGCGGGGCGTTTACCTAGCTACCTAACCATTCTGTGTAACGTTAAAACGAACCATAATACAAGCAGATACCTACTTACCTCTCTGAAACCACTGGTAGCCTATAAAAACGATTTAATGTTGAATTTAAACAACCGTCGACTGAACCGTTATAATTACTTTACTTTTGTTGCTCCATTATTGCACAAAAAAAGTTCACAGACGCAACGTGTTAAGCGGCCGGCAATCGCTGTCGCACTGCTCTGAACCACTCCGAGATACGGTGTCCGTGAACAGTGTCTATGTGTGCGTTTGTTCGAGCGCACTTGTATGTAGATTGTCTTCTGTACCTATCTCTTTTGTGACTACGGAGCGTCCCGGCGTTTGGAGCTATAAATGGCTCCAATTTTGTTGCTTCAAATTGTGTGTTCGGGCTTGGTTTCTATTGCGTTATTATTCTAAGACAGTACACTTGTCAAACACGACCGATAAAATGTGCCAGATATTATTATCGCAGGAACGAATTACGCTAATTGACCTAAAGCTGAACATACCTGCCTGGCAGCCATGGACGGACAAAGTTAGAAGACTGTCAATAATCTTATTCTTGATTACCTATAAGATAACTCATATTTTGTAACGCTATCAGATTTTTTGAATTTGCAGCTGCAATTCATTTAACCTTTAATGCCACTGCCAAATGCGAAAAAGGGGTCTATAACGGATGGTCTAAAAAAATTTTGCCGATTTTTTTTCGCAACATTATTTTTTTGCATACCACGTTTGGGGGAATAATTTAAATGTCGAAAATTGCTTGATCGAAATTGTTTTGCATAATATTCTTTCGTCAAAGAATTGTTTAGTATAAGATTTATATGGAATAACGTTATTTTGTCGAATGTATGATTGGTATAACGTTGTTATTCCGAATATTGTGTAGTATAACACTTGTATGGAATAACGTTATTTTAACCTATTTATCATAACATCTTACAAACAAGCAAGATTTTCTGGGCTGTTACAAAAAAAAAGACCTAACATCAATGGCTTCGCTACCGCCTTCTGGACCTAACCTTTCCGAGTCGCTTCTGCTCCGACCCATTTTGTGTTAGATCACCCGATATAGACCCCAGACTAACACACATACTGGGCTGTTACAAATAAAAGACCTAACATCGAAGGCTAAAGTGGGAGCTTCGCTAGCCTTCGCTCCCGCCTTAGCCTTCTGAACCTAACCTATCCAGGTCGCTTTTGCTCCGACCCATTTTGCTCGCTCTATCGCTCATCGTGAGTTTTATGCCCATTTGTGGATTATTCATAAGAAAAGAGAATTAAAGCTAATTTCTTTAATACGAATAAAAAACTGCTGGTGTTTTAATTTTGGGACGTTGTATGTTAGGCTTAATAACAATTAGACCTAACTATATTATGGATTTAGCCTTTTAGACTATAAAATTTAAGATCAAAAGTGCTTTACGACAAAAAATATGTATGCAAAAAAAAGTTTAAAAAGAAGTATGCCATTAAATATTATACCAAATATTCTCGACCAAAAAACTTCAACGCATAAAATTTCAGACCATGCGAAGGGCACCCGCGAAAAAGCCACGGACGTCAGCGAAGCCATTAGCCGACGCAAATGCATGAAAAACGGCATAACGTGGCGTCAGTGGCGCGAAAAGCCGCTGTCGTCTATAGCAGACTCCCTTCAAAAGGTTAAACCAATAATTTCAAAAAAGGTTCGTAAAATTGGTAGTTTTACAAACGACTAACCCATATTGCCCAATAAACGATTTAATTTGAGAAGTAATTATATTATGACTCGCCGTATTTGAAAAGGCATAAAATGTTTTTGTTGACGTCAAAATGAGAAACCGGCCAAGCGAGTCTGGCTCCCACGCCGAGGGTTTAACTGAATGAGGGTTAAACTATGAATAAAAATTATAGTTTAAAAATTACCCTAACGGGCACACGGAAGGGCGATCGAACGAAACCCTCATTAAATTTCAAACTCTGGTCGTGACAGTCGCCGTTGCCGACATCGGCTTGGATAGTATTGTTATTATACTCACAAAGGGCGTCGTCCTAAGATACGCAGCAGGAAGTCCAATAGATACGCAGGCAGCAGATGCGTGAAAAGCACTGCGATCTGATGCAGCAACCACGAGGACTTCATTGAACCGCCGGGGTACCAGAGGCACACGGAGAACGGAAACTCCGGCACGTGGAGGCGCCCTGGAGACATACACCCAACGTCAAACAAACCCAATGCCAAACCGGTGTCCGGGGTCCGGTGTCTACTCAAGACTGATAACGTACTGAAGTTAGGTTCGGATCTCGGTGTGGAAATTCACAATCGGTACCGATTGAGCGTTATTTTTGAATACCCCTTTATTTGCTATAAAATCAATGGGTATAATTCTAAATTCTCTGAATTCATTTGTTATAATCATTCACTTGCTATAAATTCAGATGCTATAATATGTAATTTGTGTAATGCTCACTTAATATTAGTTTGAAATACTATATTGTTTTCTACACCTTCAAAATCTATAACATACAATACAATACAATACAATACTCTTTATTGAACACCACAAAAAGAACAAAAAAAGCATACACTAACAAAATAAAGTAAGGGAACAATAGGCGGTAACATTAAATTTCTTTAAACTCATTTGCCATAAGCGTTAGATGGTATAAGATTTGTTTACTTAACTATAAAAATATCTAAACTTCACTAGATTGACTGAGTTTAAAACTTAATTTTAAAGGGTTCTACCAAATGGGGTCCCGAAACAGAACATTTTGAAGACGAATTTGTATGAAGCTGGGACTTGTAAAATATTGTCAAAGGTGTTGACGAAATGACATAGTTATATTATTTTAAAGAAAATAATCCCTCAAATGGTGAAACATTAACTTACGACAAGTTCGTGCGTGCCAATGAGAGCCCATTCATTGATGCCATTTTAAATACCTGCGCGATTCGCAGCTAAACTGCTGAACCGATTGTAATGAAATTTCGTGCGGGATAGGTTTAAAACGACGACGACGTAGTGGTGTACGTCTGCAACAAGTCCGGCTGCTCCCTGAGGGTATTCCAGCTGCGATCGCGCCACTATGTGCACTTCAGCTTGCTTGTGGTGCGCGAGCCGCGGTCGCTGCTGGAAACCGTGGCGTGTCCGGAATTCTGGCCAAGGGGTGTCGTGTTCAGACGCCTCCGGGGCAGTTTGCCTGTCCAGGACACGACTCAAGGTATGACGACGCTAAGGAACCACGCCTTGTCATCGCAGGGGCGTATTTACACTACGGCCAAGGGGCGATGGCCCGGGGTGGCAGGCTGCGAGGGGCGGCGAAGCCTCGCGGCCTTCCTTGGGTGCCTTTTACTGTCAAGCTTTGGCCTGGGGCGCCAAATACTTGAATATATACGCCTCTGTCATCGCCTAAATAATCGACCGAGCGAGCGAAGCGTCTCCGCTTCAGCTTGGGCAAAAATGCTTTCGTATGTCCAGCGGATGTCCGGATGTCCATTTGTTCTCGTCTACAGGTCACAGTTCTCAACCGATCCTCGTGAAATTTTGTGAGCAGGTGCGATAATTATATAGTTTCTTTTTGTCGATTCGGTTTTTCAGAATTTTTCAAATTGGTGGAGATATGGGGGTTGTTGCAATTGGTGTTGGTAAACTAAACCGACCTAAGTCGTTGTATGGGGATATCCTTTTTCCAACGGCAAAGTTAAGTTTGTCGTGAGGTACAGCTCGCGGTCCGTGAATTATTGTTCCGTTTCTTTTATCTTTGATATCTTTTAAAGTATTTATTTAAATGATATAGTGTACAGGACAATTTTAATCTACATTAAATGCCCAAGCTAAAGGAGGTATTTGTCTCAATAAGGATGAATACTGAATAGGAGAAAATAGCTTCGCAAATAACCTAATATTTTTTATTAATATTTTAAAGATAAAAATGGTTACTGTGAGTCATTCTTAGGAGATAGACATATGCCATCGCGGACTTTTCGTTAGGCTTTTTAATGAACTACAATTCTTTAGTACATCATTTTGATATATTTCTTAAGGATAAGCCAGGCGTCAGCTATTATACCGCCAAATAATTTAATTTTTTGACGACTTGATTCAAAAAACATTGGATTTTCTCTAAAATATTAAAACTTATTTAGAATGCTATGTACATATAAACCTTTCTAATGAACCAAGTCGTCCATTGGTGAAAATCGCATCTTAATGAGTTGCGTGGTTTAGGTGGAGTTAGCCGATATACAGTTTCCCAACGGCAAAGTTAAGTTTGTCGCGAGGTCTACAGCTCACGGAGCCACTAGTTTTAATTACTTTTAAGTTAACAGTATAATAATGATGATGAGTTGAGATTAAGATGATAATGAGTTGAGAAGTGATGATTATTATGAGTACTTACCCATGTCAATTGCTGCGTTCCAGGTAATTGGGTTCCTTGCCGATTCCGTTATGTTCACCACGTTGACTTCTTTCGGCCTGCAAACACCATAACTTTTATTTATTCATTTTATTTCTGTGGTTCATTTATATATGATAAAACTTTAATTTTTACAGCTGTTCAATTTGGAAGGTATCTTTTATTTGTAGAGTAGTTCTTCATTTTAATTTTACTTAATAATATAAGGTTTATCGATATTTTTGAATTTACAATTCTGTCAATTCAAATAAATAAATATATTTATTTTTATAAGTTATATTTATTTTTATTATAGTTTTTATGTATTTAATAATTATTTATTATTTTTATTTATTTATTTAATAATAATAGAGCTTTGTAAATTAACTACTTTTTCTAAAAATGTGTAACCGTTTGAATAACATCTTTATGTATTAATTCTATGTACATGCAATTAATGGCTAATAAATAAATGAAATGAAAATAATAATTATCTATCTATTACCAAACCAACTTATTTCTCAATATAAGATTATACTATACACGTTTGTCAAGATATTTAATTTATTGAGATCATTAGTAATTAAATCGAATACAGGTGAACTTGTCATAAAAAACCGGACAAATGCGAGTTAAACTCGCGTGGAGAGTGTTCCGTTCCATACATGATTATCTGAAATTTCCTATGTTATTTTAAATACCATAGACTTCTTATAGGTTTTCCTGTAATCTATAGGTAAAGAATAATTTTTTGTATCTTTTTCAAAATTTTAGGCCCGGTAGTTTCAGAGATAAGGGGGGGTATGGTATGGGATATGGTCAATTTTCGCCTATTTTCCTAAATAACTTCCAAACCATTTATCTTAAAATTTAAAAAAAATATATATTTAGGATCGTCACGATATGTAACACGACATAAATTGCATAACTTTTTAGAAAAAAAAACTAATTTTCCCCCCAAAAGTGGCCCCCATGTTTAAAATTCATATATTTACGTCATGCTTCCGTGTTGCGGTCACTGACTTACATATTTATACCAAATTTCAAATCAATCGGTCCAGTAGTTTCGGAGCAAATTGGCTGTGACAGACGGACAGACAGACAGACAGACAGACAGACAGACACACGAGTGATCCTATAAGGGTTCATTTTTTCCTTTTGAGGTACGGAACCCTAAAAATGATCCTGAACTTTTCATTTACTTAAAAAAAAAATGTTGGACAATGTAACGAAAAAGAAAAAAAATATGGAAATCTATTTGTTATAAAAAAAATGGTAAATAATAAATTAAAAAATTATTTCATTTTTATTAAGATCTACAAATGTCGAAATTGGTGAAGACGAGGAAGACCAAGAAGGAATTGGCAAAGCGATCCATACTAACTTATTCAGCGCTGTGCTATAGGCCACCAGTATACACCCGTTCACCACCAGGTCCACTGGTACGACGTCAGCTCTCAAAGTTTCCTGAAAGTCAACGTAGAAACATTTTAACACACACCCGTCCCTCGTACAAAGACTTTAAATCCACTGATTCAACGTTACTGGAGACTGATTTCTGAGTTTCGAACTCGAAAAATTAACATGTCAGATTAGCGAAATGACAAATTAGCATAATGCCAGACATTCAGAAATGCGAGTCATGCAGAATGTCAGGCATTCTGCTAATCTGGGATCCTGCTAACAGGCATTCTGCATATCTGGTATTCTGCATGTCTGGCATTCTGCAATCTGCATGTCTGGCATTATGCTAATTTCTCGTTTGCGTTTGTGACATAAAGCGTCAAAACGTTTAATTCTCTATCGCTCGAATTTCGAGAATATGGCTTCTTAGCATCGTTTTTCATCGTGCAGTTTCAAACTTTCGTGCAATTGAAACTCAAAATCGGCTTCTGGTTTATTTTAAACAGAACGTTTGGGTTTTAGGGTTCCGTATCCGAAATAATCAAGTTACCTAATCGAAGAGTACACCGTTCGTTTCTTCCGAAATGCTAGTAATTTTTAGGGTTATGTACCTCAATGGAAAAAAACGGAACCTATACAGGATCACTCGTGTGTCTTTCTGTCTGTCTGTATGTCTGTCCGTCTGTCACAGCCAATTTGCGCCAAAATTACTGGACCGATTGCGTATCCGTATTGCGCTCACTGACTTTCATATAATGTAAGTCAGTGACCGCAATACGGATACGTAACGGAAATAAATCAATGTTAAACATGGGGGACACTTCTGAGGGGTAAATTGAAAAAAAAAGTATTGCAAGCTATATTATATTGAACCAATGAGCTATAATAAGTTTCCACTTAAACTTCGTTACGTAAGCTTTATTACAGTTATTTAGAAAAATAGGCGAAAATTAACATTCCCCGCTTAACTCCGAAACAACTGGGCCTAAAATTTGTAAAAAAATACAGAAAATACTTTGATTACAGGAAAACCTATACGAAGCCTATCGTATTAAAAGTAACATTGGTTTCAGATAATCATGTACGGAACGGAACCTTCTCCACGCGAATTTAACTCGCACTTCGGTTTATAAAATTTGAGTTGTAGGAAACTCACGACTGAGTTAGTTAACTATTTTTTATTGTTTTCAGTATTGGTTTATGTGTTATAGGCAAAAATGTGCCTTGATAAATTCGCTTTGTGAAATTGGGCAGTTCGCGAATTTTAAATAATAACGCACATTTAAGAAAGTGATCGTTTTAATTCGCTATGTGTTCGTTGATGCACATAGCGATATTTTATCATCGGCATTGTTGTCATATTTTTACACATGGCCATTTTTAGTAGTCAGATATGTTCAAATGTAGCGAGTAAAACCCGCTTTGTAGCAAAATATTCCCAAAAACATCATTTAAGAAAATAGTCATGTGAGTTACATAGCGATTTTTAATGTTACAAATTAAACCCGCTATGTACCAATATTTCCGTTTACGTCATGTATTACTAATAACTTATTTTTACATTTAGTCTAGTTGTATTTCATTTAGTTTAATTTTTATGTTTAGTTTACTTATACACTTTAATTTGTAATGTTGTATTAGTTTATTGTGTTGTTTCTGAAATAAAATAGATGATCAAACGAACTTGCAAAGTGAAGTTCGATCGTTATAATATGAGTTGCTTCTTTCGAAGATATAATCACCAATATATGTTATATATGTTGGTTTATATGTTAACAACGTAGTTTCCTAAACTTACAGGGCAACTTGCACGTTTTTTAAAGGTATCTCAATAGTTTTAAATGAAATGTACGCTGTCTGTACCCGCCGCCGCCGGCCGGGTCACCATTGCAAGTTTCATTCTTTTCAGAGAGATCAAAACTTTCTCTCATTGGTACTATTTTGTTTGTCCCAAGGGAGGGAGGGTAATTCGTATATCTTCGAAAGAAGCAACTCATATTATAACGATCGAACTTCACTTTGCAAGTTCGTTTGATCATCTATAATATTTCGTTGCTTCTTTCTTCAGATATAATCACCAATATATGTTATATATGTTGGTTTATATGTTAACAACGTAGATGTTTAGAGAAGAAAGTTTTGTTAATAAAATTCGTTTCAATATCATTCCTGATTTATTTCGATTTTAATCGTAAATCAACAAACAAGTATGTTTAAATTAGGCTTTTAACGAATCAATTCACAAACTACGATCAGTTTGAGAAGACGATGGTAAGCAAACAGATCGAGCGAAGCGATCTTCGCTTGTAACGCTTCTATGATGGAACTTGGCAAATACATTAGACGTACTGGTCCAGAACGTTGTCGGCACAGTCGTTGTAACTGTTTCCGATACACCGAATACTTATTGGCTAAGTAGATAACTGATGTTAAGCCACGCATTCTGAGAGAAGAGGCAACTTCTCTCGTTACTTTTGTAAAGACACGCGTCGCCACTGAAAGGCTGTAGGGCATGGCTGTAAATTTGTCTTCGAGGAATGATTCGACTTCGATTTGAATTTTACCAGATTCGAATTCAAAGCGTAAATACTTTATTTGAGATTCTTTATAAATATATATTATAGAATTTATAGATATGCTTCATGTAACTAGCGTGGCCATTTACAAGGATGGATATTTATTTATTCATCCTTAAGAATGATTTTTAAGCATCTGTGATCGACCTATTATTCGGCGGTATGAATGTATTTAGTAATTTTAAATATCAAATTTTTCATGACAACGAACTTCTGGGTACTAGCCCTGGAGTCACTTGACTACTAAAGGGGATGGTATAGCCATTAATTATCCAATCCAAAAATCCAATCCCACTAGTTTGTTATCTGTAATTTTACACCAATAGTTGTAAAAACGTTGGATTCTACTGGCATGTGGTACCTGTATTACTGCAGGGTTGTTTGAGCACAAGGGGGTTTCGATTCAACATGCATCTTATATGAATGTTAAAAAACAAACTCTTATCCAGTCTAGGGGTAATTAATTTGACCATTGCTTGAGTTTTCGCATAATGCCGATCATTCCATATCCGACACGCCTCACCGAAGTACTTAATTGCTTGTATTAGACTTAATATCCATTTTTCAATTTTTATTGAAAAAACGCGTAAGTAACGTTTTGTTAGGTCCATTATACAATCCTTGCCATGGCGTTAATTATCGATTAACCATCCGGCGTAGGTATAGGAGAAATGAACGATCGCCATTGTGTTGATTCACGAACACCCTCTATTAATAGTTAATATTTACAGTACAGGAAAAAATAATATTTTGCACAATTGCCAGCGTAAGGGCTATTTTATAATCACTTTAAAATCGACGCCCGTCAAAAAGTACGGGGATCAATATATCCTTTAAGATTTTTTTATTTAATGGATTTAAAGGATGTCATTGTCTAGATCGATAATTGGCTCCTGCCTAGCGGTAAGGATCCCTACGCCACTTGGTGGTACTTCGTGTTTACTTGGATTTATTTTCGATAACGGTTCAGCATGAGATTCCGCCTGTAAAGTGACACACTCCGTGGGTGGTAAAGCGTTGACATCCGTGTAACGTGTAACGTGTAATATACATGTAACGTGTTGCATACGGTAATTTTACCCAATTTATCACGTGAGAGGTCTAAATATCCATTTTTAATGTTTTTTATTTAAAAATGTGGGTAGATTAATAACCTGCGTGTTAATTCACGGCGAAGGTGTGGGTTAAAGTTTTGTTAGGTGTATTGTTCAATCCTTACCATCGTGTTAATTCTCGATTAACCTCCTGGTATGTAGGATAAATGAACGATTTCCATTGTGTGGGTTCTCGACCAACCCCTGGGAATAGTTAGTATTTTGCACAGTTAATGGCGTGAGGGCTCTCAGCTAACACCGGGTATGAATCGTGAAATAATAATAAGTATTTAATTTAAAATCTCAATTACCGGCGTGAGGGCTCTCGGCCGACACCGCGGTATGCAATGTGAAATAAAAATAAGTATGTATTTGTAAAATCGCAATTATCAGCATGAGGGCTCTCGGCCCACAACACGGTGTGAACCGTGTAATAAGAATAAGTATGTATTTTAAAATCACAATTACCAGCGCGAGGGCTCTCAGCCCACACTATGGTATGACACGTGAAATAAAAATAACAATCACAATTACCGGTGTGAGGGCTCTTGACCCACACTATGAAACGTGAAATAAGTATAAATAGGTATGTATTTTAAAAACACAATTACCGGCGCGAGGGCTCACGGCCCACACTATGGTATGAAACATGAAATAAGAATAAGTATGTAATTTAAAATCACAATTACCGGCGTGAGGGCTCTCGGCCCACACTATGGTGTGAAACGTGAAATAAGAATAATAATCACAATTACCGGCATGAGGGCTCTCGGCCCACACCACGTTATGAAACGTGAAATAAAAATAACTTTGTATTTTAAAATCACAATAACTGGCATGAGGGCTCTCGGCCCATACCACGGTATAAAACATGAAATAAGAATAAATATCACAATTGCTGGCGTGAGGGCTCTCGGCCCATACCACGGTATTTAAAATCACAATAACCGGTGTGAGGGCTCTCAGCCCACACTATGGTTTAAAATCACAATTACCGGCGTGAGGGCCCTCAGCCCGCACCGCGGTATTTTTTTTTATTTATTTTTTTTATTTAAAGATTGATTTTACATTATTTGCATATTTTAAGTGCATTTATGACTGCACTTTTGACTGCATTTAAAATCACAATTACTGGCGTGATGGTTCTCGGCCCACGTTGCGGTATTTAAAATCAAAATTACCGGCGTGAGGGCTCTCGGCTCACACCGCGGTATGAAACGTGAAAAAATATTAACTATGTCTTTTAAAATCACGTTAACAATTATAACGGTTAAGCACTTACTGAATTTAACTGCATCCAACGAGGAATCCGTAGATGACAAGATAATTAGTCGTCGAAGCGGTTTCAGACTTCCCCAATTCTTAATTTATATTTTTATGGTATTCGATTTGTGCCTATTAGGCAATTTGACACTGTGCGCTTGCTACCTCGCACAAAAAAGACGATAGAAATGGCGGCACGCGGGAGCGTGACAGTCACCGGAAATTGTCGGAAAATCATTTCTTTAAATATTGTGCGAATGCTACCTAGTAGAACGAAGGTTACTATTTGTGAACAATTTTTGTATCGAGAATGAAATAACGCAATATAATGTGTTGTTTCATAAGATTTTCTTTAATCTCCTTTGTCAACCCTTCTCTAAGACAGGGAGCCATAGCTTGGCTAAGCTCTCGTGAATTGCTTTACCGTAATCCGGTACACCCGACGTAGATTCGCTTAAGGCTAAGAGCAATTCGGGGTCCAGACCTGTTTCCACCAAAGAAGGAATAATATCATTTGACGAGGATGGCTCCATTTCAGGGGCTGCTGTCGGTCCTGAACCAGGACTTATATTATCTGGGGCCATAGTGGGCTCCGGTGATCTTGGTTGTTCAATATTCGACAGTTCCACCGTTTAAAATGTGAGAATAATATCGTTTATTATTTTTATGAAATAAAAATGAGGGTAAATTTACAATGCTCAGAATAAAACGTAAAACATACCAAAAATTATTGTAAGTTACTTGAGTTTATTCAAAATGTATTATTTTATATCATAAGCGTGGGTAGCTCGCAGCTAACCACGTATTATCGTATGGAATCGTTATCAATTACGACTTTCTTATTAACAATTTCGTTTTTATTCTTATAAAATAACAATGAGGGTAGACTTACAAGACCCAGAGTAAAACGAACCACATACGAAGAATCATTGTTAGTCACTTGAGTTTATTCAAAATTAATTATTTTGTTTCATAAGCGTCGGTAGCTCGCAGCTAACCGCGTTATCGTATGGGTTCGCAGTCAATCACGACTTTCTTATAAATAATTTCGTTTTATATTGTTATAAAATAACAATGAGGGTAGATTTACAAGACCCAGAATAAAACGAACAACATACGAAGAATGACTGTACGTTACTTGAGTTTATTCAAAACTAATTATGTATTTTGTTTCATAAGCGTGGGTAGCTCGCAGCTAACCGCGTTATCGTAATGACTCGCAATCAATCACGACTTTTTCATTAATAGATTCGTTATTTATTTTTATAAAATAACAATGAGGGTAGATTTACACGACCCAGAATAAAACGAACGACATACGAAGACTAATTTTAAGTTACCTGACTTTATTCAAAATTAATCATTTCTTTTTATAAGCGTGGTTAGCTCGCAGCTAACCGCGTTATCGTAAAGACTCGCAGTCAGTCACGACTTTCTTATTAATAATTTAAGTTCGTTATGAAATTAGTGGGTGTGATGAGATAATATCACACTAATATTAGCTATAAAGCCAACGTGTTTAGCTCGCAGCTACCCACGATATCGCAATTGACTCGCAGTCAATCCCGATTTTACGATTTTTTAGTGGAAATTGACTAACGTTTTTCAACGTTCTATTTAACTCGTAACAAAACACTTAACTCGCGTTTAATCCTAAGGTGCGTATTTTTATTTCGTTAAAAGATTTACGGAAGCTAAATAAAATAAGAAATGACGGTCACGAGTTTCACCTGAGCAGTTTTCATAAATAAGATCGGCTATAAAATAGTGATCACTGAACAATAAATACCTTGCTGGTTTTCTTCGTCGGATTCTGAGGATGACGTCCTTAACCTTTTGCGACATTGCACATTGCGTTGTCCTAATCTTGCAATTGATTTTTAAATTTTTTCTTCGTTACTGCGCTTAGGCATTTTGAAGAGCGTGTGCACTCGTTGCCTGCACGAAAAGGAATGAAGCTTGCAATGGTGACCCGGCCGGCGGCGGCGGGTACAGACAGCGTACATTTCATTAAAAACTATTGAGATACCTTTAAAAAACGTGCAAGTTGCCCTGTAAGTTTAGGAAACTACGTTGTTAACATATAAACCAACATATATAACATATATTGGTGATTATATCTGAAGAAAGAAGCAACGAAATATTATTACTTATTATTCATAACTTATGAACAAATTAATTTAATTTCATTTATATTGATGTAAAAGCAACCTAGTTATCATAAAAAATATAACAAAAAAAAAAGAAAAAAAATAATAATAATAATAATAATCAATCTAACGATGTTTTGAATAATGCCAATCGTACTACGGTCCGGAATTGTTTTAAACGCCAATACAGGATGCGCACGCCTACCACCAACAACGCCCGCCCCGCCCAGCAGCTCCACAGACTCGTCGGATGAAGAATTCATTACACCGCCGACGAGTGCCCCCGGAAGCAGCGACGAGGTCGGGCCGCCGTCGCCCCCGCCGCCGCCGAGACCTGCGCGACGAGGACGACCACCGCCGCCGGCCAGCTTGGGACCAGTAGGGCCAAGTGCCCCACCAACGGCCCCCGCTACCGGTGGTTCAGTGCGCCGCATGAGATGGTCTCACGACCTCAATGAGAGTGTCATGCGCGCCTACTACAGGGCAACAGAGGGAGGAACCAACCTCACCGCATACCGTGCTAGGATGTTCTCTTTGTTTCAGTCTCTTGAACCATCAGTCACCGTTACGACTCAGCGATTATCCGATCAGGTACGGGCTATTCAACGTTGTCGCCTGTTGGAGGAGTCCCTGCTTGACCGGCTACGCGTAGAAGCACTACCTATCTGCCCCGCTAGCGAACCTCAATCGAGTGCTCTATTACCCTCAGCTACGATGGTGTCTGAAACCCAGTTGACAGTAGAAGATGCTGCGACCGATAGCGGTGCAGATATGCGTGTAAATAACCAGTATATTGAGCCAATGAGAAGGGTTTTGGAGGACGCGATAGAGGAATTTCAATTAATACCAATAGCTTCCCGGCCACGGCTACCTCGTTTTCCCATGCATAAACGTAACTTAGCACTAATAAGGACCTTAGATTCAATTTTATCACCTTACCTGGATGCAAACCAAGATCTTGCACATACCCACTTGATTTGATTTTGTGCAGCTGTTGCTGCATGTCGTGTGGCTAATGTCAGATTCCCCGATAAGAATCATGTGACGGGAAATGACCGAAAGATACCTGAGTGGCAAAATAGAATCCAACGTCGTATTGAAAGATTTAGGATCCTTATTGGGAAACTCACAAGTTTCAGAGCGGGAAACATACGCCCGCGAGTCATGCGTTTTGTAACCCAGGCATTCGCTGAGACTGGCGTAAGACCTCAAGATTATCTGTCGCAGGTTACAGAGCGTATTGACTACCTGAAACAAAAAGTTTATGCATGGGCAAACCGTATCCGTCGCTTTGGGAAGCGTGTGGACAGATTTCACCAAAATCGCATCTTCCAAAGTGACCAAAGGCGGATGTATAGATCTTGGGAGCACCCCGCGGAAAGTATGACTGACAAACAGTACCCGAGCAAAGATACATCAACTGCATTTTGGCAAAGTATCTGGTCTGTACCTATTTATCATACGCAGGGAGAGTGGATTGAGGTAGTTGAGAGAGCATGTGAGCCGATTGTGGGAATGGAGCCAATAACCATCTCCTCCATCGACGTTGCTTGTGCACTTCGGACAGCATCTAACTGGAAGTCCCCAGGACCGGACGGATTACAAAATTTCTGGCTTAAATGGCTAAGGACCTCACATATAGTACTGGCTACTCAATTCCAAAACGCAATTTCTGGCGGTATGCTCCCAAAATTTATGACAACTGGTACCACCCACCTCCTCCATAAAACCGGAAGTACAACGGAACCCAAAAATTTTAGACCTATCACGTGCTTACCCACTATTTATAAGCTACTTACATCGATTGTTACAACAAAAATTACAGCGCATTTAAATTACAATAACATCATGGCTGTTGCGCAGAATGGATGTAAGACAGGATCCCGTGGTACCAAGGAGCTCCTTCTCATAGATATGACCATTTGTCAGCAGGTTCGAAGGAACAGGAAGAGCCTATCCGCCGCTTGGATTGACTATAAGAAGGCATACGACACCGTGCCTCACTCATGGCTCATGCGTGTGCTGGAGTTATACAAAATTGATGCGACTTTACGCGCTTTCATGGGCTCATGTATGACGCAATGGAATACGATTATTCACCACCCTGGAAGCGGATGGCCCCCTAGTTCTGAAGAACCCATAAGGATCAAGAGGGGAATCTTCCAGGGCGACAGTTTAAGTCCACTCTGGTTTTGTCTGGCCCTGAATCCTCTTAGTACTCTACTAATGGATTCAGGACTAGGATATCGACTTCGCAGAGATGGAGAGGTTATCTCCCATCTTCTCTACATGGATGACCTGAAATTGTTTGCACCAAAAAAAACAGAATTGATGGAGTTGCTGAAAATCACTGAGAATTTCAGCAACTCCATCAGGATGGAGTTTGGTGTGGACAAGTGTGCTGTGATGCATGTGGAGAGGGGGAAAGTTGTGGACTCTGAGAGATTACAGCTCTCTGAGTCCATAAGCCTCAAATCTCTCTCTGATGTTGAAACCTATAAGTACTTGGGTATGTCAGAGTCTTTGAACATTATGGCCAAGGACGCAAAACGAATGGTTGAGGAACGTTTCTTTAGCCGCCTGTCAAAAGTACTGAGAAGTCTTTTGTCAGGTGGCAATAAGGTTCGGGCCTACAACAGTTGGGTCATGCCTGTCCTAATGTACTCTTTCGGCATACTTAAGTGGTCTCAAACCAAATTGGACGCCCTGGATAGGAAGGTTCGTGTACTGCTAACGGCAAATCGAATGCATCACCCACGCTCATCAATGATGAGACTGTATATCCCGCGGAAGTGTGGGGGACGAGGCTTGCTCAATGCCAAAAACTTACACAACCGCGAGGTATGTAAACTCAGACAATATTTTCTTACAACTGACGTGGGAATGCATCGAGATGTTGTGGCAGTAGATAGTGACTTCACCCCACTTTCCTTAGCTAAAAAGAACTGGCGAAAACCACCTGTATTAACTACTGAGGACCGCAAGGATGTATGGAAGAACAAGGAGTTACACGGACGATTCTATGACGCCCTTACAGGATCATATATAGACCAACTAGCATCCGTATCTTGGCTCCGTTTTAGTGATCTCTTTGGAGAAACAGAAGGGTTTATCTTTGCAATCATGGACGAAGTTATTAAAACAAATAACTACCGGAAATACATTATAAAAGACGGCACACAGGACATCTGCCGAGCATGTCATTGCCCGGGTGAGTCGATACGTCATGTTATTTCCGGTTGTTCTCGCCTCGCTAATACTGAATACCTACATAGACATAACCAAGTCGCCAAGATTATCCATCAACAACTTGCACTTCGATACAACCTTGCCGCCTCAGAGGTACCCTACTATAAATACATACCTCAGCCAGTTCTTGAAAATGGTCATACCACCATCTACTGGGATCGGTCTATCATCACTGACAGGACTATTGTTCACAACAAACCTGACATTGTGTTGATAGACCGATCAGCACGCCGAGCAATGCTCGTCGACGTCGCCATCCCACATGACGTGAACCTTGTGAAAGCTGAAAAGGATAAGCTAACTAAATACCTAGACTTAGCCCATGAGGTTACCGCTATGCGGGATATTGACGTGACGACCATTGTTCCGATAGTCGTGTCAACCAATGGTCTAATTGCGAAAAGTCTCGACAAACACCTTGAGAGACTCTCGCTTGGCTGGTGGATCAAGGGAAAGATACAGAAAGCGGTGCTCCTTGACACAGCACGTATAGTCAGGAGGTTCCTCGCCCTGGAGCTCTAACCACCGGTAGCCTGGGCCCGCGCCTCACTACCGGATGACGGCTGTTTTTTATATTTTAGAATTTATTTTTTGCATACCTTTGTTATATTTTAAAATGTAATTAGTTATCTATCCTTTATATTTTAAAATGTAATTTTTTTATAAATATTTTCTAAAATATAAATAATAAGAAATGTACCTAATAAAGATGGAATAATAATAATAAATAAATAAATCAGGGGACAATCTTTACTTTACTAAAGGCTTGTGTTATGAGTACTAGACGACGATATAAATACTTATATAGAGAAATAAATACTTAAATATATAGGAAACATCCAAGACTCAGGAACAAACATTCGTGCTCATCACACAAATATTTGCCCTTACCGGGGATCGAACCCGAGACGCTTGCGTCGGAGGCAGGGTCGCTACCAACTAGGCTATCCGCGTCGTCATACGCATGTTAAGTAACTATTAAAGAAAATAATGGTTTTAACTGTCTCCTGAAAAGTACATCATAAACACATGGCGATTTTGTAATTCGCACCGACGATATGTGAAATGAGTAAACTTACCTTCAAGTACATGGAACGTATGACGCCTTTCCCGGCGCCCACCATTAGCCCAGTGGGTCCGTTCAAGTTGTCCACCCAGCCTGGCATCGGCTCCTTAAACGCTGCCGTTACTGCAAATAATAAGGATGCATTTGATATTTAGTTCCCTCAATAAAGAAATAGAAATAGAAATAGAAATAGTTTATTTGTTCAACACAGGTGGGTACAAATAAAATATACACATAAGGTCTTGTTCTATTGAGGAAGTATCACTATGTTGCGCCGCGAGGCATACAAAATTGTTTATGCAGTTAATGAGGTGCAGCATGCATATGCACGGTTCAACTTAACTGCACTCAGACAAAAATTCGTTGACTGTATAGTAAGCTTTTTTTAATAGAAAGTTACATAATGTTTTTTTTAAATCGGCCATACTTTCTATTTATATAAAGAACTGGACAAATGCGAGTTAAACTCGCGTGGAGACTTCCGTGATTATATGAAACCGGTTACTTTAAACAATATAGATTTCTTATTGGTTTTCCTGTAATCTATAGGTAAAGGACTATTTTCAGAAGTTTTTTTAAATTTTAGGCACAGTAGTTTCGGAGATAAGCGCGGTGGTCAATTTTCGCCTATTCTCTTAAATAAATTCAAAGCTATTAATTTTAAAATTATAAAAAAAAAAAATTAAGATCCTAACAACAAACCCTTTCATTTGATATGTCGTACATTATAGTTTGCAAAAGGCCAAAAGTGGCCCCCATGTTTAGAATTCATTTATTTACCTTACAAGTCCGTGTTGCGGTCACCGACTTACATATGTGTATCAAATTTCAACTCAATCAGTTAGGTATTTGACGAAGCCTAAAAAAATCAGACCAGGAGTTTCGGAGCAAATTGGCTGTGACAGACGCTGAGACAGACAGACAGACACACGAGTGATCCTATAAGAGTTCCGCTTTTTCCTTTTGAGGTACGGAATCCTAACAAAACAAGGGAGATGTTGTATGGGGCGGGGTTCATGTCGCCTTAACTTCACTTGAGCAAAATGCTCAACATGACATGCCTCCAAGCTCAAACCAGCAAGTATATTTTTAGTGTAAAGGCTACTGTCATGCGTTTACACTTTCAACGACTCGGACGCCTAAAAGCGTCATGAGCTGTCGTGCCTACCATGCCACCGGCGCGTGGCGCTTATAGTTGTCGAAGATACAACTCAAAAGAGATCTTCTTTCGTATGAAGGAGGCCTGTTCCCTCATCCCCATCCCATCCCCATTCCCCATCCTCCCTAGACTGGCCTGTCAACGCTGCCAATGCCACCACCAGGTGACCACTTTCCATCAGGTGGGCCGTCTGCTTATTTGTCAGTCAATTGACAATAAAAAAACAAAAAAAAATTAAGTTGTTTTTTGCATAGCTTTTGAAACGCGCTTGGCGTGTGAGTGACACTTTTTTTTTGGTTATTGGTCATAGTGTAGCGTAGCGTGTAATGTTTGTGTCACCTTCCGTGTTTTCAACGAGTGGTTCCAACGGAAGCCCAGCGTTGGCTTCACAGCCAGCACATGCTGGTTTTTATAGTTTGTCACCATGGATGTTTTTAAGGATGTGTACCACGTGAAATCCGCAGTACATCTATTTGATTTTTCAAGTTTTGTTTTATTTGCACCAAATAACAGCAATGACTAATTTTGTAAGAATAATGATTTAAAATATACAAGTTGTGTGATTATTAATAATGATATAGTATGTGAAATAAAATTAGAACCTGATTTGACTACTCGAGTGACAGCAGCGCTAGCGGCCTTTTCCTACCGTTTGACGTTACGGTCCGGACACAGAAATTCAATCAAGAATATTTCCGTCGGAACAACAGTAACGACATTTTTTTTTCATCAAAAAATCGAGGAGAGTCCTAAGTTATAGAAAATAATACATTTTCTGATTATAAAAGTACTATGGAACAGAAACCTTTTTCGCTTTTTGTTGTAATTTAATCAACTTCCGGTACAAATAACACGGGCACAGCACATAACACATGTAATCTTAAACGTCATTTATCTCCTTTAAAAGAACGGTAAAGTGGTTTTTTAAATTACACGTATGCGAAACGACTCATATTACCATACTATTCAATTTCAGCGAAAAATATACAAATCGTTATATTGGGTATACATCCTTAAATCCGAAAGTAATTAATTTAAGCGTCATCGAGTGTTGAAAGGCAACTGGGCGTTTTTCAAAAACATTGTACGAATTAAGGAGTAGTTAATAAAAAGTTAAAAAAGTTCCTATACGCTACTAAATTAACCATACAATTGTATGGCTAATTTTTGTAACACAGTGAGTGAGAGAGACGCTCGTGGGAGAATTTCAAAAAAAAATTACGTTATTAAGGCGTAGTTAAGAAAAGTTTCAAAAATGTTCCACTGAGTTACGAAAATTAGCCATACAATTGTATGGTTAATTTAGTAGCGTATAGGAACTTTTTTAACTTTTTCTTAACTACTCCTTAATTAATACAATGTTTTTGAAAAACGCCCAACTCGATAAAGACTTTTCACTAGTAGGTATAGCGCTGTTCGGCGGCATGTGTCATTCCATTGAATCGTTGTAACGCTATTGATTTTCTGTAATGTTGCACATAGTTGATTCGAATAAATAATAGTAGTTTATGCAACGGTTGCATAATGATAGGCCTTAAAGCACTAGTGCGGTTTTATGAAACGAGCTTTTAGCGAGTTTCATAATAAGATCGCACGTGTGTTTTAAGGCCAAATTATGCAGAGTTGCATACATAACTTTATCTACACACATATTATAAATCCTCCATGATGGGTTCAGAAACAATATTTTCTGGCAACAAGTTGTTTGTTGCAATCGTGGCTGCATATTTCCGATATCCGGCGCATTTTCACATCACACACACTCCGAGAAGACTACTTACTATTCATATTTTCAACTAAAATGTAAATTACAAACAACTTTTTCTATTCAATTCAACAAAATTCTACTTTCGTTCAGCAAAACGTCAACATAATGACGGCCGTCCGTCAAGACCATTTTTTTTTAAATCATAGACAAACGGATGAAGTCTCTATTCTCACGTCACTCGAGATCAAATATTGTGCAGTTTATATTAAAAAAACATACTGAATTGACGTTTCGTATTACTAACTGTTTTAATATCTATGGATACTAGAATAGAGACCACTTGAGTTTTGACAGCTGTTCCAAATTTAATCTCTTTTCTTTACTAAAAACGATAAAGAAGTCATGTTATTTCTTTATCGCAGCACTGGTTTTTCCTAATTGGTTGTCAAAATGGTGGTCATTTCCTAAGGTTTTTGATTAACCAATGGAGGTTTTATGATATGGGTGTAGATAAATAAATAAATGTGGCTGAAGCAGGACAAAAAATAACTTTTCTTTTTGCAATGTTTGTAAAGCTTACGCAACCGAACGGCAGTTTCATTTTGTCAAAATAGTTAAATATCGTTTTCACATTGTGAACCCTAACCAATCAAGATACGTTTATTTATGAAGTGGACTTAATAGCTTGAGTGTTGAAATGAACACATCTATACATATGAAACAGTACCGTGACTCACTTATAGATAACGCACAGCCTAAACGGGTGGTCCTAGAGGTTTGAAATTTGGAGGAGACATTCCTCGAGTACCCTAGAGGTGAACTAAGAAAGGAGGGATTTATTGAAATTCCTTTTCTAAAGGTGTGAAAAGAGGTGATAAATTTTGTAAGGAAAATACCACGGGCGAAGCTGTGGCTATTTTATAATGACTTATAAAATGAATTTTAACAAAAAACAAAACTTACTCCAAAAAGCCTTTGAAAACTAAGAAATAAAGACTGGCCGTTAGTAAATTACCTACAAACATCAGATATATTTGTTACTTCAGTAATCAATTAAATATATTGAAGTCGGTGGCAGGCAAGTAAATGAACACAGTATGAGAGATGTATAATTATATACCTAAATTAGTCGCCACCGACTTCCATATTTTTATTTTATTACTGTATTAACAAATATATCTGTAGTTAAAATTAATTCTCCTCCTCCTTTTTTGAAGTCGGTTAAAAAGTACCCTAATCTAGCGATCATGTCACATCTCTATAAATCTATCTATCTTTTATTTATAATTCCTTCTTTTAACCTTTTGACCGCCAAGCATGTCTGAGAAGTAACACGAATTTCAACTTTAAGTCAAGGTAATGAAGGACTTTTTTACCCTGTATCCGCTGACGGCTGCAGCCGACTGTGGCGGTCAATAGGTAGGTTACGTTCACACTAGAAATAAACACGGCTTTACTCATAAATTATTGTCAGAAATAGTCTGACATGTTTCGGTCATGTTTTCGGGTGAGTAAAGCCGTTTATTTCTAGTGTTGACAGTGTCTCACGAAAGTTTTAATTTGTAAGTTACCTACGTTCAATTTTCTAAATACTTGCCAATACTCGTTTGAAAGTACGCACGTGATTAAGATTTAATTAAGTTATTTACTAATATTGTCGCGATGTTGATTAGTTAAGGAAATGGTTATTATCTTAAACTTGATAACATGCTGGCAGCGGGCTATGAGAGATTAGATTAATATTAAGATGGGTTTCCGAAACTTACCAATAGATGGCCTGGCGATAGCGATCGGGAACTTTCCTTCGTACTGCGTTACTAGCACTTCCGAGAGAGACTTTGTGTAGGCGTAGGTGTTTGGCTGTGGCGCTATCAGCCTGAAATCAAAGAAACAACGGTAACATTTTTCAATGTTTATCCTAATATTAATAAATCTGTTAAGTATTTATTGTTAAAAGAAAAAATAAAAAACTAACTATAGGCTGGGGATCGTTTTCTTTTAATGCAATCAGTTAGCATTAGCAACTTTACATGTAGGACTGGAATTTTGCTGCTGCGATTGCTGTATGTTCTATTGTAAATGGCGTGTTATGTAGTGCCAGTGGCAGTGGGTGTAACCGTTCGATTTTAATTCAAAACAGTGAACAATTAAAAACTTTATTGCATAAATTAATGTGGCAAATTGGTCATCTTATATTCGAAGATTGAACTGTTCGTCCTGCTTAACGACATCCAAGAAGAATTACAAATGGTAGTGTTGATCGCTGTAGTTGGTGAACCCGCGTATAATTTTGTGTATTATCTGTGCGCGCTGGACGACTCTGGAGATGGGGGGTTGGACGAGTTCATAATATTTAGTGGTACCTATCGCTGCGTTCGGAACCAGGACCGTTCAGTGATCAAACATAAGTATGTTCTTGGTCTTCGTGCACTTATAGAAGAGTCGTTGTCGGATTACCCACAGGGTTTGAAGCACCGAGCAGCAACCTGCAGCTTGGCTAAGCAATTGGAAGAACACCTTCGGGACCGATTCGTTTCTAGATAAGCCGGTGGTGCCATGAGATCGAGGTTGTTTGCAGTGGCCGATATAAAAAATACAAAGGACTGAGCTTGGGCGCTGCTCGCGGCGTCAGCGTGAACGCGCTCGGCGGCGGCGGCGCACGGTCGAGAGCATTCTAAGACGGCAAAAGCCACATCTGCTTCATGCCGCGCGGAGCCTTAAAAAGGGTAGACGGAAAATAGTCTACCCTATTTTTTTCTAAATACCTCCCAAAAGTGGCCCCCATGTTTTAAATTCATTTATCTACACCCATATCATAAAACCTCCATTGATTAATCAAAAACCTTAGGAAATGACCACCATTTTGACAACCAATTAGGAAAAACCAGTGCTGCGATAAAGAAATAACATGACTTCTTTATCGTTTTTAGTAAAGAAAAGAGATTAAATTTGGAACAGCTGTCAAAACTCAAGTGGTCTCTATTCTAGTATCCATAGATATTAAAACAGTTAGTAATACGAAACGTCAATTCAGTATGTTTTTTTAATATAAACTGCACAATATTTGATCTCGAGTGACGTGAGAATAGAGACTTCATCCGTTTGTCTATGATTTAAAAAAAAAATGGTCTTGACGGAGGATCGCCATGTTGGCGTTTTGCTGAACGAAAGTAGAATTGTTTTTGAATTGAATAGAAAAAGTTGTTTGTAATTTACATTTTAGTTGAAAATATGAATAGGCCAAATTATGCAGAGTTGCATACATAACTTTATCTACACACATATTATAAATCCTCCATGATGGGTTCAGAAACAATATTTTCTGGCAACAACTGACTACTTAGTCTTCTCGGAGTGTGTGTGATGTGAAAATGCGCCAGATATCGGAAATATGCAGCCACGATTGCAACAAATAACTTGTTGCCAGAAAATATTGTTTCTGAACCCATCATGGAGGATTTATAATATGTGTGTAGATAAAGTTATGTATGCAACTCTGCATAATTTGGCCTTAAAACACACGTGCGATCTTATTATGAAACTCGCCTATCGGCTCGTTTCATGAAAACCGCACTAGTGTTTTAAGGCCTATCATTATGCAACCGTTGCATAAACTACTATTATTTACGTTACGCGTCCGTGTTGCGGTCACCACCTTACGTACATATGTATACCAAATTTCAACTCAATCGGCCTAGTAGTTTCGGAGAAAATTGGCTGTAACAGACGGACAGACAGACACACGAGTGATCCTATAAGGGTTTCGTTTTTTCCTTTTGAGGTATGGAACCCTATAAAATTAATGTACTTAATGGAATTCAAAAGTGTCGTTAAAGAGTTTGTTTGCTTGAAGAGATATCACCGGGGAAAATTTAATGCCCGCAAAAACGTAAGCCGCGGGGAGTGTGACTGACATCGATTGGCGGGTCGGAGGGTCTTTTCGTCACAAACTAAAGGGCTTTGTAAACCGCATAGATTTTTGGCAATTTATTGCTGCAATTTGGGCTATTCCCAAAAATATTACATAAATAACATCACTACTGGGAACAAAAAGTTTACATAAGTGTAAACTTTTGGGAAAAGCCCGCATTTCCGCAATAAATTGCTAAAATAATTGCTGATTTACAGGCACCTTAATAGATTGTATTTCCTGATGATGAAATTGTAAAAGAATGACTGAATTTTGATTTCTTGAATTTGTAATGTAGCAGTTTTAATTTAAAAGTATGTAATGGTTGCGGGCCTCCTTTAATTTCTTTTGGCCCTTTTAAAACGGTTGGAGGCCTGTTATCTATGCCCAATAAAAAACTAACTAATTCAGATTCCTCTATTCGCTGTGACACGTGTTATGTGAAGTGTTAAATGCTATATATGTTATGTGTAGTGTGCGGTCGTTAGTTTAAGTACGTCATTGTATTTACATATATTTCTAATATTGTTTTCTAATAATAGTAAATTAGAATAAGTAAACCTATGGGATGGCATTAGTGCAACAGTTTGTCGCTCTTATCATACCACACCGGCGCCGCAGCGTCCAGACGCTGACCGCACATTTCCCGAACCCAGCGGCCACCGGGCCTGTTGCACCATTCCATCGCGGAATCGCTAGGCTTAAGTACATTGAATCATGTGAAAAATAATTAAAGTTAAATTTTAAAGTATATTTATTATTACCGTACTGGTAAACCCATAATTCACGTTGACCAAATAATATATCTCACTATTTCTTATCCTGTCACTCAGTTTAACTCCTATCATACTTCTTAACGCGCTCATCTCAACTGCATTTATTCTGCTTTCATGTTTCTTCTGCCATACCCAACTTTCACTTCCGTACATGAGTGTCGGAACCAACACCCCCTCATGCACAGCCAAACGAGCCTTGTTAGACACCCTCCGACTGTTCGTAAAGGAGCGCAAAGCTCCATTCACCATGTTTCCTGCATTCACTCATTCATTCATTGTATAAATTTAAATATAATTATATGATACGGAGCGGGCAATCATTGCTACCCGTGACCGTCCGACGAAAAATAGGCTATTTATACGCTATAGCATAACCAAGTAATATACCTTTTCCAAAGTGTTTTAGTCATTTAAAGTATTTTATATGAATACTTGAAAAACATTAGTGTACATGAATTGTACTGATATAATGAACAAGGTATAATGCCGACGTACTTAGGCTCCAAATGTGTGAGCAGCTCATCGTCCATCCACTCGAGGCACTGCAGCACGTGCTGAGGCCGGGGTGTCGGGTACACCCGCTCCTCCATGACTGGTTGCTCACAGCGACAGTACGCCGTTGACACGTGGACGAAAACCTACATAAAATTAGAAGACAAATCTTAGCTCGGTAATAAACTGAAGGTGCCATTACTAGATGGCGCTGAAAACATAGCTGGAGTATTAAATCCAAAGATCTCAAAAGAAGGATAAGTATGCCTATCAATTAGTACAATTTCGTGTAACAAGTCGATTATGAGCGAGTTGCCTACAAAGCAAGATGTCCTACAGCAGGATGTCTCAAAAGCAAGATGGCTAAAAAGCAAGATGTCTCAGAAGCAAGATGCCTCAGAAGCAAGATGCCTCAGAAGCAAGATGGTTAAAAAGCAAGATGCCTAACAAGCTGGATGTCTCAAAAGCAAGATGTCTCAGAAGCGAGATAACCAAAAAGCAGGACCTTGACCCCGTATATTTTATTTGTTACGTTTACCAACAGTAAAAACCATTTTAGTTGTCTCGCTTTGCAGGCTTTTAAGGGTTGGGTCCCGTTGGCCTTACTTGCATTTCACCTTGGCGAGTAAAACGGCTCAGTAGTACACTGTCCAAGTGTGCAAAATGCCTTGGTTATATAATGCCATGGTTACAAAATTATCTTAGTTTCAGGAAGACTTACTTTGCAAAACGTC
Source organism: Tortricodes alternella (assembly GCA_947859335.1). NCBI lineage: Eukaryota > Metazoa > Arthropoda > Insecta > Lepidoptera > Tortricidae > Tortricodes > Tortricodes alternella. Next base: position 17,091,807 of record OX401975.1, read on the forward strand.
TAGGTCGTGTAAGGCACAGCTTATTACCTATTACATTACTTATTAAAACATGACATTAAGTCGTTATACAGCCAAGTCATTCCGTCTATATTATGCCTTATAGCAATGAGTGCGTTTTACAGACCAAGGCATTTTGCTACCCGGACAAAATACAACTAAGGTGACCTGCTCGCCAAAGCTAAATGTAAGTAAGGCCAACGGGACCCAACCCGCGTTTAATTACCAAGCAATTTGTCTTCAAGACATTCAACTACTTAGACATTTTGCTTGGTAGTCGTTTTAGCAAGTAGGCCATTGGCCTAAACGGCATTTAATCACTTAGACATTTTGGTTGGTAGGCATAATACTAAGGCATCTTACTTTGTTAGGCAACTTGCTTTGTAGGCAACTCGCTCATAACCCTAACAAGTCTCATAGAAGGTTGTCAAACGCCAGCGCCATGGCTTAACCACACCCTATTGCTGATGTCTTAGTTTTTACGACATACAAAGTCTAATATCGCTTGATTCACACGCTATCATAATCATTGTGGACGGTGTGATCGGTGGTGCGGTCTCACAGGTTGTGGAATTGTACTAGATACTTACTCGTAATTATAATAGTCACTTAAATGGGTGTTATGGACCAGATTCGCGTTCTGACACCTCAAAAGTAAGCATCGCGAGAATGAGCAGTTCCTTATTATATATTTCAATGATTAAATCAAATAAAATTATACACACATGCACACGTACACTCACACTTTTAACTTGACTAAAAACGCAACATAAGAACTTATAAGTGAGCCAATGAGATGAGGATGCTGATAAGGTACCTCTAGCCGCGACATGCCCTCAACTAGGTCCAGCACCCGCTTCGTCCCCAGAGTATTTAGTTCAGCTGCGTCCTTGAGTTTCATGTCGAATCTGAAATATAGTTAATTATACACGATATCCCAAAAACTGACGGTAACCCATCGATGGTCTTTTTTTATAGTAAGAGGGTGTTAAACGAGCAGGCGGGTTACCTGATGGTAAGCAATTACCGCTGCCCATGGACACCCGCAACACCAGGGGAATCACGGATGCGTTGCCGGCCCTTAGAGAAAGGAGTAGGCTGACAAACAGGCAGACGGCCCACCTGATGAAAAGTGGTCACCGCCGCATATGGACATCTATCTGCAACACCAGAGGTGCTGCCAATGCGTTGCCAGTCTAGGGAGGATGGGGAATGTGGATGGGATGGGGTTGAGGGAATAGGCCTCTGGATCTCGTCACTCACCGTACGAAACGCAATAGCAAGCTATTACTTTACGCCGATATTCTGTGAGACTGTGTTAGTACCCCGGTCGAGCCGGCCCATTCGAACAGTAATCATCTAGTGAGGATTACTGTTTGGCTCTACCACTACTAAAAGTTAAAAGAACTGCTAAATACCTACCAGCATATAATTTTTTATATAAATGCGGTTAAATATTAAATCATGATATTTCTCCCACAGCAAAGAATTCCGAATACCACAGCTTGAAAAACGGTGCGAATTTTGTCAATTTGGTTTTTGTTAAATATTGCAGAAATATTAGGCTTTCACATGTTTTATTTTTTCATCACACAGGCGTATAGAGCAGCTATAGCCGATTTAACTCCTCTATAGGCCCCGCCGTCAGCGGGAGTTATAAACCATACTAAACCCATAACTCCCTAGGGAGTTATAGATTTTGTATGGTTTCGAACTGCGACGGGCAGTGCGTGCCGCAGACGGCGGTGCCGCGCGGGTGCCGCAGCCGGCGGATCCCGGTAATTCACGGTGTAAAATGGGAATAAAAATATATATATATATATATACTTTTTTGTCTAATTTTTATTTCATTTCCTCGCAAATGTGATGAAAAACATTGTGTGTATCACGGGCAGTAAGGGGATAACAAACTCGAGTCATTAAAAGCCCTCGCCTACGGCATCGGGCTTCTAATAGACTCTCGTTAGTTATCCCCTTCTTACGGCCCTAGATGCACAATGTACTATATTTTGATGATCAATCACGCTAGCTGAAAAACAACTTAAGAGCCACTTATTCGATTTTTCAGTTTCATCTCTGATGAGTCTGATTCGCACGCCGAGGGTCCCGTACTTACTTATGAAAAACAGACAGTACCTTGTAGGTACGGAACCCTTAAAATGAAAAAAAAAAGCTTTTAACAACCGGGTAAACATTTAAAATCTACCTATGAAATAACACAAAAAATTACTTTCGTGCAACCGTTGAGTGTGATACGACTTTGCAAAGTTTATATCGTTAAACAATTTTTTTGTGATGTCACTACTAATTTACAGTTTACGGACTTCTTTCTTTACTTGTGCTGTAAGACATGGCTTCTTGCCAAACATGATTCTAGGTCAACGGGAAGTACCTTATAGGTTTTGATTCCCTTGCGATACCCTTGCGAGTATCAAAATATGTGGCATAAACGGCTGTAACTTTTGAATGCGTTGACTTAGAAGGTTAATTTTTTCACGGCTCCAAGAAATTGCAGACTTGAGTACTTGATACCTTCATGCATTCCTGCGAAAAGGGGGTTGACACACGGACATACAGACAGACAGACGGACGGACAACGAAGTGATCCTATAAGGGTTTATTTTTTCCTTTTGAGGTACGATACCCTTAAAAGGAACCCTTATGCTGAATATCCCGCAGGCTATGGTTATGGCGCCATCTAGTTGAATGGTTTTACAGCTTCGGCTTATTTCCGAGAAACGATTGCCATAAGGCGATTGTCAGTCCATGTCTTATTCGTCTAAGGTCTGTTCGCCGAGAGTTGATAAAAAAATAAAAAGTCAGAGCTTCTTAACTCAATACGAATAGCGGCCCCCTAAATATTTTTAACCGATGATAATAAAAAAATACATACATACATACAAACATAGCATCACGCCCGAAATCCCTAATGGGGTGGGCAGAGCCACAAGACTACTTGTGGCCACATTCGATTAATTAGTCCTAAGATGGTATGATGAACCGTATGGTGACAGGTGATCAGCCCATCGCCCATACAGATAGTCCACCATGTTGGAGAGGACCCGTCCCTTAGTCGACTTTTACGACATGCCAGGATGATAATCTGGCATCTGCACGCATGCCAGAATAAGTGACTTACCTGGTTTATAATATCACATTTCCAACGAACTATTTATCATAATTTGTATATTAATTTCAACACGCCTTTACTGTTAAAATGATTCTCCAATATGGCGATCAAGACTTGACACTTTAGTCAATTGACTTTTATAATATTAATGTTAAATAACTTAATAAAAGGTTCAATTAAGGAATTACATTGTTAGTTAATATATTTTATTAAGTAAATATTAAATTTATATAATATATGTTAATTAAGGAGTAATCTTTGAACACTAAGTTGGCATTTTGACAATTTCCGTTACTTGTTTATCTGTATCCCCGATGGTCGTAACGTCCCTTGTTTTTCAAGGCAAATTTAGTATAAAACGGTCGCCCTAACCGGGCGGGAGCCCATTTCTGTGAGACCCGGCGAACAGTATTCAGTTAAGTACCAACCACCATTATATTTATAATTGTAATTACCCTGTATTGCTGTACTATTTATTGTACTGAGGCTGTATTACTGTACTAGAGATGTACCGCTGTTTATGTTGTTATTTATGCTTTGATACCATATTTAAATCAGAATCAGTTACTGAGATAAGTTACTTCATTATCAGTGTGCTATTTGTAACTTAGAATCTGTGTTAACTTCAACTGTATTGAAAAGAGAATACCTTGCTGAGTTTCTTGCCGGTTCTTCTCAGTGAGTAGTTTCATCCGAACCGGTGGTAGATTCGTTGACTTTGAGTTTAGAAATAAAACCGTCATTTCAAAGTCACAAGGGTGTATTATTACTACATACCATAACATTAAATTAATTATTATAACACATTCTATGCTATTTCTTCATTCCCAGTGCAGCAGAGGAGGGATAAAAAAATAAAGGGAAAAATTATATTTTTTTCATAGAATATTATTTTTGAATAGCCTAACTATAGAAAAACAGAAAGCAACACGCGAACATCCAATCGACACACTCGAAGCCAATGACATATTATAGAAAGACACAAGAAACGTCATATCCATAGGTACTCAATGCGTTACAAACATGTGTCATAGATATTATTTTTTTTCGTTTCTTTTCGGCCAATGCAGATTTATGTGACATTTGACGCGCACATATAAGACATTCATTTGCAAAAAGGCGATTGTGTATATGAACAAAACAAATATATTTTTTTCGCCGCCGTCCGCCCGGCGCGACACCGCACTTCCAACAGCTGCGTCCCTCGTAACACGAAACTCAGTGCGCGCGGCGATAAGTGACGCCTGTCATACAGTTTGCGATAGGTAAGCGACAGTCGCAATATCGAAACGATATCAATATGTATCAACTCTCGGCGAACAGACTTTAGTTAGGTATGCTACGGCAAAAGTGGCGCCAAACATCTTGATAGCTTTTAGTAAGTAGCCAGTGAGAATGTCTCTTACCTGATGCAGGCGGCACTGTGGAACACTACTTGGCATTCTCTCCTCAGCTCCTCCACGTCCTCATCCGATATGCCCATATCTTTAACCTGGATGTCCCCAGCAATTAGCCGAAGTTTCCCGAGGCACTTCGGATCGTCTTCGCGTATGCGGTTAAATATCTGATGATAAAGATTTAATTGTCGTATACTTACATGCAAAAAACGCTGACGGCCAGCCTCTGGGGAAAGTGACCACTGCCGCCTATGGATCCGGTCGTGTATAAGGGAGAGGGGGTGTGTATACATAAACACCGTAGTGTGTACGAGAGCCCAGCAATGTGTGCGGATGAAAAGGTTCTGGCTCTGAATGTGTTGCGATCGCGAGGCAATCTCAACGCTGTTATTCTGCCAGGGCCTCGAAAAAGGAAGGGAGTGCGAAGTAAAAACATTTTTATGAATAAGATTGTGTGTGTGTACGCGTTGCATGTTCAAGTAATGTGAAAAAATGAATATGTGATGATTACTAAATAAGTAATTAAAGTGAAACAATATATATATATGATTTATATGAGTGTAATGATGAGTGATATAATAATATAAACTGTAAACAGACTAATTCTGGGGTCCTAGTGAAAAGGGGGTTAAGTCAAAAAAGTGTTTGAATGTTTAATTATAAATCTTGTTGAAATCAGAACAAGCTATACAGGGCGTCCCACAGCTATGCCACATGGAGGGAATAGTAGTTTATGCAACGGTTGCATAATGATAGGCCTTAAAACACTAGTGCGGTTTTCATGAAACGAGCCGATAGGCGAGTTTCATAATAAGATCGCACGTGTGTTTTAAGGTCAAATTATGCAGAGTTGCATACATAACTTTATCTACACACATATTATAAATCCTCCATGATGGGTTCAGAAACAATATTTTCTGGCAACAAGTTATTTGTTGCAATCGTGGCTGCATATTTCCGATATCCGGCGCATTTTCACATCACACACACTCCGAGAAGACTACCTACTTACTATTCATATTTTCAACTAAAATGTAAATTACAAACAACTTTTTCTATTCAATTCAAAAACAATTCTACTTTCGTCCAGCAAAACGCCAACATGGCGATCCTCCGGCAAGACCATTTTTTTTTAAATCATAGACAAACGGATGAAGTCTCTATTCTCACGTCACTCGCGATCAAATATTGTGCAGTTTATATTAAAAAAACATACTGAATTGACGTTTCGTATCAATAACTGTTTTAATATCTATGGATACTAGAATAGAGACCACTTGAGTTTTGACAGCTGTTCCAAATTTAATCTCTTTTCTTTACTAAAAACGATAAAGAAGTCATGTTATTTCTTTATCGCAGCACTGGTTTTTCCTAATTGGTTGTCAAAATGGTGGTCATTTCCTAAGGTTTTTGATTAACCAATGGAGGTTTTATGATATGGGTGTAGATAAAGTATCTTAAATATTGTAAATAGAACATTTTACTGAAAGAAGACTTCATTTTGATTTTAAAAACAATTTAAACTGCAGCCAAAGATTTTTGAATAAACGCCTGTCTGAACCGGGATTCGAACCCGCCAAATGGTAAAAGTAAACACCAGTAATTTTATGATACCGTTCAAAAGACTCAATCGTAAGGATATTTTTTTCCCAAATAACATACCATCTTAAATAAAAAGAAAACCATGAAATTTTACATTTATTTAAAATAATTACGCTTTGCTTACAATTAATTTAATGTAGCAAATGCTCAAAATGTGTCCCATTCTGTAGCATAGGTACAAATTCTCACTCTTTAACAATCTCGCTCACTGTTTTGACTTATCTTTTCATGGTGAATGTTTAAAATAATACGTCCAAGTTCAGTTTGTAATACTTGCACATTTTTAATCAGCCCTCTTTATTGTGATTGTGAGAACACCAAAGAGTTGCATGCAACTAGGCACTACAATTTATTTAATTAACTAATTTATCACATTTTTATTTTATCGTGTATAGGGAAATAATATGTATTTCTCAGGTGGGTACTTATTACTAATACTTTAAAATGATAAAATCAGTTGTTAGAAGCACGGCAAAGTCAAAGAAAAGGCTAAATATTAATTTTCCTGAAATTGTATATGTAAAATTTTATAATCTTCCTTTTATTTAAGATGCTATGTTACTTGAAAAAAAAAAATCCTTACGATTGAGTCTTTTGATCGGTATCGTAAAATTACGGGTGTTTTTTTTTACCATTTGGCGGGTTCGATTCCCGGTTCAGACAGGCGATTATTCAAAAATCTTTGAATGCAGTTTAAATTGTTTTCAAAATCAAAATGAAGTTTTCTTTCAGTAAAATGTTCGATCTACAATATTTAAGATACTTTCCCTCCATGTGGCATAGCCGTGGGACGCCCTGTATAACTAAACATCACACTTTTTCGACTTAACCCCCTTTCCACTAGGACCCCAGAATTAATGGTCGAATTCAGAAACGTCACTGAAACGTCACTTTAATTAAAGCTCAATTTGAGTGGCCTTTCTGAATTCAGCCATAAAACAAGTTCAAATGAAACAGGATTCTAATCAAAACCGATTGTCTATGCTTCTGTGACTTAAAATTGCCACTTAATAATAATAATAATAATAATAAAGACATTTATTTAACACACATTAGACACAGACAAATAACAAGAAAAGCACATAACAAAGAAACAATGAACATAAAAAGCTGTGCCGAACGGTGCCAAAGAGGGTACTTGACACTATGACAGGAAAGATGTACGGATGTGCGAAAAACTAAACAAAGTAAGCACGAGACGGACAAACAGGTGAAATTATTGAGTGGTTGGGTGGGTCAGTCAGTCAGTCAGCCGCCTCCAGTTTGGTTTAATAGCAGAAGATTGATATATACATATCCATCTTTTGTGTCCGAGCCATATTATGTTTGATATTATTATCCCATGTCAAAGCTATGGCTACATCCGTGCCTAAGGACAATGCGATAGGGCATAGGGTGTGGAGAGATAGAGGATGGGGAAAAGCAAGCTATTAGTGTACGCTGGTATTCAGTGAGAATACGAGTCCTTTTGGTGTAATCTAATCATCAATACATACTGGAAAACAGTAGCGTGACTCACTTATAGACAAAGCACAGCCTAAACGGGTGGTCCTAGAGGTTTAAAATTTGGAGGAGATATTCCTCAAGTATCCTAGAGGTGCACTAAGGAGGAATTTTTTGAAATGCCATCCCTAATGCGGTGAAGAAGGGTGATAAAGTTTGTATGGAAAATACCGCGGGCGAAGCTGTGGCGGGTCCACTAGTGGATGAATAAAACAAGAGGACTGAAAAACCGCGTAATGGTGGTCGTAGCTCGGAAAAAAACCGAAGCTTTGACCCAGTTCAACTAGATGGTGATTCTGAAACCTGAAAATGCCCGGATTCAGAAACGCCACCTAAGCATTTGATTAGAGATTAAATAATTAAATATCCCTCAACTAGTTGGAACCCTATATAAAAACGTCACTTAAACGTCACTTCAATTAAAGAACAATTAGAATGGCCTTTCTGAATTTGGCCACCAGTCTATCAAATACCCTAACGAAAATTCCTATAATGGTAACTGGTTACAGTAACTTCTTCTGAACCAGAGGGATATTGTAAATAAAAAAACAGATTATAAAATTCGAAATTTGGAAATTCTCACAATATATTTCGGAGTTTTTGGGTGTTCCCCAATTAAAATCAAAGAAATTAAATCATTTATTGAGCATAATGGGGTACTTGTGTTGTTTTTTTTACATATTCTTTGTGCAAACTTCAGCTTCTCGATGGATCCATAATTAACTTAAAAATAGAAATAGAAATCATCAGATTAAAACTTTAGTGAGACATTACTAAGACTAGAAATAAGCACGGCTTTACTCACGATTTATTGTCAGAAATAGTCTGACATGTTTCGAACTCGTATGGAGTCCTCAACCCCTGAAGAAGGACTCCATATGAATCCGAAACATGTCGGACTATTTCTGACAATAAATCGTGAGTAAAGCCGTCTTAGAAATATAAATCGTTTATTTGTTTGTACATTGTTTGAAGGAATTGCAGCAGTTATTTAAAAAATTCACCGATAGATGGCGTTACAAAATCCGCATGGGTACGCAATTGAAAGTCCTCTATCTTTATTCGTCCATAGATAGGTAGTTGATATTGAATGCCGTGTTCCTTTAATCAGAAAACGAATGGTTTTGTTTACAAAGGTTAATTTGATGTTCTTAACAAAAAAATATTCGTGTTCTGAAGATAGGAAACGAGAATTATAGATATTTATTTGTATTTATTTATTTAAATATTATTTCACAATATACGAGGGTACAAATGGCGGACTTAATGCCAAAAGACATTCTCTACCAGTCAACCACAAGGCCAAACAGAAACATGTTAAGGAGGTGCAGGAAGTATAGACCGTAAAGCAGTAATACAGTTATACACGCTATGGTGTATATTTTACAATAGGTATACATAAAAGACTTATATGTTTATAATAAACCTGAATAAATATCATTTATTTAATATACATACACATCAAAATAGATAGACAGATATTGACGCACCCGACCATTTAATTTGATGTACATTTACGTAATTGTGCGACGCAAAATTAAATGGTGGAGCCCGTCTTGGTGGATTGAACTATCTATAAATGTACTTTATCTACACCCATATCATAAAAACCTCCATAATGTAATCAAAAACCGTAGGAAATGACCGCCATTATGACAACCTGTACTGTAATGTTATTACAATATCGATTTTAGTATCGTAAGGGTCATAACGATACAGATATGAGCTACAGGCCGGCGCGCCGCCGTCGCCGCAGCCGGAGGGGCCCCATCGTCGCCGCAGCCGGAGGGGCCCCATCGTCGCCGTGTCGCCGATTATAATATGTGTGTCGATAAAGTTATGTATGCAACTCTGCATAATTTCGCCTTAAAACACACGTGCGATCTTATTATGAAACTCGCTTAAAAGCTCGTTTCATAAATATGAACTAGTGTTTTAAGGCCTATCATTATGCAACCGTTGCATAAATTACTATTAACAGACTGACATAAAGTTGACAGTGGACAACTCAACTCACCGGACATTTTAGGAAATCTTCCAGCCTCTCGCTGCTGCTTTGCCCTTTCTTCGATCTCATCAGCATATATATTCGTTGAATCTCTGGGCAGCATCGCAACAGTTTCTCCACCAGAACCTTTCCAATAGACCCAGTTGCACCCGTAATGAAAACGTTCTTGTTCGCGTAGTATTCTGCCACGCTCATAGATGGCGCCATGTTTGCTATTATACAAAAAAGTCCAAAATACTAAATGTTCAATAACCGGTTTAGTGATCCTAACGATATGGCCGGTTATAACCGGTTTTTTCGCTTTCGGTTAAAACCGGTTTGCATTCCCTAGACCTCATACTGCGGTTATTCTTGGAATGTTTTGGAACCAACATTTTTAACTTGAATAAAAAAAAAGTAGACGTTGGAGAATAATTTGAAATTGGAATACAATACTATAACAAATTAAATTAAATTATACAACACAATACTACACTAACCTGGGACAAACGAAATTGTGTGTATTTTTCAAAATAGTGAAAAATAAATAGTGATAATGGTAATAATGGTTTTGGTGGACTATCTGTATGGGCGATGGGCTGATCACCTGTTACCATACGGTTCATCATACCATCTTAGGACTAATTAATCGAACGTGGCCACAAGTAGTCTTATGGCTCTGCCCACCCCATTAGGGATTTCGGGCGTGATGCTGTGTATGTGTATGTATCTTTACACAAATCGATCTAGTCCCAAAGTAAGCTCTAAAGGCTTGTGTTATGGGTACTAGACGACAATATACATACTTATATAGATAAATAAATACTTAAATACATAGGAAACATCCAAGACTCAGGAACAAACATACGTGCTTATCACACAAATATTTGCCCTTACCGGGGATTGTATATGTATCTATGGTTTTGGTGGTTGAAAAGTAAACGTGTTTTATTAAAACTACACTAAATGTTCTAATTGTTTCCCATTTAATTGAATACAAGCACGATATGCTTAAAAATGCTCGGATAATGTGATGTTTACCCCTGGTTACGTCTTCTTGGGTCACAACGTAAACGCTTTGACTAAACTCCGATAGGTTGGTTATTCATTAGTTTAGCGTAAACGTTTTCTTTGATTTAACCCCAGTAATCCAGAAATCCAGTGGATTAAGGTCTCGAGACCGAGGAGGCCACAAATTGGGGCCGAGCCGCCCAATCCGTCTCTATGGATAAGTTCGGTTTAAATATTCTCGTACTTTGCGTTTTTTTTAAACGTTTATGTACGTTTTAAAAAAACAAATTTTACTGTAGTTTTCAGAATGATGCAAAATAAATGGTAATAATGGTTTTGGTGGTTGAAAAGTACATCTGTTTTATTAAAACAAAAGTAAATGTTCGAATTGCTTGCCATTTACTTGAATACAAGCACGACAGCTCTTTCAAAATGCTCGGATTATGTGACGTGCACCCCTGGTTACATCTTCTTGGACCACAGCGTAAATACGTTGCCTAATTTATTGGTCCATTTGAATTACAAGAAATTTTGAAGGGGACAAAGTTATCTAAATTTCTTAAAGAATGAGTTGCCAAGTCTAACGAAATTTGTACCCTTAGCCACACAAAGATCTATGTGACTTCAAAATGATGGTTGTCCAGCACATTATGCTCGAGAAGTGCGAGAATATTTAAACCGAACTTATCAACCGTTTACGTTGTGGTCTAAGAAGACGTAACCGGGGTGCACATCACATTACCCGAGCATTTTTTAAGATATATCGTGCTTGTATTCAATTAAATGGGAAACAATTAGAACATTTACAGTAGTTTTAATCAAACAGATTTACTTTTCGACCACCAAAACCATTATTACCATTATCACCATTTTGAAAAATACACTAAATTTAGGGTTTTTTTTCAAACGTTATGTTCCAGGTTAGTGTACGTTTATGTTGTAGTATCGTATTCCAATTTGAAGTTATACCCCAACGGGGTGCGCCTTTTTTCACATAACTTTTTAAGTCCTATTATCGGAAGTCCGAAAATATTTCTCATACCATTTTATTACATCATAATGATCATTCTTCATAAAAATATTTAATACTAACGATCGAAACTCATAATCATCAGAATTCATAATATCGCTAATCATACAACTTGTTAATACTAATATTTGTATTTATATATTTTCTTATACTAACGATCGAAACTCCTAATCACTCTGATTCATAACGTCAATATTCATATATTTTTTTATACTAATATTTATTTCCATATTTTTTTTAATCATAAGTGTAAATGAAATTGCATAGGACTTAAGAAGACTTCTGAGCGAGCGAGCGAAGCGAGCGAGCAAAATGAGTCGGAGCAGAAGCGACTCAGATAGGTTAGGTTCAGAAGGTTAAGGCGGGAGCGAAGCGAAGCGAAGCTCCCGCCTTAGCCTTCGATGTTAGGTCTTTTTTTTGCAACAGTTCAGAAAATCTTGCTTATTTGTAAGATTTTATGCTAAATAGGTTCATGCTGTTATATTAATTTGCTTAAATCCATAGATATGCCATCTTGAAAGTGAATTTGTAGGTAGGGATAACCTGCCCCACCTACAACTTCACTTTCGTTTTTTTCGAATTAAATCTTATTTTGAATAGTTACTGTTGTAAAAACCAATATTATGAGTTCAAATATTTTCTTAGCAATGCCATTATTAATAAGAAAATTATGAATAAAAAAATATGATCACAGTCTGTTATGAAGCAAAATGTTATGAAAAAAAAATATTATGAGTTCAAACATGTTCTTAGTAATGACATTATTAATAAAAAAAATATGATAACTGTCTGTTATGAGTTCCGATGGTAGGAATAAAAATGTATGAACAAAAAAAGTATGAGGAAAAAAATTATGAAGAGTGATTATTATGAATACAAATCGGTAGTGAAACAAAAAATAGGAATAAGAATTTTATGTGAGCCAATATGGACCCTCTCCAACGTCTACTTTTTAAATTAAACTTAAAATGTTGGTTCCAAACCATTCCAATATATAACCGCAGTATGAGGTCCTTTTGTAGTAAATTAGCCTTATCCCTAAAGCTGCTGCGACATTAGTACAGGTTGAACCATTTTAAAAACTACACTAAATTTCCAAGGTGTCATTCATGTATTCGTCAAATTTTATTATTTAGTCAAAAACCTAACTAAGCTAACCTAACCGCCAGCGTGTAGACGTCACCCCGCTCCGCGGGGTCCCCATTCCCGCTCTAAGGGACACAAGTTACTCGTAACCCTAACCTAACCTACCAATAATACAATTGTTACGATTATTTGTTTTTACCTTCCCCCTTTTGGGAGGCTTCACCTCCTCCCCCTTTTACATTTTTTTGGAATATAATATTAGCCGAAAGACACCTTTTGCCTAATAAACGTTTGTCTCAATAAAACTTGACAAAGTAAAATGATGCCAATTGATAATTTGATAAGTTAAATTAAGTGAAATTAGGCGAAAAATATATCACCGAAAAGACAGACCCCCATTTGCAAATCATATCTGAAAACTATGACGTATTTTGGGATTCACTAACACATAGATATAATAACAAGCAGCTTGTGTTCACAAAACAGTTTCAAGTATTCATGAAACAGCCTTCACACGTAGTTATTTAAGGGTTCAAATGGTTTTATACTATAGTACCATGCCCAAATCCAAATTTTAACAAACTCGTAACTGTGATAAGCTGTTTGTGATAATGTTTAACATACATACATACATAGTAGCATGCCCGAAATCCCTAATGGGGTGGGCAGAGCCACAAGACTACTTGTGGCCACGTTCGCTTAATTAGTCCTAAGATGGTATGATGAACCGTATGGTGACAGGTGATCAGCCCATCGCCCATACAGATAGTCCACCATGTTGGAGAGGACCCGTCCCTTAGTCGACTTTTACGACATGCCAGGATGATAAGCATCTGCACGCATTCTATGCTATTTCTTCACTCCCAGTGCAGCAGAGGAGTCTGCTTAACTTGATTTGTAAAAATGTAATTGTGATCACCTGTTCTGTTTTGTTAACCCCTGTTTTAGATTCCACACGACAGGCTTAGCCTAGTGTTGGAGTCGCAAGTAAATTGTTACTTGTCAAATTGGTGTTTTTAAGAATAAATATTCATTTTCATTTTAATTTTCATCCAGAAACAATAAGCATTCGATTTGAAAACATTGTATGACACAAGCATGGAGGCCATTCATGCCATTCATAACTTGGGCGAGGATACCACGTAATGGGAGCCAATGTTAGTTCACGTTTCGTGTGAGAAATTGCATACTTACTGATACCTATTCAGATTACATGGAAATAAAGTGGCCCACGAGAGTGGCAGTCGTTTGATGTGTTTATGGCATTTATTGTGGCAAAATTTCTAATAATCCAGTTATCCCAGAGGCAAATTCAGCCTTACGATATATGAAAATGTTTCAGTGACCTACAAAAGGTCTTATTAACAATTATAATAATCAAATGAATTCTTATAGAATCACATGTCCATTGTTTTATGATGATTGCGCATTATTCTAATGCAGAGGTTTTTTAAGTATGTCAGCGAGCGAGCATGTAAGGTATGTCAAAAGGTCAAATATTTGTAAGAAGTATCTTTATGTGCACACCACGAATTATTGTAAGTTCATGAAAAGGTGTAAAGAATGCACGAGCCGCATAATATGTTAGTATATAAAATCGACGATGCAGATTACCTCATAACCTCGAGCATCATCATCCGCACCGATGCATCAAATACGGGTTCAAAACAAAATGATTCAGGCCCAAAATGCTCGTATGAGATAGGGTATATGACGTCACCTGAAATTGAATGACGAAGCGGTTTGCTTCGTCATTCATCATTCGTACAGCCAAGGAGTGGAACGCTCTCCCTGCGTTTGTATCCCGGAATCGTATAACCTTGGTATTTTCAAGGCAAGAGTGAATAGGCATTTTCTGGGTAAGCAGGTACCACCTTCGACCTCGTTGTCACTTAACACTGAGATGAGACTCAGATCAAACAAACCCATTTTTGATTTAAAAAAAATCTATATGGCGGTTGTTTATGGATATTTTTCCAACTATGCATTATTGGTATCAAATGAAAGGGCTTGACGAGAGCATTCCAAAAATATAAAACATGTTTGTAAAACACAAGTACATTAAAACATAAGTACTTTCTACTCCTTACAAATACTCCTTTTGAAACTGCCTAAAGAGGTACTAAACGTATCAATTTCGTTACAATAACGATTATAAGAATTGCAAGCACGTGGAATAAATGAATTTTTAGCGTACTTAGTTTTAAAAAGTGGGACACAGGAGATAGTCTTTTGACGAAAATTACGATTAGGACATCGAAAATTAATTCTTTTAAGAAGATAAGAGCTGCCAATACTATATTTAAAATTTGGACATAAATACCTGGTCTGTAACAAGGCGTCTTTCTATTAGAGCTTGCATTCTAATTGTGTTATAAGACATTTGACTGTTTGAATCGGAAGTTAAGATGTTTCTGAAACTAATTTTGAGTTTTTTATTACTGTCTTAATAAATAGAGTAGATTGGATTCCAAATCTTCAATTTCCTGTTACTTTAGATACCATAGACTTCTTATAGGTTTTCCAGTAATCTAGCTAAAGATCTACAAGTATTTTCTGTATTTTCAACCGACTTCAAAAAAAAAGGAGGAGGTTCTCAAGTCGATTGTATTTTTTTTAATATATTTTTTTTGTTTGTTACTTCAGAGCTTCGTCATTTACCTATAAACCGATTTGGAAAATTCTTTTTTTAATCGGTAGGGTATATCTTCAGTTTGGTTCTGTTGTAGTCAAAGTCGAGTTGTAATGAGAGGATCTATGAGGAATCGATGGAACTCTTCAAATATTATAGGCAAGCATATAGCAATTTTAGTATTTTCCGTAATAACTCAAGCATTTACGCTCCTAAATAATTATTTGGTTCACCAAACTGAAACTGTTGATGAAGACCATAGATGATCACCGGAACTCCTAAATGATGAGTATCTCACGGTTTGCGATTAAATTTCTGTATGAAGTTCTGAAGCAACGTATGCCCAAGAAAATCCATGTAGTAAAATTGAAGAACCAGGAGATCTCCTCAACGATTGACATCCTTGCAGCGTGGATAGCAACCGTTTGTAAATGGTGATGAGCAATTGGCATTACGCTATTGTAACTTGATGTGTGTCGTTTAATCACAGGACAATAAATAAAATGTGATAAAAAAAACTTACTTTTCAAAGGCTATTTGAAGTCGGTTTTTTATTTTATAAATTATATATTATTTTTTAATGTTATGCCCGGCGGTTTCGGCGTGGGGAGAAATGGTCAATTTACGCCTACTTCCCTAAATAACACGATTCTCAACATAATTTCATTTGATATGTCACACGATATAAGGTCTGTTCGTCGAGAATTGATAAAAAAAGTAAAAAGGCAGGGCTTCTTAACTCATTACAAATAGCGGCCCGCTAATTATTTTTACCGATGATATTAAGAAATTAAACAGAAAAATTATATATTTTTCATAGAATATTATTATTGAATAGCCTATCTGTATAAAAAGAAAGTAACACGCGAACATAACACCCCAACGCAACACTCGAAGCCAATGACATTATTATATGTAGAAAGAAAGACCCAAGACACGTCATATCCATACTCAACGCGTTTTAAACATGTGTCATATATATGTTTTTCTATTTCGTTTCTTTGGCCGAAACCAGTGCAGATTATTGAATTTATATGACATTTAACGCGGACATATAAGACATTAATTTGCAATATGGCGATTGTGTATATGAACAAAACAAATATATTTCTTTCGCCTCCGTCCGCCCGGTGCGAAACCACAACATCTGCGTCCCTCGTACCACGAAACTCAGTGTGCGCGGCGATAAGCGACGCCTGTCATAGAGTTTGCGATAGTTAAGCGACAGTCGCTATTTCCAAACGATATCATAATATTTATCAACTCTCGCCGAACAGACCTTAGTTTGCACGACTTTTTTTTTAATTCTCTAATTAGCTCCCCAAAAGTAGCCCTCATGTTTAAAATTCATTTATTTACGTTACACGTCCGTGTTGCGGTCACTGACTTACATCCTACAAGTGATCCTATGGTGGTTCCGTTTTTTCCTTTTAAGGTGCGGAACCCTAAAAAGCGTTCGAAAGCAGCTAGAACTATGTCCCTTCTTCGACCAAACAATATGATGAGACCATTAACTATATCATTACAAGCAAAATACGATAGGTACCTACCTAATGAAATGTACCTTTATGTACCACTCTCCCAGCAGCTCGCGCGCAGGTCCCCTGTCGGCAAAGTCTCGGGTCCAACTGATCGACTAAATACGAAGAAACATTATCACCCCGCTTCTTATTAAAGTGCTTGGAATAAAAGCCGTGCTACACGGTGAGCAACCGAGCTCTCCACCAAGGTGACCGTGAGTCACGGTCCGTGACGGTTCGTTCCTCACCGCCGACGCGTCACCAACAGGGCCAAAACTTAAGTGCGGTGTTGCCAATTTAGCAACTTTATAGCTAAATTTAGCATCTTTTCAACTGATTTTGCAACTTAGCGACTGACACATTTTTTAGCAACTTTTGTTATTCAGGCTTTTTGCTAAAGTATATTTGGATAATATAGAAGTCACTGTTACATTTCAATATTTTGTCGTTTGAGACACTAAAATGACCGTTGCGTGTGTCGTCAATACTTTCCCGGCAATCGCCTTCATATACCTATAAATATGCATTAAAATGAGCTTGAGAACCAGCTTAATTTCGTAATTTTAAGATTACAATAACAATTGAGCTTACTTACCAACTTCGATATTATTTAATTTATCACTATATATATATCTATACATATAATAAAATCGTAAAGGGGAAAAAGTCTGTACATTGAAGATGACAATAAAAAAAAAATGGTTTTTGAATTTCATGTCAATTTATCTGTTTGTCTGATTGTATGTGCACGATAAACTTTAAAACTACTGGGTGGATTTCAAATCGGTTTTCGATAATGTATTAAGGGAAACTTCAGGCAGGACATAGGCTATAGAAACTTCTGGAAATGAACCTGGAAGGGGGTAAAAAAGGGGGTTGAAATTAGCACCCATGGAAAATACTAATTCGGTGATTTTATAAACTTGAAACTTAGTATAAATACTCTTCACATCAAATAATTAAACTACCCTAAAATGGGGTGCCTTGGAGCGTTAAACTTTGTATGGGAAAAACCGATTCCATTTGTTTATCGACTTGAAACTTGGTATAAATGCAGTTCTAAACAAACAATTAGGTAAGCGATCAAGAACAAAAACCAAACTACTCCTAAAATGGGATGCCCTAGGGTGTTGAACTTTGTATTGTAAAAACTGATTCCATTCGTTTATCAACTTGAAACTTTATATAAATGCACTTCAAAACAAACAATTAGGTAGGCGATCGAGAAAAAAACGAAACTACTTCTAAAAAGGGATGTCTTAGGGTTTTGAATTGTGTATTGGAAAAACTGATGCCATTTGTTGTTCTACTAGAAACTTGGTATAAATGCACCACAAAACAAACAAGGTAGGCGATCGAGAAAATGTGGAACTTCTCCTAAAAGGGATCTCTTAGGGTATTGAACTCTGATTTGGAAAAACTGATTCAATTTGTTTATCAACTTGAAACTTGGTATATAAATGCACTTCAAACCAAACAATTAGGTAGGCGATCGACAAAATACGGAACTTCGCCTAAAAAGGGATGTGTTAGGGTATTGAACTCTGTATTGGAAAAACTGACTTCATCGGTTTATCAACTGGAAACTTGGTATAAATGCAACAACAAACAATAAGGTAGGCAAAATCCGATTGTTTGTATCCCCGCTTAACGTCCTAAGTCCGAGGTCGGCTCAATAGGAGCGCCCTTAGGCATGTTAAGTAAAATTCACCTTGTTGAGCGCCATTCAGGCTGCTCGCATCTTTCCGGTGAAGCTGTCGGGGTCGTCAGAGACTAAGAGCGTATGTCCATTCTAAAAAAAAAAAAAAACAATAAGGTAGGCAAGCGAGAAAAAATCGAAACTACTTACTTAGTCCTAAAATGTAATTTCCCCCTAAAATAATTTGCTTTGGTGTATTGAAAGTTTGAATAGGAAGAACAGATTCCATGTTGATATCTACTTAAAATATGGTACAAAAAACGCGTTGAATTAAACAATCCTACTTCCTAAAGATTCTACTAATATTATATATGTAAAAGTTTGTGTGTCTGTGTGTGCGTGCGTGCGTGCGTGCGTGCGTGCGTGCGTGCGTGTGTGCGTGCGTGCGTGTTTGCGTGCGTGTGTGCGTGAGTGTGTCTGTATGTTTGTTACCACTCAGCTCCATATGGCCGAACGGATCTTCGTGAAACGTCGAATATAGTTAGACCTCAGCTGTTGGAATAGGATATAGGGTATTTTTTATACCGGCTTAGTCAAAACTTCCCAAGGGAATAATTATAAGCGAATACCAATTTTGATGAGTTTTGGTATAGAGATAGATCTGTTTGTTACGTTTTCAAGCCTAAACCGCTGAGCCAATTTTGATGAGTTTTGGTATAGAGATAGATTGGACTTTGGAAAAGCACATAGGTTACTTAAATTATTATTCTACGCAGACAAAGTCGCGGGCACCAGCTAGTCAATAATATATCTGCCCGTTCTAGGTAATTGGCTTACCGAAAGCCATTTTTTATTCTTACTTTTCACAACGGGTTTTGAAGTCGGTTTTTTTATTTGTTATCTTTTACATTATCTTCACCGTCATTAAGTTGACGGCAATATAATCAAATAGAGTACACTCAAAAATATAAAATGTTTTAAGAAAGTATAATCTGATGTCTAGGTATAATTGTAATAAACTCAATAACCATAAGCTTTGTCTTATTTCTAAGTTTCGCCTTCAGAAAGTATGTAAATCTTTCTTGGGAAACAGCTCAAGATTTTACAATAGAGTTGCACTAGAAGTATGGGAATTGTCTTATAATAAATTTAAACGGTATCTTTATTAAAAATTCGCTTCGTAATGATATATCTAGGTATTATGAAAAAGCTTGGCCAGCGCCTCTATTCGGGAACGCTAAGTGATTCTGTAGCGACTCGTAAGCCAAATTTCGCATTCCACTCTTCCGCACGACGCGAAATGCGTAAGAGCGAGATGAGAGATCTGGCTTACGAGTCGCTACAGAATCACTTAGCGTTCCCGAATGAGGCGCCAGGTATAAGGCCAAGAAATGCATCATTGTAACGTGAGGACCGCAAGTGTGTGTTGCCATTGCCTGTTATTTCTACCTAATAAATTGTATGTAGGCAAAGATCTGAAAAGAAGGATATGCCTATCAGTACAATTTCGTGTTACAACTCTGATAGTAGTTTATGATGTCTTAGTTCTTACGACATACCTTCACACAAAAGTCTAATATTGCTTGATTCACACGCTATCATATCATTGCGGATGGTGTGGTCGGTGGTGCTGCGGTCTCACACCGCACGATGCAGGACGGGATTTTTTCAATTATAACAGTGTCACTTAAATAGGTATCATGGATGGTGGTTGCCACGCGACTAAACCTACGATGGTGTCATATTCGCGTTCTGACACCTCAAAAGTAGTTAAGCATTGCGAAAATAGCTTTGAGCAGTTCCTTACTATATATTTCAATGTATGTAGGTATGTAAAGTCTTCATTGCACATAAATTACACAATAATTATGCTTTATGACATAAGGAATGTACAAAGGTGGCCTTATGCCAAGTTCTTCTAACTGTCGCGTCGGGCCAAACAAGGGTTGAAATCCAGATCGATTTCAAGATTCAAATAGTAGTTTATGCAACGGTTGCATAATGATAGGCCTTAAAACACTAGTGCTGTTTTCATGAAACGAGCTTTAGCGAGTTTCATAATAAGATCGCACGTGTGTTTTAAGGCCAAATTATGCAGAGTTGCATACATAACTTTATCTACACACATATTATAAATCCTCCATGATTGGTTCAGAAACAATATTTTCTGGCAACAAGTTATTTTTTGCAATCGTGGCTGCATATTTCCGATATCCGGCGCATTTTCACATCACACACACTCCGAGAAGACAACTATTCATATTTTCAACTAAAATGTAAATTACAAACAACTTTTTCTATTCAATTCAACAACAATTCTACTTTCGTTCAGCAAAACACCTACATAATGGCGGCAATTGGATCCTCCGTCAAGACCATTTTTTTTTAAATCATAGACAAACGAATGAAGTCTCTATTCTCAGGTCACTCGAGATCAAATGTTGTGCAGTTTATATTAAAAAAACATACTGAATTGACGTTTCGTATCAATAACTGTTTTAATATCTATGGATACTAGAATAGAGACCCACTTGAGTTTTGACAGCTGTTCCAAATTTAATCTCATTTCTATACTAAAATCGATACGGGAATAACATTGCAGCACTCGTTTTACCTAATTGGTTGTCAAAATGGTGGTCATTTCCTACGGTTTTTGATTACACTATGGAGGTTTTATGATATGGGTGTAGATAAACACTATTTCGTATACTTAAACCTAAGACTTTGTGTGGTGGTAACAAATACGAGGGTTCCTATAAAAGTGTTTAGCACTTTAAAACTACCTATATCATTCATGACAAATTACGAATATTAAGATGACTGTGAACCAACAGGAAAAATCAACATTTTCATACAAAAGTCGATAACGATTTCCACCCCTTAAATTTTAAACGATGTTGACCAATTTTTGATAAGTTGTCATTCAGAACAAAATAGACGTTTTGACTTATTCACTATAATCAATAAATTCAGTTTTATTGCTGTTTTAGTATTCTCACACAAAACTAATTTCGGCGATTATTTGATTTTCTTGATCTTTTTATTACAAATTTACAGTTTGTCGACTTTTTTCTTTACTTGTGCTGTAAGGCAATGCTTCTTGCCCAATTTCATGATTCTAGGTCAACGGGAAGTACCCAATAGGTTTTGATTCCCTTTGAATTCCCTTGAAAATATCAAAATATGTGACATAAACGGCCGTATCTTTTGATTGCGGTAACTTAGAAGTTTGATTTTTTCACAGCTCCAGGAGATGACAGACCTCAGTATTTGATAATAATTTCAACTTGAAACGCGTTCCTGAGAAAAAGGTCTTACCAGACATACAGACAGACGGACAAACAAGTGATTATAGGGTTCCTTTTTTCGTTTTGAGGTACGAAACCCTTAAAAAGATAATAAATGCCGCAAACATGTTGATAATTAAAATTATACTTATTCAAATGCTATGACGATAAATAATTATTTATGAATGCAACAAATCCCGAAGTCATTCGAATAATTATCAACCCTGAACAACACACACGGCTATGATGGCATAACAACTGAGCATCAATTATTATGCGTGATGAAAATAAAAATAAAAAATAAAATCTTTCTTGATAAACTTATTTGACATTAATACAACTAAAGACTAAACATACTGATGGACAGAAATAACACACGTGCCTGAACTAGGAAGTTCCTGTGTTTCAGGCGAAAAAGGACTTACATAACTATCTTAAACGGTTCGCTAATGAAATACCGAAACTTGTTTGATAAAAGTTCATTTTACAACCAACGTTTCGTATACTATTCATTTCACAACTATGTTGTTGCGAGAATGTGTCGATTCAAAACGTATCGTTTGACAACTAGTCATTTACCAAATAGTATAATTTATAAAATGTATCAAATATTTTATTTTCATTTATGTAATTTTCATTACGCAAAAAGATTCGTAAGGCAAACTGACTGATTAGCAAATCGACATTTAGAAAATGAATTTGAAATTATCAGAGTTTGTAATAGGTGTGCATTATTTATCGTCCTAGCCTAACCTAACCGGCAGCGTGTCGACGTCACCCCGCTTCGCGGGGTGCCTATTTCCGCTCTAAGGGACACAAGTTAACCCTAACCTAACCTACCACTTATATAATTGTTACCTTTGTTTCTTTTATAACGCGGGGGGCTGCGCTCCCTACCCCCCCCCCCCCCCCGAGGGAGGCTCGGCCCCCCTTCCCCCCTCGTGGGGGCTCCATCCCCCTTCCCCCCTCGGAGGGGCTCCGCTCCCCCTTCCCCTCTTAAAGACGGGCTTGGCCCCCCAACCCCCCTCCCCTATCAGGGGCTTCGACCCCGTTCCCCCTTTTGGAAGCCTTCGCCCCCCGTCCCCCCTTTTCTAGGTGCCCTAACCTAATAAGGGTGTTATTACTTATTTTATACTAAAGCTTATATAGAATGAAACCTATAACAAACAAAGTAATATTATATACCAAACGTTTGTAGGTCGAACCGTTGACTATTTGATACAAATAATAAATAATCTATTTGACAAATTATACAATACAAAATGAAAATTTGTCAAGTAAGTTGTTCGAAAACATGGATCATTTGCGAAATCTGTAGTTGTAAAATGATAAAACGATAAACGACGTATTTGTCAATCGTTGGTTGCGAAATGTAGCGTTGCCAAATGATTGGCGAGATTTTGATAGGACACCATCTTAAACAATCACATGAAAAATACAAATAATATTATTAGTAGTTAGATAAATTACAAAAAATAAAGTACAAATAAAACAAAAACAATAACAACAATAACAAAATACCAATAGGCAGTGTTATGAACTTAAACATAAAACAATATTCATTTCAAAACAGTGATCAATTTCTCTGTATTCTCGTAGGACATATTTTGAAGTGCTTCTTGGAGAATTTTCTTAGTATTGTTATGACTAAGAGGATATATGCCTAATATGGCAATTTAATCTATTGTAAAGAAGTGGTCCAAGGAACACGTAAAATCTGGATGAGAAGGCATGTTTTGTGCCTATATTTTTAGGACAAACTATATCTTTCCGCCTTTTTTTTGTAGTTTCAGGGCTGTAGGGAAGTGCGGCGTGCTGTTTGAGGACTGTGCTCATTATAAATAATTGTCTAACTGAAAGTACCTTACACGATTTATAAAGAAGTTCAGTGGGGTAAAGGAAAGGACGGGAAGTAGAAACCTTTAGAATCGCTCGAAAATGAACCATGTTAACTCTGCAACAAGGTAGATTTTACAATGTTTTTTATTGTTTTATCTCAGTCGTACTTAGTGATGTGCCGTTACCGTAAATTACGAGAACAGAGAGAATTTTGCGGTAACGTTCTCGGTAATGTTCTCCGTAACGGTAATTATCGAGAAAGTAGTTTAAGTTTTCAATTTTTCCAACTTTTTTGTAGCGTGATTCTATTTCAATTAGTAGTTATAATCTCCCTAAAAAAATCACAATAATCAGCCTAAAGGAACTCGTATATTACCAAAATTACCGTAAATTACCGGCGTAAATTACCGAGCATGTTCTCCGGAAACGTTCTCAGGTAATATTTCTTACGAATTTTTTTAACTTCATTCGGTGAAATATTTGATATCTAATGGGATAAATCAATTAAAATTGCTTTGTTTTGTTAAATGTTTAATATAATATACAAAAAACATTGAATAATCACCCGTTAACATTAAAATAATCATCTTTTATACAAAAATGTTAGAAGAGACCTAAATTAAAATTAAAGTAAAATAACGTAATCGAATCTAATGATATAAAATACAATAATTATAAAAACACTTGTAAATAATCAACTACGTTTAAATAACATAAGCCTGTCTTAATGTCTTTTTTGACATTTGTCCATCCGTCAACCGCTAAGTGCAAAACATTGGATACTTAGTTCGATTTTCTTTGTGATTACGGTATTCATCTGTAGTCTGATCATTGTAGTCATCTTCTAGAAGTGTCGTTGACAGGACTTTACGTGATGGTGGCTTATATTCTGGTTTAAGGAGTTGGAAAGCTTGAATCCATAAAGGATGCTCAAATATGGACAATGGCATGCCGGTTACATAAACAGCTCTAGCCAATGATTTATAGATTGTATTCTGGAACAAAATAAATGTACATTGCGTTTACAAATATTCTTTTTTTTATATAACTTGTAAGAAAAGTTAAGAAAAATCATGTAAAAAGTTATTATAAATGACTGATATAAAATAACTTATTACCTACCTCGTCAACAGTAGAATCAGTGAGCTGTCCGTTCCAGCGGTTTCATAACCTTTGACTGCAGCTGCTGCTGCTGGATTGTGGTTTTGTGATCCACCTTTTCTGAGTCCCGATTTAATGTCTATAGGACAGTTTTGGCAATTTTTAACTAAATGTTGAGCGAAACGAGTAACATTTTTGGCAGTATATACCTATTTGGTCACAAAACAAACAACTATTTTATCCGTTCATTTTCATTAGATTGTCCAAAATATTCTAACACTTTGCCTTTGGACCTCATTGTTCTACTCTCAACAAAACGTTTGTATTCACAATAGATCACTTCAAGATGAACTAAACTGTATCATATGACCTGTGCCGTGGGCATACTTTCCACACCTCGACCAACTGATAAAGAGTAAGGAGAGGACCAATCAGGAACCATTAAAATTATTTGAAATATTGTATGTACTTGGAAATGCCGTTTATCCCTAATGGGTTTTTCTACCTGTTAGAATACAATACGACCCTATCTGATTAGCGTTTAGCTGCTTGCAAAATAACGTCCTAAATTAAAATTAACACGAAATGTAATAAAATATCTTAAAAACATACACATTGTAATGTATTGTACGTAAGATGTAAGCCTGCATCATTCTAACTTTAACCCAACCAAATGTACTTGCGGAGAACTTTACCGAGAATTCTCGGTAATTTACGGTAATTTCTCACGATGAGAATTACGGTAACTCCGTAATTTCTCGGCGGCACATCACTAACGTACTCCACCCAGAAACCCTTTCTAATGTGTTAGGATATTACTAGAATGGCATCATATTTGACGTCGTTTTCGTTCCAAGGAATTCTTCTGTATTTTTTTTTCATTCACTGGCTGTTACTGAACCAGAGAGCTACATTTTCGGCCTCAACCATCAGGAGAGACTGGGGTCCACCGCTGGTAAGTTTTACAGTAAAAATATTGTGACCTATTGCGTCGTTTACGCGAGGAACTGAAGTCAAAAATAATAATTTAACAAATAAAAAACAGACTTCAAAACCCCTTAATCTATAATAAATCAACAATATATTTGACGTTTCTAGGTAATGGATTTACGAAATCCTACCATTATTTCTTACTTTTCAAAAGGGTTTGGAGTTCGGTTTTTTTTTATTTATTAAATTGTTATTTTATTTTTACTTTTTAGGGATTATCGAATGTGATTTAACGACACACATTTACTTCATTAAGCAACAACAGCATAATGCCAATTGGTCATCACTCGTTACCAAATGTTGCTATCCAAAGTGCAAGGACATCAAACTTTGAGAAATTCTCCTGTTTCTTCACCACTGGTTCTATTTTACCACATGCATTTTCATGAGCATAAATTGCTTCTCAATCTTATACAGAAATTTGATACCTGTGAAATATGTATCATTTTGTCATCATCAATTTCAGTTCACCAAATAATGCTTTTGGAACGCAACTGCTTATTGACTTATGAAAGCCAATCATTATTTCTTATTTTTCAAAAGGGTTTGAAAGTCAGTTTTTTAGTTTTTTAAATATATATTTTACTTTTTAGTGATCATTGTATGTGTTATTTTTTATATATGTTCCCCGAAAAATAAACTTTGTTAAAATAAAGCCAGATATGTTTGTTGAATCAACTTCTTTATTAAAAGCCAAGATCAGTTAACATTACAATATTTAATTTAAATTGACCACTTTTATAAATAATGTTTATTTTTAAGTAGCTTATACGTGTTTAAAGGCTTCTTTCTACACAACGAAACGCGGAACGGAAGTAGGCCCGAATAAGCAGTGTCCTTAGGAACTAAAATGGAAATCTAGGACTCTATTCGGGACTGCTAAGTGATTTACTATATCGCAAACATAATGCCAAAACCGCGAATGTGTCTATGTTCTATATGAGTTTGACGTTCACATTCGCGGTATAGTATTTTATTTGCGATATAGTAAATCACTTAGCAGTCCCGAATAGAGGCCCTCCGCCTCTATTCGGGAACGATAAGTGATGTTGTAGCGACTCGCGAGCGAGATTTCTACTCCTACTCATCCGCACGACGCGTAATGCGTAAGAGTGAGATGCGAGTCTCGCTCGAGGGTCGCTGCAGTATCACTTAGACCTTCCCGCATAGACGCACTGGCTTCCGCGCGGACACTGCTTCCGCGGACCCGCTTCCGCCCCGCTCCGCTTCTGTTCCACGTTTCGTTGTCTAGAAGTCTTAAGTAGCGTATACGTTAATAAATAGAAGAAATTATAATTTTCATGTAATAATACAGGAAGTAGGCGCACAGTGAGTATATGACGATCTTGGTCACTAGATCCAGGTAGTACAGTCTGTAAAAGATAAAATATATTTGTTTTAGGTATTTTTAATTGAAGTAAACATTTATTGCACGCTAACGACATCTTTATACGCTTAATGTACCTAGTTTTGATCAAGCGATCCGTTTAATTTCTTTTCTTGGATGGATCAGAAGGGTTCTGGGGTGAGCCAGGCCCACCTATACAGCAATAAGAGTATCGAAATACCACAGATAAGATAAAAAAAAACTGTTTGTC
The DNA here is from genome assembly GCA_947859335.1 of Tortricodes alternella. Lineage (NCBI taxonomy): Eukaryota > Metazoa > Arthropoda > Insecta > Lepidoptera > Tortricidae > Tortricodes > Tortricodes alternella. Next base: position 17,119,156 of record OX401975.1, read on the forward strand.
ATAAGTCTGGTCATTATGAACGGTTTTTAAACGCGTTATAGAGGTTTTATCATATCGGTGTAGAAGTGTAAATAAATATAATTATCGCGTTTTTAAAGTAAATTACAATGTATATTATAAAAGCTCCCTTTTACCGCTATACGGGCATTTAACCAGCTGCAACTCAAAATGCTAGTAGAGTTTAACCTCCTAAGACCCCGCACCCTTTATATATACATTGTGCATCTAGGGCCGTAACTAACGAGAGCCAACATTAGACTAAAAAAAAAGTTGAAACATAACAATGACTCTACATTGGCTCTATATTGACTCTACATTGGTTCTACATTGACTCTACATTGACTCTATGTTGACTCCACATTGGCTCTACATAGTCTCTGCATTGACTCTACGTCGACCTTATCTTATATTGACTCTAAATAGACCCTATATAATATTGACTCTACATTGAAGGATTAAATGCTTACCTGGAAATTAAGAGGAGTGTGAACCTACGGCTTTTCATACAAAAGGCGATAACGATTTCCACCCCTTAAATGTTAACCGATGTTGACCAATTTTTGATAGGTTGTCAGTCAGAACAACATCTAGGTCTAAACGTTTTGTTTTTTTTTCACTATAATAAATAAATTCAGTTTCATTGCTCTTTCAGTATTCTCATACAAAACTAATTTCGGTGATTATTTGATGATTGATCTTTAATCAATATTCAAAAAACGTATAGACCTAGATTTTTTTTTGACTGACAACCTATCAAAAAGTGGTCAAAATTGTTTAACGTTTTAAGTGTGGAAATCGTTATCGCCTTTTGTTTGAATAGGTTGATTTTTGCCGTTGGTTCGCAGTCCTCTTAAAATAATTGTACGCGAACGAAGTAACGAAACATTGGTCAGTTTCGGCTGCGTTTCTTTCTAATAATTATTATACAAATTGTATAATTTTACCTAGTAATCCCAGTTAGCTTCCTGGCGCTGAAACTAACAATTATTCTGATGATAATGTAGAAGGACTCACTGTCTGTTCAGCCTCCTGGCCTGAGGTAGCGTGGAGGGATCCTCCCTGCAGCAGTACAGGCGCGTGCCGCGGGTGTATTCACGTAAGTATGTATTCCAGTTCACCATCTGAATAGAGAAGAGAGAAGAGATGTTAATTTCTCCGATTCCGTGGTCCAGTGTTTGAGGTAGGGCGCATCGGCTCGTCCCGTTACGATTACCAAGAGGTCGCGCGTAGAGTGGTGTAAGCCTTCCGATTATAGTCAATCAACAGCCTGCAGATTGTAAAAATCTTGGCAGGAGCTCTAAACAGTGTAATTTTAACGTTTTTAGGGTTCCGTACCTCAAAAGGAAAAAACGAAACCCTTATAGGATCACTCGTGCGTCTGTCTGTCTGTCTGTCTGTCTGTCTGTCCGTCTGTCACAGCCAATTTGCTCCGAAAATACTGGACCGATTGAGCTGAAATTTGGTATACATATGTAAGTCGGTGACCGCAACACAGACGCGTGACGTAAATATATGAATTTTAAACATGCCCCCATGTTTAAAATTCATATATTTTTGGGGGGTAAATCATAAAATTAAAAAAAAGTTATGCAATCTATATTGTGTGACATATCAAATGAAAGGGCTTATTGTGAGGACTTTAAATATATTTTTTTCTGAATTTTAAGTTAAATAGTTTGGAAGTTATTTAGGAAAATAGGAGAAAATTGACCATTCCCCCCCTTATTTCCGAAACTACTGGGGCTAAAATTTTGAAAAAAATACAGAAAATAGTTCTTTACCTATAGATTACAGAAAAACCTATAGGAAGTCTATGGTATTTAAAGTAACCTAGTAAATTGCAGATAATCATGTACGGAACGGAACCCTCTCCACGCGAGTTTAACTCGCACTTGTCCGGTTTTTTGTAGAACGGATCAACGTTTTTAACCGACTTCAAAAAAAAAGGAGGAGGTTCTCAATTCGGCAAGCATAGAACAATTTTAGTATTTTAGGTAATAACTCAAGCAGTTACGTTCCAAAAGCATACCATAGATGATCACCGGAACTCCTAAATGTTGAGTATTTCAAGGTAGGCGATTAAATTGCTGTATAAATTTCTGAAGCAACTTATGTCCATGAAAATTCATGTAGTATAATTGAAGAACCAGGAGAACTCCTCAACGATTGACATCCTTGCACCGTGGATAGCAACAGTTTATAAATGGTGATGAGCAATTGGCATTATGCTATTGTTAATTGATGTAGTAAATGTGTGTCGTTAAATTTCAGGATAATAAATAAAATGTGAAAAAAAAAACTTACTTTTCAAATGCCATTTGAAGTCGGGTTTTTTTATTTTATAAATAATAGATTATTTGTAAAACGGATCAACATAATGCCTTCTCACAGCCAGCGCATCTTCAATGTCTGCGTAATCAATCGGCGATGGGATGACCCAGTCCTCCAAATGTTTTAAATTCTAACTGATAATGCCGCCACAAACGAATAAAATAAAAAAAAATATGTTTACAGAGGGCACTGATTGATGGACTCAGCAAGATCGTATCATAGATGTAACTAATCTTGTTTCAAATGTACCTGCAAAGGTCCCCATCGAATCCTGGATCTGCCCGAAAGAAAAATTTCATTCGGGTCAGCTAGACATTTATGGAAATCATGAAAGAGAGACCCCAGTTGCGAAAGGAAAATAAGATTTCTTGCGTTTGAAACCAACTGGTTTCTATTTGAAGAAAGAAAGAAAGGCAAAGAACATTTTTTTCCAACTACGCTTTAATTTCATCATTATAGCTTTAAATACTCAGCACAAAGCAGCTCACATTGCTCTAGAGCAATAAGATTCATTATTGCACTGTTTTGTATTTTTATTATTTGGTTAGTTGATCACGAAGTTTACACCAGCAGCCACCCAATCCGCCCATTCACAGTCCGACGGGACAGCTGACCACTTTTCTGTGGACTTGCTGTTAGCAAGACAATCCACATGTTGGCGGCCATATCGAACTGTGATTGCCCCGTCTAAAATGTTATGCTCAAAGTACTGGCTGATAAGAGAGCATATGTTACTTAAAAGATTTTTTATTTGCGTATTATGAAAATGAATTGAACAGATACAAGTTTTCTGTGAAAATATTCGGATATTCTACTTTAGCTTCTGAACCACTGGACTGATTTTATAATTAGGGTATCCTAAGATTAAGGAAGAACGTGCGAGTATTAACGGCTATATCAAAATTGTAATGGTACGTCATACCACGTGCAAAAATCCTTTTTACATGGCTAGTCGGGTTTAACTATACTTTTTCTTTCATTTACCAACTTTTTGCAGTAGTTGAAAGAAAAATAGATTATGCATCTCGCCATCAAGTGATGTATTATTGCGCTCGTGCGTTTAGAGCCCTCACTTGCGTTCGGGCTCCAAACTAACACTCGGCGCAATAATGAATCACTTTCTGCTTGGTGCAACAATCTACTATTATTCACTAACACAGAAGACACACAGTAATAATATAACTGTAAATAGGTATATTTTGAGGGTTAGTCATTTGTGTGAAAAGTCCTAGTCTGCCTAAGAGTGAATCTTGATTTTTACTACCTTGATGTCGGTATAGAATATCTCCTCATCTTTCTTGTTGAAAAGCTTCTGCAGGGCCAAGAAGTTGTCATTCTTGAAGTACCATTCCTTGGTCGTGTAGTACTGGAGCACTTTCAGACCTTTCGAGATCCGTTTCTGTGTTCTCACCATGCTGTGAATCAGGAGGAAGGTAAGATGCATTAAATTTATGTGTAAAGCGTACTTGTCGAAAACCGCCGGTAAGACTTAGTGTAAAAGACAAAGCTAAACAAACCTACTCAAAACAATCAATCAATACATATAAAACAGTACCGTGACTCACTTATAGATAACGCACAGCCTGAACGGGTGGTCTTAGAGGTTTGAAATTTGGAGGAGATATTCCTCAAGTACCCTAGAGGTGCACTAAGGTGGGATTTTTTGATCTTTCATCCCTAAAGTGGTGAAAAGGGATGATAAAGTTTGTATGGAAAATACCGCGGGCGAAGCTGTGGCGGGTCCAATAGTACATTATAAAACAGTTACCGTGACTCACTTATAGACAACGCACAGCCTAAACGGGTGGTCTTAGAGGTTTGAAATTTGGAGAAGACATTCCTCGAGTACCCTAGAGGTGAACTAAGGACGGATTTTTTGAAAGTAAAGTTTGTATGGAAAATACCTCGGGCGAAGCTGTGGCGGGTCCACTAATTCCTAATAAACCGCAATGAATAGAGCCGTCTTGTATTGGAAGGCAAGAGCGAAAATGATATATTGATACTTGTCGACACGTGTAGACAAATTCATGGACAATAAATAGCATGTCAAATGCCCAGTCCAATTTAGCAGACATGTCATTTAATAATTATGTTTTTATTGTTATTTTAATTTAACTATCAGAATTATTGAAAATTTATGCCGAATACAATAAATACCTAAATTATATTATATTCGAAGAAGGCAGAGGTAATTAACTACCTACTATCGTTAGGTAAGGAACTGAGAGATACCACTGACTGATCACAAATAACTAAGGTCTGTTCGCCGAGAGTTGATAAATATTATGATATCGTTTCGAAATAGCGACTGTCGCTTAACTATCGCTAACTGTACGACGGGCGTCGCTTATCGCCGCGCGCACTGAGTATCGTGGTACGAGGGACGCAGATGTCGTCACTGCGGTGTCGCGCCGGGCGGACGGCGGCGAAAAAAAAAATTGTTTTGTTCATATACACAATCGCCATATTGCAAATTAATCTTATATGTGCGTATATAGTCTTATATGTGCGCGTCAAATGTCACATAAATGCAATAATCTGCACTGGCTTCGGCCAAAGAAACGAAAAAGAAAAAAACATCCATGACACATATTTAAAACGCTTCGAGTATGGATATGACCTGTCTTGTGTCTTTCTACATATAATAATGTCATTGGCTTCGAGTGTGTCGTTGGGGTGTTCTGTTCGCGTGTTGCTTTCTATTTATATAGTTAGGCTATTAAATAATAATAGTCTATGAAAAAAAAAAAAATTTTCCCATTAATTTTTTATTATCATCGGTGAAAATAATTAGCGGGCCGCTTTTTGTAATGAGTTAAGAAGCCCTGACGTTTTACTTTTTTTATCAGACCAGAACAGACCTTAAAAATTTGAAATTCTGCATGGATGTTTACTTATACGTTTTTTTTTTTTATATTTGGCCTTTGACCTTACATCTCCATCTTTATACTTGACCGTGGAGACTGTCTACACCTCCATTTAATAGATTAATCGATGTAGATGTTTCTTTGTTTCAATTATTATTTTTATTATTATGACCGTTAGAGACTATACATCTCTAAGTCACTTTACTTGTACAGACGCGTAGACTATACATATCCCTTATTATTTATTAGAATTAATGTGTAGAATTAGGTTTTAATGTTGCACTTTTTGTGTTAGTCTTTAGATAAAACTCTACTGCCAAAGTTGAAAAAAGACTTACTTATTGCCGAGTTTCTTGCGGCGTTTCTTCTCAGCAGCTGTCCTTTCGAAGCACTGGTAGATTCAGACATGTAAAAGAGCCCCTGTGACATGCAAAATAAATATTTTCATTTTCATTTTCATATAGTTATTTGGCTATTAAATGCTCTCTTAAAAAAAGTGTTTCTGGAAATTTCACCGTTAAGAGTGAAACAATGGGTTCAAAGTTTTTATGGTTTGCCGAAGGTGGTGAGGGTCACTTGAAACCTACATGAAAATACTCACAAGGTGTCTTTTCCTAGGATAACCAGCAGTAGGTCTATCAGATAAGCAGGCAGCAGATGCGTGAACAGCACCGCGATTTGATGCAGCAACCACGAGGACTTGGTCGAGCCGCCGGGGTACCAGAGACACACGGAGAAGGGGAATTCGTTCAGGTGGGTGCGCACTGGAGACAAATATACATACTGATGTGCCGTTCCCGGGAATGTCCACGTTACGGAATGAACACGTTAGGGAACTAAATCTTGTCTTTCTTGTGGTCAATTAAACGACAATGAAGGATTAAATTCACGTTTATTTTCATACAGATCAAAACAATGCCTGAAGCCCTACATGACGACAAGTCCAAATAACAAAAAAATCGGGCATCAGTATCCTTAACCCTTTGGCCGCCGTTGTCGACTATGCATGACAGCGTATACAGGGTAAAAAAGTCCTTAATTACCAGGACTTAAAGTTGAAATTCGTGTTACTTCTCAGACATGCTTGGCCAAAAGGTTAAGTTTCGGGAACAGGATGGGACAGTTCTGAACTTAAGAGGAGTGTGAACCTACGGCTTTTCATACAAAAGGCGATAACGATTTCCACCCCTTAAATGTTTACCGATGTTCACCAATTTTTGATAGGTATACGTTTTGATTTTTCACTATAATAGATGATCAAACGAACTTGCAAAGTCAAGTTCGATCATTATAATATGAGTCGCTTCTTTCGAAGATATAATCACCAATATATGTTATATATGTTGGTATATATGTTAACATATATAAAATATATTGGTGACTATATCTGAAGAAAGAAGCGACGAAATATTATGAATTAATTCAAGAATAATGGTTTATTGTTAACTGTGTATACAAGGTGGTACATAAATATGGTATAGGAGTAAAAACAGTTGCCCATTACGAGCGTACAGTACTGGTTTGCCTTAAAAGCTAATTAAATTTTATTTATTTTATAGATTGTTAAAAAAAATCAGTTTTATTGTGGTTTCAGTATTCTAACTTCGGCATTATTTGACTTTCCTGATCTTTAATTTTAATTCAAAATACGTATAGACCTAGATTTTTTCTGACTGACAACCTATCTAAAACTGCGCAATAAGGGGTGAAAATCGTTATCGCCTTTGGTATGAAAAGGGTGATTTATGCCTTTGGTTCACAATGCTCTGATGTGTTTATTACCCAAATAACCTTATCTTCTTCGTGAGTGTGACGTATTGTTGCTATGGCACTATGAAAAACACAGTTGTCTTAAAAAAATTCCTCTTTTCAAATAAAATGTTGGTGTATTTGGCTTTAATGCATCGGATCTCGTGAATCATCATATTTGACGACCGTAATCCTAGAAGCGTAAACGCACCAATCATAGCAAAGGGTTCACTATTCTCGCCGATAAAACGGAAAGTTAACGAAACCGGCTATCAAATGAACGAGCTTTTATAAGCAACCGTTCCAGCTCTTTTCGAAACAGCCCTAACATGCATGCCGAAAAGATAAATTAAACCCGTTTATCTCTATGACTACCTTTTTCGTCGGCACTAGTGTGAGAGAGATGCACTTAGAGATAAGACGGTCTATCTTATCTTTGTGTCATGCATGTTAGGGCCGCCGAAGTGGCAATTTTTTTTTTTTTTTTTATGTCATTGATTGACAAACGAGCTGACGGGCCATCTGATGGAAAGTGGTTACCGCCGCCCATGGACATCTGCAACACCGGAGGTGCTTTGCCAATGCGTTGCCAGTCTAGGGAGGATGGGGGATGGGGATGGGATGGGGACGAGGGAAAAGGCAATACGAGACCTTTGGTGTGCAGCCGAAGACTTCGATGATGCTGATTTTTAAACCGATCAAGATAAGTCCATATGGTATACAAAATACGTTAGCACAAGATTAGAAGGTTGTATCTAACTCAATGATTTAGTGGTGACGATGATGTTAATGATGAGTAGTGATGATGAGTTGAGTACTGACTTATATTAATTCCTTTGGCCCAGGTTATCGGGTTCCTTCCCGACTCCGTTATATTCACCATATTGACCTCTTTGCGCCTGTAAGTAATAACAATTGTATTTATTTCAACACAAAAAAAACAAGATGCAAAAATAATCTCCACATTCTTAAATCTAGGTAGTTTGTATGAATGCTGCATAATCTTCTTAAAGTATACTACATATGATATAGTCCTACCCATTCTAAATCCCAATTTTCATTTATTCGTATCATTTATTTATATTAACTAAGATCTTAGAAAATCCTCTCTATACAACTAACCTTAATTACAATTCCCCATTATAGCCAATAAAAAACTTAAACTTACAATGGCAGAGGAACAGTCGAAGTTAATGGTCTACCAAATGTTAGCGGGGCTTCAACAGTTTCTAACAAATAATAGTTATAAATAGAACAAATCGACTTAGGTACTGTTAAAAAGATATGTGATTTAAGATGGAGCCCCCCCTATGTTAGTCCGGGATTTTATGGCAAAATTTAAAATTCGTTTTATTTGTGACAACAATAACTAACGAACGAAAAAATGTCGAAGAGGTACCGCTTTGGAGAAACGAGTTAAGATGCTTTAACAAATTGATGGTTGAATTACATTTAAAAGAAAACTCAACACCATAATTAGTTGGTGCGTGTTGCATGTATTTAAGTAAAGAAACCAATGGAAGATAATAAATAATGAAAGTGAAACATTATCTATAACTAGATGAGAGTAATGCTGAGCGATATAACAATAATAACTGTAAAAAAGTAGTAGAAGTTCAAATGATAAATAGACAAGTCCGGTCAAGCTTACATATTCAGAGCTGTGCTATAGGCCACCAGTATACATCCGTTTACCACCAGGTCCACTGGTATGAGGTCTGTTGTCAACGTATCCTGAAAGTTGACATAATAGTACATTGTGCATCTAGGGCCGTAAGAAGGAGATAACTAACGAGAGTCTGTTAGAAGCCCGACGCCGATAGGCGAGGGCTTTTATGACTCGAGTTTGTTATCCCCTTACTGCCCGTGATACACACAATGTTTTTCATCACATTTGCGAGGAAATGAAATAAAAATTAGACAAAAAAAAGTATATATATTAATTTTATTTCCATTTTACATCGTGAATTACCATCAGGTGGGTGTTCATAAACTGAGCGTACGTTGCGATCAGCGCGGGGCAGCTCCGCCGGCTTGCGGTCGCGCGCCCCGCCGGCTGCGGCTCCCGAGCAGCTTCGCCGACCTGGCGCACTTAACTGCCCGCGGGAGTTACACAACTCCCAAGGGAGTTATGGATTTTGTATGGTTTATAACTCCCGCTGACGGCGGGGCCCATAGAGGAGTTAAATCGGCTATAGTTGCTCTATACGCTTGCGTATAATAACACCCTTTCCGAGCAAGTGTGGTGAAAAAGCATTTAACACACTCACCCGTACCTCGTACAAAGACAAACTCCGTACCTCGTACAAAGACAAACTTTAACTCCTACAATCCACTGATTCAGCGTTACTGAGGACTGATTTTGGAGTTTTGAACGCTTCAAAGTAGGATACCAACGTGAGGTTTAAAACTATATATGTTGATTGCGAACACACGATTCGATACACTCCTTTTAAGGGGATATAGTACAACTCATTTGCAGCAAAATAAAGTCTGAAAATTATTAGTTTCATATATATAGATTTAATATTTTTATACGAAATAGCGGATTTTAATTGACAAAGATTTGAAAAAAAAATGCCATTTTTTGATATTTATTTTTTGTATTTGCTGAAAGCTAAGATGTCGGCAGTATCATGTATAGATAAATAACTAAAAACGTAATGCTACATTTCATGTTATTTAACAAAAGTCCCATTGAAAAAACACAAAGAAATAATCACTTCATTACAAGATAGTAATTAAAAAATATATTTATGACATGAATCGTACAAATTGCTGAAAAAACTTCCTTGGTTTACTAGCTTTCTAATGAAATACAAAATTTTACAAAACAGAAAAGGTATTGAAAAGAATAAAGTATTAATTACATCCAGTAGGTACCTGATACGAACTCTTTACAAATCTGTGTTTATCATCAGAAGCATACAGGGCGGTCATACGTTTTTACACTTTTAGAAACATGATAGAGACAAAACTACAAATGCTATTTAATGAGTTAAGTATTTGTTATAAGTGATTGTTGGATTTGAGTAATCATATATGTGGGTGAGTGATAAGTATAAAATACATTTTAATTAGTTAACATACTGTCATCTAAATGAGCTCCGTCTTGTTGCTGGCACTCCTGCGACCGTCTTCATAACCTTTGTTTACATTTTTGATCTCTAATTTCATATCGCACTTTACGACCTTTGGGTTGGTAGAGAACTCAACTGGATAAGTTTAATTTTACCCACGGTACAGCGGTATCTATTGGTGAAACTAGTCAACTAACCTCGAGGAGCATGGTACGTATAGCTCCCTTCCCCGTGCCCACCAAAAGACCAGTGGGTCCGTTCAAGTTGTCCACCCAGCCTGGCATCGGCTCCTTCAACGCTGCCGTTACTGCAAACAAGATAAAGTTGAAAACTAAATACCTGTTACCTACATAAAGGCTCACGTTATCCTTACAGATGTAGTGCATAATTCGTTTCCATCGTGTTTTATCGGAAAAATTCGTATTTATCGTGCTCTCTCAATAAACTTCAGCAGGTCTCCAATTCTCGGCGCATTCGAAATAATCTAAAAGTCGAGATTAAACGTCAGTGCATACAGTCATTTGACACAACTGTATGAATCTGACGTTTAATTTTGCAATCGACATTATCTCGTAAACACCGAGAATTGGGGGCCATTAGCCATCATACCATGCTGTCATTTTTCATTTTGTCATTTTACAGTAAATAATAAAGTATCATATTAATGAGCATAAACATGTCACTCATTGAATACAATAATTAATTGGCACTTCGGGTCCCGTCGTCTTCCGATTGAGATCCGAGTTTTACCGATGGAAACATATTATTCACTATATCTGTACTTCCTTACTAATAGTATTATAAATGCGAAAGTAACTGTCTGTCTGTCTGTTACGCTTTCACGCCAAAACTACTGAACAGATTTAAATTAAATTTGGTGCACATATAGTCTAGAGCCTGAGAAAGGACAAAGGCTACTTTTAATGCGAAATAAGGGTTGTAAGAGTTAAAAGGGGGGATGAAAAGTTGTATGGAAGTATCGTCATCTTTAGAGCTAGAAGCTTGAAACTTATTTTTTAGGCTATTGATTCGATTTAAATAGATATGACATTCAAAGTTTGTAAAAGCTTTACCCTCAAGGGTGTAAAATAACAATAGGGGATGAAAGTTTGTATGCAAATAATGTAAGGTTTATGTGAATGTTTTATCTTTTCCACGCGGACGAAGTCGCGGGCACAGCTAGTGCACTAATAAACGCGAGCGGCACATTCGCGGCGCGTCCATCAGATGTGGCCTTTCCATACTTTTAATAAGGATGGCAGCTTGGCTTGTAGGTTATCAAAAATGAGATCAGTATTGGGATGAGTTTCCGGAACTCACCAATAGATGGCCTGGCGATAGCGATCGGGAACTTTCCTTCGTACTGCGCTACTAGCGCTTCTGCGAGACACTTTGTGTAGGCGTAGGTGTTTGGGTGTGGCGCTATCAGCCTGAAAACAAAGCAAAAATATTGATATTTATCGATATTTATCCTTACCCTAGAAATTACGTTTTGATGCATTAAATAAATTAAAAAAGAGACGGTCCAGGGGAAAATTAAACGTAATACTTAATCTCGCTTATCAAAGTTAGTCAGCAAACCTTGAACACTTAAAAAAATAAGAAAAGAAAAGTACTTATTTGTTTTTGTTGGACATAAGATAAGATAAGCTTTAACATATCAAATAAGGTGGTGCCCCACCAAAAAAAGGCATTTTGAAGGACGCTTGTCACCCATTTTGGATGAATTTCCATAAATGAATTTAAATTCAAATTCAAATCATTTATTAAGTAAATTGGCCACCTGTGAACTCTTTTACTTGTCACATGAATACATGCCACTAGATGCTTGAAAATAAATGATTAATTATTATTATTATTATTAAAATGGGTTTAATCTACCAGCGCTTTGGACAGGACCAGCATTACTGAGAAGCGCTGCAAGAAAGTCAGATGAAAATCATCTTTTCAAGTCATAACATTGGGACATCGTATATTAAAAACCCAAATATAATTAAATAGCAACATTACAAAATAATAAAGCAATGAATGATAATTATAAAGACTAAAATAAAACCCGAATGTGTGTGAATAAAAAACCATGATATTAAAATAAAACCCGAATGTGTGTGAATAAAAAACAATGAAATGAAAATAAAACACGAATGTGAAGGTAATCATGTCAATTAAACCATGCCTAGAGATAAAAAAATAATTAAAAAAAAAAACAGGGGAAAAATCGATCTAGTCTTTACACAAATCTATCTCGTCCCAAAGTAAGCTCTAGGTTTGTGTTATGGGTACTAGACGACGATATACATACTTATATAGAGAAATAAATACTTAAAATACATAGGAAACATCCAAGCCTCAGGAACAAACGTTCGTGCTCATCACACAAATATTTGCCCTTACCAGGGATCGAACCCGGGACGCTAGCTTCGGAGGCAGGGTCACTCCCAACTAGGCTAACCGCGTCGTCGCGGACTTAATAACTTTAACTCCTATGCCGACGTACTTAGGCTCCAAATGTGTGAGCAGCTCATCGTCCATCCATTCGAGGCACTGCAGCACGTGCTGAGGCCGGTGTGTCGGGTACACCCGCTCCTCCAGAACTGGCAGCTCGCTGCGACAATACGCCGTTGACACGTGGACAAATACCTATGCAGATTATAATATATAAAATTCTTAGGACATCAAATTTTATTTTTGATATTTGGAGACATATCTCCTTCTTTATACTTGACCGTGAAGACGTCTACATCTACATTTACCTTAGATTAAACCATTTGTATGTTTTCTTTGTTTTATTATTTTTACTATGCTGGCCCTTAGACTTTATACATCTCTAATGGCCGATATCAGGATTTGATTACGGTCTGCGCGCAAATTGAGTAAAAGGCGGGCGCAGCTCCCCCCGCCGCCTGCACACCTCACCTGACATGCCCACATTGTAGCACTGTCACAGCACTATACTGTGGGCATTGTAGGCGAGGCGTGCGGGCCGCGGGGGGAGCTGCACCCACCTTAAACTTCAGGCCGTGACGGCACTCAATCACAAGCGGACTGTAGATATTAAACTGTTACATGTCGCTCAACTACTTGTCAACCTATATATAAACGTCACTTTAAATAAAGATGAAATTAATTAAGTTGTCTAGGGACCACATCTCTGTGACTTGGGTCTAAAGTATTGTCTCCGGTTCCTTTATTTCAACATCATATTCATCATCAGCCACGAGACATCCACTGCAGAACATAGGCCTCCCCCAAAAATGGGGGGATTTGCCATAGTCGCCACGCTTGGCAGGCGGGTTGGCGACCGCAGTTGGTCGTGATAGTGCTCGAAGGACGCTGCTGCCCATCCTTCGGTTGGTCCCTCTGTCGCCTTTTACGACACCCACGGGAGGAGATGGGGTGATGCAATTCTTAGCCGACACCACACGGTTCCTTTATTTGCAAGGACACATCTGTTTTAGCCAAAAATTGCATTTTTAGGTTAGAAACTTGTTTACCAAATATGACAAGTATAGATAAATCCACTGTAGACGGTGGTTTTATATCTTATACATACATACATAGCATCACGCCCGAAATCCCTAATGGGGTGGCCAGAGCCACAAGGCTACTTGTGGCCACGTTCGATTAATTAGTCCTAAGATGGTATGATGAACCGTATGGTGACAGGTGATCAGCCCATTTTATATCTTATGGTACCTATATATATTATTTTGTGGAAAAGCGGCTGATATCCAAACTATCTTCGTATTAAAAAAGCTGGCTAGGTTCAATATAATTATCAGAAAAGGTCTCATGGTCACTGGCTCAGCATAATGCTGAGGTGTCAGAAACTCGCATCGCAGATTTCAGCCAGCACCGTCTGTAGCAATCGGAGCGCTATACAAACACACTAAACACACAAAACTACTTGGATAAATAAGTGGTATATATAAGAATAAATATTGTTACTGTGCCTTTTGAAAGAAAAGACTAAAATGCACTCCACGCGAAACATTACATTAACTTAGGTACTATATAATAATAATCAACAAGGAATTTATTCATTTGTAATAGTGATGGTTTCGGGATTGGGATTGATTGATTGATATGGTGATGGTGATATCGCACCTCGAGCCGTGACATGCCTTCAGCCAGGTCCAGAACCCGCTTAGTTCCCAGAGTGTTCAGCTCAGCTGCGTCCTTGAGTTTCATGTCGAATCTGAAATATAGTTAATTATACAGGGTGGGCCATAAGTTTTTGCACTTTTAGAAACATGATAGAGGCAAAACTACAAATGCTATTTTATTTGTATTTATTATAAGTAATAAGCATAAAATATATTTTTTATCTGTATAAACAATGTCTCCTAAATGAGCTCCATCTTGTTGCTGTCACTCCTGCAACCTACTATGCAATTGTATGGAAACATACTGACAATCATCATTTTTGGTAGGTACGTTTTGCAAAATATGGCGTGTGACATATCAAATGAAAGAGCTCGTTATGAGGATCTTAAATGTTTTTTTTTTTACAATTTTAAAATAAACGGTAAAATAATCACGGAACCCTTTCCACGGGAGTTTAACTTGCATATTTCCGGTTATTTTTTAAAGTGTTTATCACAGTTACCACGTTTCTTTCCTGTGAAACGGTGTCGATGGGTCGATGTGGTGCTATCGGGAAAATAAACCAGTAGGTACCCAAAGTATGTGTACTACCGGACCCATATGCCTCTTACCTTACACAAGCGGCACTGTGGAACACCACCTGGCACTCCCTCCTCAGCTCCTCCGAGTCCTCGTCCGATATGCCCATATCTTCAACCAGGATGTTCCCCGGTATCAGCCGAAGCTTGCCAAGGCACTTCGGGTCGTCTTTGTGTAGGCGGTCAAATACCTGAGAATACGAGTCCTTTTGTTTATATTTAATACCGCGGTCCTATTATTCATTACTAATTTATATTATTTATTATTAATTTGACATTGCCGCATACAAACTTTGTCAAATATAAGCATTCGTAACCAGAACGATTCGTTTTCTGAATCTATAGGAATCAGACATAAGAGTATTTTACGATACCAACATAAAATTAATGTCACGCTATTCCCCGCTAGATGGCACTGAACTCAACTCACCGGACATTTAAGAAAATCTTCCAGCCTCTCAGTGCTGCTTCGTCCTTTCTTCGGTCTCATCAGCATATATATTCGTTGAATCTCTGGGCAGCATCGCAACAGTTTTTCCACCAGAACTTTTCCAATAAACCCAGTTGCACCGGTAATGAAAACGTTCTTGTTCGCGTAGTACTCAGCCACGCTCATAGATGGCGCCATGGTTGCTCCTAAATTACGTTAACAATGCATTGAAATAAAACAGTTTTAGTGGTCCATTGTCAAACTAAGAACCCTTATAGTTTCGTCGTCAGTCCGCCCATCCATATGTCACAGCCCCGTTTTTCTCTAAGACTGAAGTCACAAATCATTTTTTTTACAAGAGTAGAGGTTGGATTCGCGCACTTTTAAATTATACAACGCTTCCAGAATAAGGTACCATAGTATAAAGAGGGGGAAGTAAGTTATCTTCATACAAACGCAACGCGCGCGGCTTGTATGTAGTATCTATGCGCCGCCGCACGCACACTTAAACAAATCTCGACCCGCTTAGTAAGGGGAAACGGGTCGAGATTTTGTTTAAGTGTGCGTGCGGCGATGCACAGATACTTTGGCGCACACATACAAGCCGCGCGCGGTGCGTTTGTATGAAGGTACTTCCCTTCTCTTTATACTATGAAGGTACTCAGAGGTGCCGTTAACGCACCCTGGTATGTTACAAATGACGTTCTCCATCGGGACCTTAATGTGGAATACGTTAACAGCGTCATTAAATAGTGTGCGGAAGCCCATGAATATAGGCTTCATCACCATGTGAATGTGGCGATCCAGCTCCTCGACAACACGGACATAGAGAGAAGACCCAAAAGAACAAAACCGTTGGAGTTGGTTTAGTTTAGTGACAGTGAACCTTTAGTGCAGTAAGTACCACTAGTAAAGAACACAAAAACAAAGTGCCTTCCTCTTAATAGAGACAATAAGAAAAGTGCTAATGGACACATTCAATGTTTTACCATGGAGGTATCTGACATTTAAGAAAAAAAAAAATGAAGCCTCGTGAACGTCAGCTGCGGCTTGGTGGGTGGGTTGAGCAGTAGTAACGTCCCAAACTAGTTTTTTTTTTCTTTTAGTCTTCGCCTTCCGATTGAAATTTTGTGAGGTCATAGTTTATATGCTATTGTGAATAAATGAAATCGTCAGCTGATGCCCTGAAAGGTGTAACGCAGGAGCCAGACGGGAGCATCTATCGCTTGTTTAAATGCACCAGCTGACGAGTTGTCCCTCGGCATACTGCCAGCTGATTTTTAGAGTTCCGTACCTCAAAAGGAAAAAAAAAACGGAACCCTTTATAGGATCACATGTGTTGCTGTCTGTCTGTTCTTCTATCACAGCCAATTTGCTACGAAGCTACTTACTGGACCGATGGAGTTGAAATTTGGTACACATATGTAAGTCAGTGACCGCAATACGGACATGTAACGTAAATAAATTAATTTTAATCATGAAGAGCCACTTTTGGGGGCAAATTAAATAATTAAAAAAGAAAGTTTTGCAAACTATATCGTGTGCCATATCAATAGGTATATTTTTTTATAACTCTAAGAAAAAATAATTGAAGTTATTTTGGAAAATAGGCGAAAATGTACCCCCCCCATATTCCCCCACTTATCTCCTAAGATTTGAAAAGAAAAATACAGTAAATAGTTCTTTACCTATAGATAGATTACAGGAAAACCTATAATTATTTAAACCTATATTTATTTGTTATTTCCAGCCGCTAGAAATGACTGGATTTCAAAAGCAAAGCACAGATAAATTTGGAGGAAAATGGAGGAGGCCTTTACTCGTTAAGAGGTCCAAAATATTGTAGAGTAAGATGCACGGATCATTCTAATTTAAAAATAAAAATAATAGTCATCATTTAGCAATTCTATAATAATTTTCTAATTATCATGGAGTAACGAATTTATTTGAATTACAATAAATAATCAAATTTTAAATTAAATAATTAAATCAAATTCGTTATGATATGTTTTAAATGATAGGTATGTTAAGTAATTTTAACACATTAGGATGCATTAAAGAAAATTAAATTGTAACTATTAATTATATATAAACAATGATTTGTAAAAACATTATTAAGAAATTAAAGTTGCTATATATATCTATATATATTTATTTGTACTTATGAACGGAATTACCTTTGCAAGGCCGTATCATACGCGTCGTTTGCACAAAGATAGGAGATTGAGAAAGTTATTTTTTGTTTAATTTCATAAGTAGGACGTATCTCAAGTTATTTGAAATTATAATAATAAATAATTTTTTTTTATTCGGATTACAAAGATCCATAATAGTACACGTTATACAAAAAATTCTAAGATTACAGATTACAGATAATTAATTAAAGTCAATTATAATACAATAAAATTACAATACAATACACTTTCAATTACCTAAAATTAAATAGAATTGAATTTTTCCAAATTAAAATTAAACATTAATAACAATCAAGTGCTCACACTTCACTACAATAATAATTCAAAATAAAATGTCAAACAAAGAAATAATTAAAATAATAATGCATAAAATTAACAAATGATTCATTATAGTATCATATTTTATTATATATAAATTTCATTATTATTATCTACATGTGAAGCCTTATTACATGAAGCATTATAGGACAGTCGAGGCGGCTCGCAATAACACTCAGGATGCCATGCACTAACTGAAAGATACAACTTTATTGTAATGTTTCGATTAAACCATTTAGATAGGCATCGTTGTCTATTTAAGCTCAAAGCTGCTGACGAAGCATACGTGGGCTTAAGTAGAGTCAAATCGCTAGAAGGTCTCCTTATTGAAGGACTAGACTAATAAATTAACAGGCACACGACCATGCAACAATGACGCATTAAATTAAATTAACAGATTTACGTACTACGTGACTCATATTTTAACCCCCCCCCTCGGTGACCACCCGTATACCCCCCCACTGCCCCTCTAGTTTTCATCATCAATTTTCGCAATCAGAAAGCTAAAAAAAATTGCTCATATTTATTTGACGACGCGGTCAGCCTAGTTCGTAGTGACCCTGCCTCCTAACCTAGCGGTCCCGGGTTCGATCTCCAGTAAGGGAAAACATTTTCTTTTTCTATAGGTAAGCACGAGATTTCTCTAGAGGATATTACTAGGACTCTACATGAGGAAAACCTAAGCCCCCCCCCCGCTCCTGTGACAAAGGGTGGTATTTTGGAGACCCCCTCCCCTCCCTGAACGGATCACGTAAGGGCACGTTCTCTAACTAGTCAGTCGCCTATAACTCATGAATCAATGAAACCTACTTAGTTGCGATAGTTTTCTTTTTAACTTCGTTATATAGACTTTCATTTCAGGTATTTTTAAGATTATCTATAATTTAGAGTTTTAGCTGTTGGGTCATGTAACAGAAACAGAAATGACATCTAGGTATAATATTTTTCAAAGAGAACCCAATGACACCCCATTTCTTTACATATATGGGAACTAGATAAGCAGTTTCAACTTTGTAACTTAGTCTTCGAGAAAAGGTGACTGTGACAAACACAGAAAGACAGACAGACGGACATGGCGAAACTATAACAGTTCTTAGTTGGGAGTACGGAACCCTAAAAAACGTTCGGAGGCAGCTAGAATCCTTATTGATCATGCTGCCTAAAAAATCAAAACGTCTACGAGAAATGTAGCCTATTAAAGCTTATATTGACTAAGAAGCGAAATGCCTACCAGGCAATATGACTATGCAGCACTTGAACTTCATTGTATATTGACTAAGAAGCAAAACGCCTACCAGGCAATATGACTAAAGACAACTTTTACAATCTTTATCCTTATCTTTATCTTTATCCTTAGACAGTCTTTAGACTATTTGCTGCTTAGGTATTATTGCAATTTAGGCATTTTGCTTGGCAGACATTTTGATCTTTAGACGATTTACTGCTTAGGTATTTTGCCACATAGACATTCTTTTTAAGTCATTTTGCTTCGTAGACGAATTGCAAGTTAGACATTCTGAACAGGAAGGGCTAGAATTATATCATCACGAGTAAAATACCATAGGTAAAGAATGAAACTTACCTTTTCCTACTTTCCAAGCTGGTCACGCGTAGGTCCCCCGGTCACAAAGTCTCGGGTGCAACTGATCGACTGATCGACGAACCAGACTCAAAGAATCACCCCATTCTTGCTCATATTTGAGTGCTTGGATTAAAGGGCGCTTGTGCGTACTTAGTCTTCGACGTAATATTATCGCGACACTTAAAATACGTACGTATATAATAAAAAGTACGCGTAAATACCACAAGCGTCCTACGTGATTAAGCAAAATTACCTACGTGGTTAAAAAGGCGCAAGTCGCATTAGCGTTATTTTAACTCACAAGGAGGTTACCATTATTTTTAGGGTTCCGTACCCAAAGGGTAATAACGGGACCCTATTACTAAGGCTCCGCTGTCCGTCTGTCCGTCTGTCCGTCTGTCTCCTGGCTGTATCTCATTAACCGTGATAGTGAGACAGTTGAAATTTTCACAGATGATGTATTTCTGTTCCCGCTATAACAACAAATACTAAAAAACAGAATAAAATAAATATTTAAGGGGGCTCCCATACAAGAAACGTGATTTTTTGCCGTTTTATAGATAATGGTGCGGAACCCTTCGTGCGCGAGACCGACTCGCACTTGGCCGGTTTTTAGTCATGTTCTCACATAACTTTTTACCCCGTGAAACTATTCTTTTTTGTTGGAAAGGGCATGGGTCAGAAATAGTCCCATAGAATTGGCGGAATCTGATGATGGAATCCATGAGGAATCGACAGAACTCTTCAAATTTTGTAAGTAAACATGTACTGTTTTTGCCATTTTCTAAGATAACTGATGTATTCCACAAAACAGCGTCATTTGATCATATCGATAATGATGACATTTCCTTGTCTATGTCCAACTAAACTACTAAATAGCGTGTTTCCTGAAAAAATCTAATTAGTCCGTCATTTAAATTATCAAAAAATATTGATCATTCATTTTTTCTTCTGTCGATATTAAACAAAAAAAAATTACGAAGATATAGTGCGTTGAAGTTCCGCGTGACGTCACACTTTTAACCTTGAAGTGACGTCATGAGCCCCCCACTCCCGAATTTTAATGCGTGTTATCTTTGTCAATTTTGATTGATTTGATAAAGCAAAAAAAGCACGTTATATATTTTTTGATAAACTAACTATATTTTTTTTTAATTTTAGTCCAAAAAGCCCTATTCTCGTCAAAGTGCATCTGGTAAATCGAAACTGATAGTGGAGTTCACAAAAGAATTTCTTAACGGTCAAAAGTCCTTACATTCTGAATGCAATATTTTACAAAGGTCGATGAGCAGCTGATAAAATGTTATCGTCATCTGGTAGGTACCAGTGGAGTACTTTATAAAACTAGGTACGTTATTACATCATATCCACCGAAATGGTAAAAATAAAATTCATTTTATCAAAAACCAATCCCGACTCTAAAACCAAGAAAGGCTGGTCGTTAGTAAGTATTGACGTAGAAACATCAGATATATTTGTTTATTCAGTAATAAATTATATTCAAGTCAGTGGCAAGTTATTATTACGTAGTTGTAATTGTAATGGTAGATGCTCAGAAGAAGAAAAGCCATAAATGGTTACTGACGTATTTTCAAACCAGTAAATACATACATACATAGCATCACGCCCGAAATCCCTAATGGGGTGGGCAGAGCCACAAGACTACTTGTGGCCACGTTCGATTAATTAGTCCTAAGATGGTATGATGAACCAGTCAAACCAGTACAGAATGATAAATTATGTATGAATTGCCTCTTTTTATTAACTGAACTGTTGGAAATTTAAAAAACCGGTCAAGTGCGAGTGAAACCCGCGTGGAGAGGGTTCCGTTCCATACATGATAAACTGAAATTTCCTATGTTACTTTAAATACCATAGACTTCTTATAGGTTTTCCTGTAATCTATAGGTAGGTAATGGTCAATTTTCACCTATTTTCCTAAATAACTTCTAAACTATTTTACTTAAAACTAAAAAAAATAAATACATTTAAGATTCTCACAATAAGCCCTTTCATTTGATATGTCACACGATTTCAGTTGCAAAACTTTTTATTTTAATTTTCTAATTTATCCTCATGTGTGGCCTCATGTTCAAAATTAATTAACTTACGTTACGCATCCCTGTTGCGGTCACCAATTTACATATGTATACCAAATTTCAAATCAATCGGTCCAGTAGTTTTTGAGGTACGGAACCCTAAAAACCAAGAAAAAGTGCGAGTTAAACTCGCGTGGAGAGGGTTCCGTGATTATCTGAAATTTCCTGTTGCTCTAAATCCTTAGACTTCTTATAAGCTTATAGGCTTCATAGGTTCTTGTATTCATAGGTAAAGAACTATAATTCAGCATTTTTTTCAAAATTGTAGGGCTACTCGTTTCGGAGATAAGGGAAATAATGGTCAATTACCGCTTATGTTCCTAAGTAACTTCAAAACTATTTACTTATCTTAAATATATAAAAAATAATATATTTAAGATTTTCACTAACATGCTATAAATTGCAAAACTTTATTTTTATTTTTCTAATTCACCCCCAGAAGTGGTAACCATGTTTAAAATTCATTTATTTATGTTACGAGTCCGTGTTGCGGACACCAACTTACATAATGTACAGGGTGGGCCATAAGTTTTTGCAAATAGCAACACAGTTTTTTTTTCTAAAATATTAATAGTGCGGTACAAAGGATGATGGAAAATTAAACACCATTTTGTATATTTTTGACTACAATACACCGCTTCACAGGAAAGCAATGTGGTTACTGTGATAAACACTTTTCAAGAAAGACCGGAAAAATGCGAGTTAAACTCCCGTGGAGAGGGTTCCGTGATTATATGATATTTACTATGTTACTTTAAATACCGTACACTTTTTGAAGGTTTTCCTGTAATTTTTAGATAATGAACTATTTTTTGTATATTTTTCAAAAGTTTGGGTCCAGTAATTTCGGCGATAAGGAGGGGGAGGGGGAAATCGTAAATTTTTGCCTATTTTTCTAAATAACTGCAAAACCGTTTATTTTAAAATTATAAAAAAAAAACATTTAAGATCCTCATAACGAGCCTTTTCATTTGATATGTCACACGCCATATTTTGCAAAACGTACCTACCAGAAATGATAATTGTCAGTATCTTTCCATACAATTGCATAGTAGGTTGCAGGAGTGCCAGCAACAAGACGGAGCTCATTTAGGCGACATTGTTTATACAGATAAAAATAGTAGTTAATGCAACGGTTGCATAATGATAGGCCTTAAAACACTAGTGCGGTTTTCATGAAACGAGCTTTTAGCGAGTTTCATAATAAGATCGCACGTGTGTTTTAAGGCCAAATTATGCAGAGTTGCATACATAACTTTATCTACACACATATTATAAATCCTCCATGATGGGTTCAGAAACAATATTTCCTGGCAACAAGTTATTTGTTGCAATCGTGGCTGCATATTTCCGATATCCGGTGCATTTTCACATCACACACACTCCGAGAAGACTACTATTCATATTTTCAACTAAAATGTAAATTACAAACAACTTTTTCTATTCAATTCAACAACAATTCTACTTTCGTTGAGCAAAACACCAACATAATGGCGGCAATTCGATCCTCCGTTAAGACCATTTTTTTTTTAAATCATAGATAAACGAATGAATTCTCTATTCTCATGTCACTTGAGATCAAATATTGTGCAGTTTATATTAAAAAAACATACTAAATTGACGTTTCGTATCAATAACTGTTTTAATATCTATGGATACTAGAATAGAGACCCACTTGAGTTTTGACAGCTGTTCCAAATTTAATCTCATTTCTATACTAAAAACGATACGGGAATAACATTGCAGCACTGGTTTTTCCTAATTGGTTGTCAAAATGGTGGTCATTTCCTATGGTTTTTGATTACACTATGGAGGTTTTATGATATGGGTGTAGATAAAATATATTTTATGCTTATTACTTATAATAAATACAAATGAATGAATGCGTTTGTAGTTATGCCTCTATCATATTTTTAAAAGTGCAAAAACTTATGGCTCACCCTGTATACTAAATTTCAACTCGATCGGTCCATTCGTTTCGGAGCAAATTGGCCGTGAAACACGGACAGACAGACAGACAGACACACGAGTGATCCTATAAGGGTTCCGTTTTTCATTTTGAGGTACGGAACCCTAAAAAACGTAAGCTTTTTATCCAGTGTTACGCCTAAGTCCCGAATTTACACACTTCATCCAACTCAGTGCCATTAAGATCGTTAACTGATGTGATGGTTTTCTACTGTTTGTAAACTTTATGTGGATGCATTTACTACCGTTTATTGTCATAGAATTGTTATGTTCCCAGTTATGGACTCTATTGAGATCAACCTGCAACAAATCAGCGTTAACAATATATAATTTTATTAATATATATCGTTTACGTAACGTTGTGTACGTAAATATTTTATATTTATCATTTATCATTCGTTCATCACCATTTATCTCTCATTCTAGGTACCTAGTGTGTATTGTAGTAAAAATATATATCAGAGAATTAGGTTGTGTGTGTGAGTGTGGGTGTGTTCCTCTCTCCGTGTGATGCGTGAAAGCATCGTGTATGTACGACAACGCTTTCACGCATCACACGGAGAGAGGAACACACCCACAATCACACACACAACCTGATTCTCTGATATATAATTTTATCTTACTAGGATATGTTTTGTAATCCTGGTTACTGTTTTTGTCTTGTTCCATTTAGATAGTATTCATTCGAAGAATGATTGACTATTCTTATCGTTAGCTAGAGGACAGTAGAAATATATTATCTTTTGAGGATGGGCGCTGACTGCTGAAATACAGGTTCCCACCTAGTTTGGCAGCGGTGGCTAAACATAATTAATGAGTTCATGCTAGCCTATGCAATAGTGTAAGAAAATTGTATTACTTCCTTATACGGTGAATAAATTATTGTTATTATTATTATTATTTCACCACTGTGTCTATCATCTTTGTCTCATGTTTAGTTCACAATACTTTATTTTGTGATATTTCTATGCCATCGTTTCTTCTCATAAATATATACTTTTCACCATTCTTTATATAATATCTACTTGACTTCAAGTGTACAACTTAGACATCACTTAGATTTCAAGGTACAGAACACATATATGCTTGTTCGGCCGACCTAAATATATTTTATATTACTGTTCAGGATACAAGAATTTTTTATTTACTGTGCGCGCACAACTTAATAATTATACACATTCAGGCAGTTCTTTTAACACATCCTTTCTTTCCTAAACTGACCTTGTGTCCAAGAATCTTCACGATTGGTGCTTGACCGAATCATGATCAGATGACAAGGATTCCGTGCTTGCCTTGTATCCTGATGTACCTTGCCTCTCTATACCACTTCGCTCAACAGCGCATCTTGGGCTACTGATGATAACGAATGCTTTTATAATAATTTCGTGGACCCGCCACAGTCTCGCCCGCTCGTCGCTTTCCATAAAAACTTTATCATCCTTTCTCACCCCTTTCGGCATGGCATTTCAAAAAATCCCTCCTTATCGCATTTTAAGGTCTGTTCGGCGAGAGTTGATAAAAAAGTAAAAAGTCAGGGCTTCTTAACTTTTTACAAATAGTGGCCCGCTAATTATTTTTACCGATCATAATAAAAATTAAAGGGTTTTTTTTTTTTTTCATAGTTTATTATTATTGAATAGCCTAACTGTATATAAACAGAAAGCAACACGCGAACAGAACACCCAACGACACACTCGAAGCCAATGACATATTATAATGTAGAAAGACACAAGACACGTCATATCCATACTCAAAGCGTTTTAGACATGACAATGTGGCATAGATTATTTTTTTCTTTATCGTTTCTTTGGCCAAAGCCAGTGCAAATTATTGAATTTATGTGACATTTGACGCGCACATATAAGACAGTAATTTGCAATATGGCGATTGTATACTTATATGAACAAAACAAATATATTTTTTTGCTGTCGTCCGCTCGGCGCGACACCGCAGTTGACAGCATCTGCGTCCCTCATACCACGAAACTCAGTGCGCGTGGCGATAAGCAACGCCCGTCATACAGTTTGCGATAGTTAAGCTACAGTCGCTATTTCGAAACGGTATCATAATATTTATCAACTCTCGCCGAACAGACTGTAGGGTACTCGAAGAATGTCTCCTCCAAATTTCAAACCTCTAAGATCACCCGTTTAGGCTGTGCGTTGTGTTGTCAATAAGTGATTCACGGTACTGTGTTATATGCTAGTGGACCCGCCATAGCTTTGCCCGCGGTATTTTCCATACAAACTTTATCACCCCGTTTCACCCCATTATGGATGGAATTTCAAAAAATCCCTCCTTTGTGCATCTTTAGGATACTCGAGGAATGTCTCCTCCAAATTTCAACCAGTAGGCAGTGCGTTGTCTATAAGTGAGTCACGGTACTGTTTTATATGTATTGATATGACTGTATTTGTTCTGATAATAAATTTAAAAAAACCGGCCAGGTGCGAGTCGGACTCGCACACGAAGGGTTCCGTACCATTATCTATAATCAAGCAAAAAAAAAACACGTTTGTTGTATGGGAGCCCCCTTAAATATTTGTGTTATTTTAACTTAATTATTTATTTTTAAAGAAATAAATAACTAAATATTCTGTGAATGTTTCAAGCGTCTACCTGTTGCCGTCATCAATATCGAGCAAAAACAATTTAAAAAAAAACACGTTTGTTGTATGGGAGCCTTGTTGAGGGGAATATTTATTTTATTCTGTTTTTTAGTATTTGTTTTCGTAGCGGCAACAGAAATACATCATCTGTACAAAATTTAACTGTCTAACTATCACGGTTCATGGGATACAGCCTGGTGACAGATGGATCGACGGACAGACGGACAGACGGGCAGACGGACAGCGGAGCCGTAGTAATAGGGATTTTACCCTTTGGGTACGGAACCCTAAAAAAATAACGCCAGAGACTTTTGTTGATCCAAATTCTTTATTAAAAGCCAAGATCAGCTAACATTATAATATAAAATTTAATGAACATCGACTACTTTTACAAATATGCTTGAACTTACGTGTTTCAATGTTGTAATTTAATAAATACAAGAAATTATAATATTTTTCATGAGATAATACAGGAAGTAGGCGCACAGTGAGTATATGACTATCTTGGTCACCAGGTCCAGGTAGTACAGTCTGTAAAAGATAAAACATTGTTGAAGGTATTTTTAATTGAATTTAACATTGCACGCCAACTACATCTTTTTATACAATAAGAAAGGGTGATTAAAAATGTAAAACACTTTTTAAACAAATCTTAATAGATAACTATTACTTAAATAATATTTTTCAGGCGTTGAGTGCGCTGGCAGTCAAAGCAACTCCCACACTCAACCCCGGAAAAAGGACTCCATACGAGTTCGAAACATGTCGAACTATTTCTGACAATAAATAGTGAGTAAAGCCGTGTGTACAGATATAGTGAATAATATGTTTCCATCGGTAAAACTCGGATCTCAATCGTAAGACGGCGGGACCCGAAGTGTCAATTAATTATTGTATTCAATGAGTGACATTTTTATATTCATTAATATGAAAGTTTATTATTTACTGTCAAATGTCAAAATAAAAAATGACAACATGGTATGATGGGTACTGGCCCCCAATTATCGATGCATTCGAGATAAAGTCAATTGCGAGATTAAACGTCAGATTCATACAGTTGTGACAAATGACTGTATGCACTGACGTTAAATCTCGATTGTGAGATTATCTCGAATGCACCGAGAATTGGGGGCCTGCGAACCTGCCTTAAATACGAACTTTTCCGATAAAACAAGATGGAAACTAATTATGCACTACATCTGTATGTCAAGTATATGTAATGTCTCACGAAAGTTTTAATTACGTCAAACCCAGTGTATGGCACCAAGTTGTCAAAATCGAGTTTGACGTTTCTTATTTCAAGTTAAGCTACTTTTAAATTTAGTCAACGTACTTTGGAATTAGCCCTACTGTTATTTTTGAATAAAAATAACAATTCTTTTTACGCGCAGTAATAACAAAATACAAATAAAATTACAAATGATAAAATTTGTCAAAATTTATTTAATAAATATAATTAGTTTACAATTAATTATGTAAATGTTGATGCTTTGGATTCGATTGATTAATTATTTTAATACAATAAGCAAGGATTTAAGAATGATCAATTACTTACTACTTAAACAAATCTTAACAGATAACTATTACTTAAATAATATTTTTCAAGGGTTCAGTGAGGTCACAGTCAAAGCAACTCCCACACTCAACCCCTGAAGAAGGATTCCATACGAGTTCAAAACATGCCGGACGGAATAAATCATTCAAGTATTCAATATAAGGTTTATGGCGGCTTCATTGAATACTGACACTAGTTAAGCTAATTTTGAACATTATTGATCCTTAAATCAAAATGGCTAAAATTTCACAGTGGCTGAATGTTCTAGAGTACACAGTGATTCAGTGTATGCGTACACATTGAATCACTGTGTACTCTAGAACATCGAACTACTGTGAACACGATTAGTAAAAGTGATAAAAATATACACATTTTTATTTTAGCATACCGCGTCGACTATCAGCTGGACTCAAAATTGGAAACTGTTCAAAAGAAGATATAAAAATAGGTTAATATTAAGAGGCCTATTACGATTTTTTCAATAATTGGGCAACTTTGGCATTCTTATTATGAGAAACTGAAAGACTTAGACAAATTTGTCTTGCTGAATGTTGGAGTATTGTTATAAGTTTAGTTCATAGTGGTCTCGCATTTTGCAATTTATTCTTATCTATTGATATAAAGCCGAAATACCGCAGCAAGTTTTAAGAAAAAACGCGCGACGGCACATTTTCGAGCTCCGATACACGAGCTCGAAAATGTGATAAAATGTGATGTGTGTGTGTGTGATATATTTTTATATATCTTTCATTTCGTTTGCTCAATAGAGTACTTCAATAAGTACTTATAGCGGCCTCTGAATTTTGAAATATGTATGGAATATGTAGAAAACAAATCCAAGGCAAAACCATAAAACCACTAAAAACGCTAAGAATTAACCGTGAATGTCTCTTTACTACATTAATATTATAACGTAAAATGTATATCAAAATAATCGTTAGTCTATAAATAATTAAAATGTAGGTACCTACTTAATACTTTTTTCAAAACATGTCGGACTAGTTATTTCTGACAATAAATCGTGAGTAAAGCCGTGTGTTTTTCAAGTATTCATAAAGTCTCACGAAAGTTTTAATTTGACTACTGGCGAAAAGTGACAAAAGGATACTTGTTTCCAGAAAACTAAACGGCAGGTGAAAATGCCGTCGGGGATAAATGCGAATAGCAGAATAAGCTACCAAGAATTTAAGATTTCGTGAAAATTATCTAACATAATCATTTAATTTATAAAATAAAAAAACCGACTTCAAATAGCCTTTGAAAAGTAAGTTTTTGTTTTTCATTTTATTTATTATTCTGTGATTTAACGACACACATTTACTACATAAGTAACAATAGCATAATGCCAATTGCTCATCACCATTTACAAACTGTTGCTATCCACGGTGTAAGGATGTCAATCGTTGAGGAGTTCTCCTGGTTCTTCAATTTTATACTACATGAATTTTCATAGACATAAGTTGCTTCAGAACTTTATACAGCAATTTAATCGCCAACCGTGAAATACTCATCGTTTAGGAGTTCTGGTGATCATCTATGGTCTTCATCAATAGTTCCACTTCACCAAATAATGCTTTTGGAACGTAACTGTTTGAGTTATTACAGAAAATACTGAAATTCCTATATGCGTGCCTATAATATTTGAAGAGTTCCATCGATTCCTCATAGATCCTCTCATCAGAACTCAACTTTGACTACAACGAGACCAAACTGGAAGTATATCCTACTGATTAAAAAAAGATTTTTAAATCGGTTTATAAATGACGGAGTTCTGATATACAAACATAAAAAAAATGAAGTCACACCATCTTAAGACTAATTAATCGAACGTGGCCACAAGTAGTCTTGTGGCTCTGCCCACCCCATTAGGGATTTCGGGCGTGATGCTATGTATGTATGTATGTAAAAAAAAAAATTGAAATACAGCCGAATTGAGAACCTCCTCCTTTTATTTGAAGTCGGTTAAAAACAAAAAAGAATGTAGTTGAGGCAAGAGCTTGTAGGCGCGTAGTAAAATTTTGTGTAGTATACCGAAAACATGTCATATAGAGGTAAGTAATAGAATATTTGTAAGTTCTCGCAGCTTTCCTTTCCAATAATGATTATTCAAATAATGTAATTTTATCTATTATTACCCGCTGGGTTCGATTCCTGGCGCTACCAATAACAATTATCCTGATGATGATATAGAAATACTCACTGTTTGTGCAGCCTCCTGGCCTGTGGTAGCGTGGAAGGGTCCTCTTTGCAGCAGTACTGGCGCGCGCCGCGTATGTATTCACGCATGTATGCATTCAAGTTCACCATCTGTATGAAGAAGTATTTTTCCATTTCTACAGGATGGGCCAGAAGTTTTTGCAAATAGCAACACAGATTTTTTTCTAAACTATTAATTGTGTGGTACAAAGGATGATGGGAAATTAAACGCCATTTTGTATATTTTTGACTACGATGGACCGTTTCACAGGAAAGCAACGTGGTTATTGTGATAAACCCTTTCCAAAAAAAAAAACCGGGAAAAGTGTGAGTTAAACTCCAGTGCAGAGGATTGCGTGATTATATGAAATTTACTATGTTACTTTAAATACCATACACTTTTTGAAAGTTTTTCGGTAATCTTTAGGTAAAGAACTATTTTTTGTATATTTTTCAGAATTTTAGGTCCAGTAGTTTCGGTGATAAGGAGGGGGAGGGGGGGAATGGTAATTTTTTGCCTATTTGCCTAAATAACCACAAAACCGTTTATTTTAAAATTATAAAAAATATATAGTTAAGATCCTCATAACGAGCCCTTTCATTTGATATGCTTCTCGAGCACACATTCTATAGTTACAATGAATTTATTATGTTATGAATATGCGAATCAACTTATCACAATTAATTTTATGTAAATCATTTTTATTATTATTTATTGTGCAATTAATTTAATTTTAATTTTAATTTCAATTTAATGTTTTAAAATAATTTACTATGACCTATAATATTATTATTATGAATAAATGAATATGAATATGAATATGAATATGTCACACGCCATATTTTGCAAATCGTACGTACCAGAAGTGATGATTGATGAAAAGATACTAATATTTTAATACAATTCCGTAGTCGGTTGCAGGAGTGCCAGCAACAAGACGGAGCTCATTTAGGCGACAGTGTTTATACAAATAAAAAATATATTTATTGCTTATTACTTATAATAAATATCGAATAAAATTGCATTTGTAGTTTTGCTCTATCATGTTTCTAAAAGTGCAAAAACTTATGGCCCATCCTGTATTCATATTGACAGGCTGGTCTGGCTGAGCTTGCTTGTCATCAAAAATAAAGACTAGGAAACAAATTTATGCAGCACACAGTGGCGGATCCATTGCCAGGAGGTCATGGCCTCACCTCACCCGTCATGGGTTTACACGTATTAAATAGCATGGACAAATAAACTTAGAACATTGACAATTGCCTTACAATCAAGCCTACTTCGGATTTTGTAACGCCATCTATCGGGTATTTCCTAAAATACAGCCGCAATCGGTTCAAACAATAATGTTTTCCTTTGAATAGCTGTCCCAAACGACTTGTAATTAAAATTAGGAAGATTGGCCGCCATAATCGAAGTTCAAAATGGAATCCATTTTTTCTAATTCTGATAATAGGCTCGTATTTGAAGACTCTTAGAAAGTAATCGGCCAAGTAACTTAAAAGTTCAACAAAATGGCGGTCACTTTTCCTAGCTCTGATAACGGGCTCCTATGCGGAGACCACATGGACCCTTATAATATCGATTTCTTCTTAGTAGAATTCGGTTAGCGTTGAGCTCTCGAGAACAATAAAATTTTCCAAAATGAAAAGTACCCTTTGTCCTTCGATATGATGTGATTCAACGAATTGTATTTCGACGAATTGTTTTCAACGAATTGTGTTTCGACGAATTATATTTCGACAAATTGTTCTCAACGAATTTTACGCAAATCCCTACTTTGAGCGTTTAAACTGTGTCGTAACTGATTTTTAATTCACTTACTTTGATGTCGGTATAGAACATCTGATCATCCTTCTTGCTGATAAACTTCCGGAGAGCCAAGAAGTTGTCGTTCTTGAAGTGCCATTCTTTGTTCGCATAGTACTCGAGCACTTCTAGACCTTTGCTGATCCGTTTCTGTATTCTCACCATGCTGTGAATCACGAGGAAATAAGAACCATTCAAATTATGTGTAAAGTGTATGTATCTACTAGTCGAAAACAAGCGGTATTTAGTCCCAGATATTTATTTATTTAATTAAGGTCTACCAACAATTGCTTACACTATACACAGTTTTATATTTAACTAAAGTCGATAACAATTTAAGTGTAGCAATCACTTAAAGGTAAACACCTAAAAACTAAAAACGAACAATGATTAATCCAAGTGGGATAATATCGCAGTAAAGAAAATATAAAAAATTGCGAAAGTCTCATGAGGGTAAAAGTTACATCCCCTAGTTTAAAGGGTTGGGGTTAAAAGTTCCAAGTTTTAGATTTTTTTGTGGTTTGTGTACTAATACTAGCTTACATACCAAATTTCAGCTTTCTAGGACTTCAGGAAGTACCTTAAGAATTTAGATGTTCAACTGTGAGTCAATGACGAAATCCGGGTTTTTTTAGATATCAATAAAATCTAAACTATAAGAGCTATGCAATTGAAACTGTATATGTTTAATAAGTCTACTATTAACGTCATATCCCGAGAATTTTGTTTATCTGGTATAATCCAAACCCAAGTTATGAGGGTACAAAAAAAGGACGAAGCACTTCGAGAAAAGGTAGGTAGTGCCCTTGTGCTTCGCTTGGCTCGTCTTGACGGGGATACTGCCATGCCCCCAGATTTTGTTGATGGGCAGTGACCATTAATTGAAATGTATATAATTACTAATATATGGAATACTAGCTTCTGCCCGCGTTTGCGTCCGCGTGGTATTAAATTTTAGTAATTTCCTCGGGAACTTTTGAATTTTTCGGGATAAAAAGTACCCTATGTTCTTGTTCAGGACCTAAGGTAACTAACTACTTATATACCAAGTTACATCATAAGGTAAGGCTTTATACATACATCCGGTCAGCGGTTACGGAGCTAACATACTGGTAGACATAAACTTACAGACACAGACAACACAGAAACTTTCGCATTTAAGTATTGTAAGGATACCTTTTGCCCGTTACTTCGTTCGTGAGTTTTACTATGCAATTTTCAGTGATAAATTACTTAAAATATTATGCGAGTGCTTCGTCATAGAGACAATGTTACAACACTCTGGGGTGCAGATGTAA
The DNA here is from genome assembly GCA_947859335.1 of Tortricodes alternella. Classification (NCBI taxonomy): domain Eukaryota; kingdom Metazoa; phylum Arthropoda; class Insecta; order Lepidoptera; family Tortricidae; genus Tortricodes; species Tortricodes alternella. The sequence continues at coordinate 17,151,928 of OX401975.1, forward strand.
AGTCGGGTGCAACCGCTCACACTCGAGCACGCAACGTAAAGTTGACCATAGCAGAAGCATGCAATGCTGCCGAGTAATGTCACCGAAGCTGTCATTTTGACTGGATGCGAACGGGAAGAAGAAGTGCTTATTCCACGCATTACACTTAAGTATACTAACGAATTTCCCGTTCCAGTTAAGCACGTTACGCACAGTGCGATTTTAGAAGAATTTCCTCCCGCGAACGATCCCGGGGTGGAATGATCTAGTACTGAGTTTTTTCAGGGGACTACAGTATGGGGTTCTTCAAGGAGTCAATAGGTTATAAAGGGTCGGCAACACGCAAATGACACTCCTTGTGTTGCAGGCGTCCATAGGCTACGGTAAACTTACTATCAGGCGGAGCGTACGCTTTTTGCCACCGTGGTGGTATAAAAAAGAAAAACGCACTTGCAGGTTTCAGTCTCTCTTTGTTTTGCCATGACCATTAATATAATACCTAAGTCCCAAGGACAGACACTGCAGGCTTTCGGTGTTGATCTGCACAAGAAATGCTTCTCCTATAGTCAACTTTACGTTGGGTGTTCGAGTGTATCTCTAACGGTTTATGCAGCGCACACCGAAATAGCTCTCAGATGGCAGGATTTTTGTCAACTTACTTGATAATTATCGTTATACTTAGGCCAATTTCCACAATATCTTTCTATATCGTAGCCTATGTGCTATTGTGATGTAAAAGCTATAACATTATAAAGTTTCATCAAGATCTGTCGAGTAGTTTTTGCGTGAAGGAGTAACAATTATGCTCCTTACACACTACTGCCTACTCTTACGCCATAAGATTGATAATCCCTCCGTCTTAGAAAGACTGGGTCTATTCGTGCCTGACCGTTTTACAAGCGCGGTGGGCCGCAGGGGCCGGCGCGCACGCAATCTTTTTGCCATCCCGAGTAGGCCGCGTACATACTCTACAGGGTAGCAATGCACCTACCACGAGAGCGATTGTCTCTCTGAACGAGTTTCTAGCACACAACCAGGATGCTGATGTGTTCGCAGACAATTGGTCGCAACTTATAGCTGCTATAAGAGCTTTTATTAATGGGCTATAGAAGCGGTTAATTTTATATTTTATATTTTTAATTTTATATTTTTATATTTTATATTTTGTATGCACAATTTTTATGTATTATGATTATGATTCTAAATTTTTATATTATAATGTGAATTTAATTTATCTTGCTGGGCATTTTGGTTGAGCTGTAAGTCCGCAGGAGTTTATAATAAATAAATAAACAAATAAATAAATAAACATACATCCATACATCCGTCCAAACAAACTTTCGCGTTTATAGTATTAGTAAGAGTAGGATATTAGTAGGATTGGTAGGAAACTAACATATAAGGTATTGCTTACTACCTGCCTAATGTTTGATGTGTGTCTGACCTTTCAAGTACTGTGGTGACTAGGCTTTTTTTTCAAATCAAATCAAATCAAATATTATTTATTGTTGATGATGGGTAAAAACTACAGATAACAACATAATTACATTTAGTATCACCATGATCTGCCTTCTAGAGACATACAATAATACAAAAATAAAAATAAAATTAAAAGTCCAAGTATAAATAGTATAAAAGATGTCAAGAGTATAACATGGATTACATTGTCACATTATCATTAAATTATTAACTACCAATTACATTATTATTATATTACAGTGTCACATTATCATTAAATTATCAACTGCCAATTACATTATTATTATATTACTTCATTTTAGCATTAATATTACATTATTTCATTTGATTGTATTATCAAAACAATAAATTTGTGATAAAGGTACTTATGTCCTATAACTGGTCTAATAAATAATCCCGTATGCTATAGTAACATTTGCTAATTAAAAGATTCCATAATTCACTCTTAAATTTTGCACGAAATGTCATCTTTTTAAGTTGCTCGGGTAAGTTATTATAAATATCTACGCTCATGTACGGGATGTTTTTCCTGAAGCTAGCCGCCTTAGCAGTTGGATGAAGCAAGTTAAGACCAAATTTCTGACACAATCGTTGAGATGATAGTTTTTTAGGTTTAAATCTATTTATACTTGATTTCACAAATATGCAGACTTCATAAATGTATAGAGAAGGGACGGTAAGGACTTTACATTCTTTATAAAGGGGTCTACATGACTCCATTTGGGATAAACCGTAAATAGCCCTGAGGCATCGTTTTTGTAGTCTAAACACCTTATCCTGATCACTTGAATTGCCCCAAAGAATAATGCCATAGCGTAAGTTCGACATAACGTAGGCGTGAAAAGCAAGAAGTGCAGTTTGTTCGCAACTTATCCCTTTCAACCGCCTGAGTGGATACGTAAATCTACTAAGCTTGGATATAACATGATTAGTATGGTGATTCCAGTTGGTATGACAAACCAGAACTATACCAAGAAATTTAAATGATTGGACATTTTCTATGTCTATGCCGTCACAATGTATTTTAAGTTGCGATCCCCGACCTTGTCGAGCATAAAACTCCATTAATTTTGTTTTTGCTATGTTTGCTTCAAGATTATTATCCCTCATCCAAGAAATTACATCACTGAAAACATGATTGACCTCATCATTATAGGATGCCAAATCATTACTACCCCTTATGATTATAGAGCAATCATCAGAAAAAAGTAGAACCTTATGTTTTGTTATCAAGGGCAAGTCGTTAATATACGCCAAGAATAAAAGAGGACCAAGAATACTGCCCTGTGGTACCCCGGTAGATGTATTTCTACACGCTGACTTGCTACTAGTAAGCGTTTTGGTTTCCTTACAGTATGCCACCACTTCCGTTAACTGACTCCTATTTGTAAGGTAAGATTGAAGCCAAGAGTGACAGTTACCTCTTATGCCATAATTGTATATCTTGTCTAATAGCCTCTTGTGACAAACACGGTCGAATGCTTTCGACATATCCATAAAGATGGTCGATACAGGACTACTGTTGTTTCGGCAATTCATTATTATTTCGACAAGTTCATAAGCAGCCAATGTTGTAGATTTTCTTTTTTGAAATCCAAACTGAGATTGACTTATAACGTTATGTTTCTCAAAGAAATTTGTAATACGCTTATGAATAATCTTTTCAAACACTTTGGAAAGAATGGGTATCAAAGAAATTGGCCTGTAATTATCCAGCTCCGTCGTTTTCCCCTTTTTGAAAATAGGTTTTATTACAGCCGTTTTTAGTTTATCCGGAAATACACCATCTCGAAATGATAGATTTACCAAGTAGCACAAAGGATTACTCAAGATATCAGCGTTTTCCTTGAGTATGCTGGTTGGAATGTTATCGTATCCCGTTGATAGTGTGTTTTTAAGTTGATTAATTGTTTTGAATACTTCTTTTGGACACACTGGATTCAAAAATATTGTTTCATTAACGAAACTGAAACCATTGAATGGAATAAACGATTTTCCATTTTGTTGTGTGCCATCATTTCCCTCATTAACGAACTTATTATTAAATGCCTCTGCAATTCTGACAGGATTCGTAACAATGTGTCCACCAATATCAATACAACTAACACCCTGCCTGCATGACCCTTTGTTCTTTTTTCTGATACGCAGAAAAAAGAACAACATATTATAAGGTATTGCTTACTATCTGCCAATGTTTGATGTGTGTTTGACCTTTCAAGTACTGTGGTGACTAGCTTTTTTTTTTGATACCTGCATAACCCTTTTGTAAATTACATTCTAAAATTTAACCAAACCTGCCTCATTTTCAAAGAAAATATCACTTTTTTGCCCAACCATGAACTCAAAATTGTTACACCGTCAAAATTTCAATGAGTAACATTATTTTTTAAGTATTACGCTATTTTGGCAAATGACTTTGGACGATGGCGTATTTAGTCCGAATCCCAAAATAGTATGACAATTGCTAGATTATTTCATAGATAAGTATTTATTGCAAATATATTTTTATTTAAAAGCATCCGGCCATTTTGTCACTTTCCCACGTTTAGCCACTAATATTTTCGCGCAAATACCTGCTTAATATCTGACTGGTTGAGCATTCTACAATCATGTTTGCGTTGCTATAAGAAAATACGATTGTTCTGCTTAGGCCATCAAGTAGCATGGACGTGCAACTAACGACTTTTTAGTGGCTGCCGAGGTAAGTATTTCACGCGATGTATTTTAGTTCCCCTAAAATTAATTCCCGTGGATTGTGACTTGAAGATATTGCAATGACTTTATTTCAGTTTATCTCTTAACATTTAATCGTTTACTTTGTTCTTTTTTCTGCGTATCATCAATACATATGAAACAGTACCGTGACTCACTTATAGACAACGCACAGTCTAAACGGGTGGTCCTAGAGGTTTGAAATTTGGAGGAGACATTCCTCGAGTACACTAGAGGTGCACTAAGGAGGGATTTTTTGAAATTGGGTGATAAATTTTGTATGGAAAATACCGCGGGCGAAGCTGTGGCGGGTCCACTAGAATAGCAAAATTATATGATTTATGCGTATGGTTTAACAGTAAACGTAAAAATACTTCATTATCCTCATTTCAGTGGTATTTTGATCCCCCGAATTGTCGGATATAGCATTGTTATTCATGATTATGAATAAACGTAAATTTTTATTTTATTTCATAATTAATAATCTTTGAAGCTAATTTATCATTAGTATTTAACGTAACCATAATTTCGCTGCCACTGTTGTCATTTCAGTGACGCATTTTATTTCAGTGTCTTATCGCTACTAAAGTATTGGCTTACAATTGGTGCCTTATGTATCATTGAAATTCTAAATCGAAGGTGTTTCGCACCGACTGCCCATTTTATACCGGGTACTACGTTTTGTCAGCATTCAGGGTAAAAAAATAATTAGTAAGCCATTTTTCTACCTCTGACATCCCAGTTTCTACGGTATTCTGGCAGTCCTCCCACGATCGTTCGTGAAATACTACAACGGTATCATCTATAATTTAACAAATAAAAAAACCGACTCCAAAACCCCTCTGTAAAGTAAGAAATAATAATTGGCTTTTGTAAGTCATTTACCTAGAAATGGGAGATATATTATTGGTTAAGTGACGTCATAAATTAAATATATCGAAGTCGATGGCAAGTTGGTGGTTGGTGATTGGTGGTGACTTGTCAAGTAAATGAACACAGTATGAGGGATGTATTGGAAAGTCCATTTATTCCATGTACCTATTACCTTATTAACTTGCCACCGACTTCGATATATTTAATTTATGACGTCACTTAACCAATAATATATCTCCCATTTCTAGGTAAATGACTAACAAAAGCCAATTATTATTTCTTACTTTTCAGTGGGGTTTTGGAGTCGGTTTTTTTATTTGTTAAATTATTATTTTATTTTATACTTTTTAGTGCTTATCGTATAAAACACATTTATTACATCAAGCAACAACAGCATAATGCTAATTGCTCATCACCGTTTACAAAATGATGCTATCCAGGGTGCAAGGGCATCAATCTTTGAGGAGTTCTCCTGGTTCTTCAAACCCAGTTCTATTTTACCACATGCATTTTCATGACCATAAATTGCTTCACAAACTTATAAAGAAATTGAATCGCCAACTGTGAAATACTTATCATTCAGGAGTTCCGGTGATCATGTATGGTCGTCATCAACAGTTCCACTTCACCAAAGAATGCTTTTGAAACGTAACTGCTTGAGTCATTACAGATTATACTAAAATTGCTATATGCGTGCCTATAATATTTGAAGAGTTCCATCGATTCCTCATAGATCCTCTCATCACACCTCGACTTTGACTACAACGGGACCAAACTGGAAGTATACCTTACCGATTAAAAAAAGTATTTTTCAAATCGGTTTATAAATGACGGAGTTCTGAAGTAACAAATAAAAAAAAAAAAAAAACAGTCGAATTGAGAACCTCCTCCATTTTTTTTGAAGTCGGTTAAAAATACGCGTTTTTTAGTGGGACGAGAGCACAGTCATTTAGATTAATGAGAAACGGTGTAGGTCCTGAAATGCTTCCCTGGGGGATGCCATAGGTTATTACTGTTGTCTGACTGGCCAGGGCACCCAGCTTAACATATTGTTGTTTTTTAGTTAGGTAGGTTTTTAACCATTCCAGAGGTACTCCCCTGATACCCACCTTTTTAAGTTGTTTGAGAAGAATGGACAAAGACACTCTTGTATGCCTTAGCCAGGTCGAGAAGTACTCTAATGTCTGTAATATATGCTCTATGGAGCAAGAATATTTAAACCTACAGTCCAAATAAATATCCAATAGAATATCGCAGAGATGCTACTTTAAGCTCTCTTACTATCTTAAAAAAGGATTTTCCCAAATTACGAAGCTAAGGGTGTGAGTGTAAAATAGGGGGTTCAACGTTTTTGTGGAAATATCGAATACGCTGTCGCTTATAAATAAATATACTCACAAGGTTCTTTTTCCCAGGATAAATAGTAGCAAGTCCATCAGATAAGCAGGCATGAGATGCGTGAACAGCACCGCGATTTTATGCAGCAGCCATGAGGACTTGGGCCCACCACCGGGGTACCAGAGACACGTCGAGAACGGGAACTCGTCTAAGTGGACGTTCCCTAGAGACATACACTCAACATGAAACAAAGTATGTGCTTAAGACTGACAGTGATCAGAATAGGCAGGGCTTATTGATTTAAAGCTCGCGAGGGGACGAAAAAGCGGTTGAAACCACCGAAAATAGTAATTTAATTTTATTGAATCCCGCCATCACGGGATTTGTCGTAATGCTTAATTGGTAGGTACCTATGCATCTTAAAAGTCATGAATGAGCTAAGGCGAACACTGCTGCCATAAAGCATGGTGTCTTATTTAGGTACTTCACGGCGGAATATCTTTTAACTCTATATCTAGCACAGGCCCATTCGTACATAGTAGTTCAGCTGCCATCTACGGGACGGCCCGCCAAGTACCAGTTAGCCGATCTGGATTCAGTTGAATGCCGAGCTCGTAGACTTATTGGTGATGCTCTGTCGGTTGGGGTCAAATTACAAAGCCTCGAAGACCATAAGTTGCTAGTTTGTGTGTTTCTTTTTTCGGGTACATGCGCATGTTATATCGACGCTTGCACGCAAACTTAGTTCACCGGCTTATGCAGTGAAACGCATCCGACAACTCACAGACGTCGAGATGGCCAGACTGGTTTATTATAGCTATTTCCATAGTGTTATGTCTTATGGTATATTATTGTGGGGAAAAGCGGCTATCATCCAGACTGTCTTTGTGCTACAAAAGCGGGCTGTAGGTTCTATATACCAACTAGGGCCTCGTGTTTCGCTCAGAGATAAATTTAAGGATATAAACATTCTCACCGTTACTCCGCAATATATCCTTGAAAATGTCATGTACGTACGCAAAAACATATACAAGTTCAAACGCAACAGCGACATAAGGATAAACTGCTTTTAACACTAGGAATAGTTTTTATTTATTAATTTGTGCGATATCTGAACCTGAATATAGAGAGACTACATAGTGTTCTCTATACCTGCTATATTTTACAGTTTTTCATATTCGTTCATTATTCAACAATTGATGTTATTTTCCCCACAATAATATACCATCTCCCTGTTGAGACCACAACTCACCTTTGCCGCACCCGTGTGATTAGTGACTATATTGATGATGAGTTACGTAGTATGGTAAATAATAAGTATTTACCCATGTTGATCGCCTCGCCCCAGGTAATCGGATTCCTTCCAGACTCTGTTATGTTCACCATGTTAACTTCTTTGGGCCTACAAATAATACCATAATTTTCGTTTATTTACTTTTTTTATTTGGTTAATTTATTTAACATAGTTATTTATCTTTAAAATATACTTATTTTTTATAAATTATTTAATAATTTTACCCATTGAATTTAGCTGCTGAGGGCTGACCTATTTGCCCGAGAGTCGCACCTTTTCGTGCGATTGGCTATTCGCTCGATTGTGATCTGATATTATTGTAAATAGTTCAGTAGTGGTTTGAACCCTGAGGTGCTGAATAAGGTCTATGAACAACCAACAAGTGGCTGACCGGGTGAGATCGCTCTTATATGTATGCTAATAATAGGTACTCCTCAATACCTATTATTTCATGCAATCAACGCATGGAAAGGAAGGCAGTTGAATGAGACACTGAAACTAGAACTGGCGCCTCATTCGGGAACGCTAAGTGATTCTGTAGCGACTCGTAAGCCAGATTTCTCATCTCGCTCTTACGCATTACGCGTCGTGCGGAAGAGTGGGATGAGAAATCTGGTTTATGAGTCGCTACAGAATCACTTAGCGTTCCCGAATGAGGTGCCTGATATAGCGTTCGCTTGTTCAGTGCAACTGTTCAGACGCAACCTCTTCAAATGGCTACCCAAGTCATCATGCCAGAACTCGATTGGAGTCGTTTGGCGGCATAATGTTATCAAGGGGATGGTGACCAGTTGTGGTCGAAACCTATCACACCGGTAGTGTGTTTTGCTCTACCCGAGGATCAAGTGGAGAATAACTACGGAAGCGATTAACTTCAATGGCCAAGATGTGTAGCGACACGAACCCGCGACCTTGAGCACCTAGGCGGTTGCACCGCTTCTGCACCATAGAGTAAGTCAGGCATTTATTTAATTTAATTATTTATTTATTTGATATATTTTATTAAAGTATTAATTTAATTAATTATATTTTTCATAAAAACTGAAGATTTAAGTTGGATAATTGGAGTTGGCGGAGACAAGGCAGACCAAGAAAGTCATGGCAAGACGTCATACTAACTTATTCAGAGCTGTCCAATAGGCCACCAGTATACACCCGTTCACCACCAGGTCCACTGGTACGCAGTCAGCTCTCAACGTGTCCTGAAAGTCAACATTATATAATTATTACGATATATGAATAGACGAATAAAGCTGCTACTGACTGTCAGTCCTCATACAATCAAGCGTGCCTCAGATTTTGTTATTGAATTGTATTGGCTACTCTTCTAAATTACGGGGATAATTTATTTAAAACAATTAAGTTTTCTTCCGAAAAGCTAGTAATTTATAAAATTGATCTGGCGCCTCATTCGGGAACGCTAAGTGATTCTGTAGCGACTCGTAAACCAGATTTCTCATCTCGCTCTTACGCATTACGCGTCGTGCGGAAGAGTGGGATGAGAAATCTGGCTTATGAGTCGCTACAGAATCACTTAGCGTTCCCGAATAGAGGCGCTGAAGAGAACTCAACTCATCAACGTTAATTAAAATGTTATACACGGCACAGCGGCATTTGTTTGTGAAACGAGTAAACTGACCTTGCAGTGCATGGTACGTATGACTCCCTTCCCGGCGCCGATCAAAAGCCCAGTGGGTCCGTTCAAGTTGTCCACCCAGCCCGGCATCGGCTCCTTGAACGCTGCCGTTACTGTAAATAATAAAGGGTGATTCGATTATAATATAGTTCCTTCTCAGAAAAATAAATGGCGTCTAATTTTCGATTTTGCGTACTTGTGGTATTGAGCCGTCCAAATACGGACATATGTGTTTCGAGCGTGGACTGTATGTTCGTTTGTTAGTTTGCCGATCGATTGAAACCAAGACTGCACTTTTCACACTTTATTTGTAATTAACAATTTATTACAATCAGCAAGATGAGAAGGACGAGATGTACGTATTATTTTCTGGTTACAGGAAGTAAGTCTCTATCCATTACTACCAACCTACAGGAATTTAACTTGTGTTGCCAGCAACAATATCAACTAACCGTTTGCGTAAGTTTACATGTGTGTCAGAATCCCAGGTGGACTTCAAAGATTATAAAGGAAATACAGATAAATGGTACCTGCTGTGTATCTGTGGGTGCCTTTCATAGAACCCTGTGGGCCTATCCCGAAAGATGTTAATTGTAATGCCAATAGTAACATTCAAAAATTTGCATGTCGATTGTTCTCGACTGAAAACTGGACCAATTACCTCAAGACCTTGTGTATAATGCATAAGTAAAGTATTCTGGCATATAAAGTACGATATTTGATTTGATTTGACGGCTATGTTCAATACAAGGTCCGCCATCTTGAGGTCAGAATGGCGGGTGGACCAATTAATCATAAACTGAATTTAACAGACTATAATAAAATTTGGTACTCTTATGTACTTGTAGAGACATGCATCATTACAGATAAATGCTTTAACTTGGCGTAGAAAATAAAAAAAAAGTTGGAAATGCGAAAGAGAGCATAGAAGAGAGGATGCGAGGATAAGGGGATGAAAAATCCGTTTATTCCGTCCAGTCCTATAGGTATCGCCACGAGAGTTGAGGTCACGCACACCGCGGCATGCCATGTGTGGACAAGACAATTTCTGTTTTGTTTTATATGGCATTGTGTACTTGTGTGTATAATCATTCACCTCAAGTCTCGTGGCGATACCTATACTAGTAGTTCGATAGTCGAACTGTTTGGACATTTTTTTTTCCAAATTGTTAGACTGACGGATAGAACTGTCTAGAGACGTGGATTTCATTCCATATCTATATCTACTATCAATATAAAGGTACAATCGGAAAAAGAAAAAGGTATTTCAAATGCATTAATCGTGAAGTTACGTCTGAAATCCTCTTTAAACAGTTCGGTCTTAATTTTTTATCTTCGCGCGACATCCTCTCGATCGATCGAAGATGGACTTCATATAGGATAGTGTGTGGTGCCATGTTTTATTAATTTGGGTTCTTTGCACATTATCTTTCTACAGAAATGTCTACTGTCATACAATCATGTCCCTGGGAATAAGATGTATTTTAAAAGCACTTCGTGTTTCGATGGTTATTGGTGATGCGACTCCCAAAGTGGGTACTTTTTAAAATAATTGGGGTACTTCCATATGAAAATGAAAATGAAAATGAAAATATTTATTTTGCAAGTTGGCCACACGGGCTCTTTCACATGTTTGAATCTCCAGCGCTTCGAAAGGTGAGATGTGCTGAGAAGAAACTTCGGAAGAAACTCATAATAAAATTAGTTAGTCAATGGGTTCAACTTCATTATTATTGTATTGGATTTGTTTATAATATGAATAACATAAAGTTGCTTTTTATGTACTTATTACAACTGATGTATTTTCAGCAGACTTCATCGGATAAATCAGCATGATGCACAGTTAAAGCCCAAGAGCGTTGACATTTTCTTTTAATTTATTTCAACTCAAAATAAAAAAGATGCAAGGATGTTCCCGTGAAAATCTGAGACTACACTCGAAGTTATTGACGATGACTTTCTTGAGTTTCTTGTGCGGTTTCTTCTTAGCAGATGTCACCTTTTGAAGCCCTGGTAGCTTCAGACACGTAAAAAAGCTGTGGCATACTTGCAAAACAAATATTTTAATTTTAATTTTCATTATGTTTACCTGGGACATACTATCCAGTGAGGTAGGTCCAACTTAAGAGGTTATTGTTGAATCCGACGAATTTGGTCAGAATTATCGAACTTTAATAAAAGCAGATACTCATTATTCCTTATTTATTATTTATTAATAAATTTTGTTTTGCTCAGAATCTTGTAAAATATTTAAAATACCCCGAAAAGACCAATTCATGGATTGAAAACAAATAATGTTTTGAGTCTTATCTTTAGAATATTTGTTATTGATTTGAAAGAAAAAATATGGTTCCTGTGTTTATCATAGTTTTTTTTAGAATAATTATAAAAGGTTTGTCCGGAGCTAAGCTATCATTTTCTTGGTGCCTTATTTAACAACGTGCACATCCCTACTTAAACGTCTTTCTATAAGTTGCACCTGCCATGCCTATACAGCATCAGTAACGCTTCTAAAGCCGCAGGGAGAGGCCGTGACTCATCGCTGGAGCTTTGAGCTATGAGGGTAAATCTATCATTTGCTTGGCTTTGGTTCACTATGATTATCACTATCGTGTATTTTCATATAAAATTTATTTCCTGCAATTGGCATAAAGTTGTAAGCGAAAACAAAACTACATGAATGACTGCATGTTTTCATTTAATAGTTATTGCTGTATTAATAACAGTTTCGGCATAATCGACAATAAACATACTTTTTCTCAGTTCGTTGGCTCTCATTCTCTTGGCGTTTTGAGCACAGTAATGATAGTTTTCTCAAGTTTTCTTGCAAAGAAAAAATATTTTCTTTTGATTCGCATTGCATATGATTGATTAATTTATTTAGAATTTTATTTCATCGATAGCCTAGGACTGAAATATTAAATTTTGTGCTAAATTGAAGCTTAGAATATTTTCTTCGGTTTCCACGAAAAGTACCTACTGTATAAAATATTATAATAATATTTTCATTACTTTTTTCATTTAAGAAATCATCTGATCTCAAAAATACTACTAAAATGTTGATTCGCTTATTGTTTTTCTGCCGTGTCATGACAAAACACTGTAACTTAAAAAATGTCTTTTTCCAGAAATCGCAAAAAACAGATTTTTTCGTTATTTGGCCATAAAACTGAATATTTATCCGATTTTGATGAAATTTTGACAATTGATAATGTTACTATTATAGTATACAAATCACAAAAAAACATATTTTTGAATTTTTTCATGTATTAAAAAACCAAAACCAGTTCTGTCGTGACATATTTAATTTGGTAATATTTATATAAATCGTCGTGACAAAACACTGTAACCAGTATGTTACAGTGTTTTGTCACAACAAAGTACCGTTTTTGTACTTAAGTTTACGACAAAACACTGTAACTATTATGTTACAGTGTTATGTCATATAAGTACTTTTAAGTATGAAAACTCTTCTTTATATTTTAGTTATTAATAATATTAACACAGCATCAATTATTCTTAGGCCAGACTTCTTGACCAAGCAAGAATAATGATTATTATAAAAACGTCAACTCTAGTTGCTGGGGATTGATACTCGGTTATTTCTGACTGTACTGTAGTTAATTCTGTGTAATGGAGTGCCGACGATCGTTCAATGCGTTCCTCAAATACAGTGACGGGCTCAATTTAGTTATTTGAGACTAGTGGCACATCTAAGTCCATACAGTCTGTATTAACAACCAACTCCCTTGTTGTGCTATAATTATCAGGTGGATATGCAACGAAAGTTGGTGAATGCGACTCAGCAGCATCGGATTAACGTTGCACTTCGGATTGGCTTCCTGGTTTAAAACTTTTGTGTGGGACAAGTTGATCGCTGATTTTATCTAGGATAGTAACCAGTTGGGCGTGATCAGACAAAGATAAGCGTTGGTTAAAATTATTGTAATTGACATACATACCTGCTTCATCAGTCAGCTATTTGTGCCACGAAAATCCGATACAACACTCTTGTGAGCACAGGTGGTTGGAGAAGGTACATTGGTTTTCGTAACTAACTAAATGATTTTTCATTTTGGAAAAATTAAGATATTTTTTTATGGATTTTCGTAAGATTTAAAATCAATTTATACCGTTCTTTGGTCATTTTCTAATATTTAATCGCGGTAAGTTAAAAACGCATGAACTAACGATGAGTTCCTGTGATCTACTAAGTAATGTTTACAAACACTCGCTACCTCACAACCAAATAAAACATTCACTTACTTCAAAGAGTGTTGCGGGATTGTTATAACACAACACTGTATCTTAAGATAACGGTCGACTAAAACGTCAGTGCTATTTTGGCAAAACACTGTATACTGTAGACATACAGTGATTAGTCAAAATAACACCCTATGTTTTAACAGTTACAGTGTAATACGCTTCGAGGTTTCTCATTGCTTACAAATTGAGTGGTCTGTTAGCAGGCATATATAAATATGGACCCGAAAAGCTCAATTATTAATGTTAGCACAAAACACTGTAACTTGAGTTACAGTGTTTTGTCATGACACGGCAGTTTTATGATGCCTCTGTCATCTTGTCTCATTTGCTTGGCAGTTAAAATTTAGTTTAGTATATCTTGCTACCAAATTGACCGAAAGCGATGCCAATTCGATAATATGCTTATAATTAAATAAAATTACATATTTAATTGTTACTAAGTCAAAATTGTATAAAATAAAAAACGCCAAGAAAATGAGATGAGTAATCCAATTCTCAAGAATGACCCATAAATATTAGGTTGGGTTTCCGAAACCTACCAATAGATGGCCTGGCGATCGCGATCGGGAACTTTCCTTCGTACTGCGCGACTAGCGCTTCTGACAGAGCCTTTGTGTAGCCGTAGGTGTTTGGCTGTGGCGCTATAAGCCTGAAAACAAAACAACAACATTAAGTCTGCAGCGATGTATACAACCACATAGCGTAGTATAAGCGGCGGGCATGAAACGAGCGGGTCGATCTGCCTTGTCGCTCCGCGCCGCCCCGCGGCCGTCGTCGCTCGACCGTTGCCAGTCTCGTGCCCGCAAACTAACATTAATCGCTTTTTATCCTTACAATAATTAAAAAAACCACAAAAAATTATACTTACAGGAGAGAATATTTTAAGCCCTTCGTGGGCAACTCGGCCCACACACCACTCAGCCCGCGGGCTCAGTTGACCACTAGGTACTGTTTATGTTGGGGACGACTCGGACGACTCGGTCAACTCAGCCCGCGGGCTCAATAAACCACTATCTACCGCTATAGGATCGACTCAGCCCATTTGAAAAATGTTGTAGTCGGGTACAGTCAAGTGTAAAAATATAGAGGAACATAAACAAATTACAAAACAAAAAAATGTCCCTATGCTCTTCACGCAGTCGAAATAAGAACTTCGTAACATATTTGTGAAAGTGTTCATTCGATACTTATTTTTGCACTTGATAGTGCAAGTGTGCATGCTTTTGCATTTTATTATCATGCCCCGGAGTTTTATGCGTGCAGCCAGGTATTTTGTAGTCAAAATATATTTGTCCATATTCACTTTCTCAATCTATGAGTTTTATGGAAAATTCTTTGCATTGCGGTAATAAGTTCCGAAGTTTATTACATGAAAATACCAATATTCTTTCGCTGTTGTACGTGTAATCAGCAAACAATACATAAGAAAATTTTGGTGGTAACGCGGTCTACGTCAACTTCGTTTTTAAAAGTGCATTTTTTTTATCCCTAAATCTCCGTTAATTTTGATTCGTTGCAATAATCGACTAACTTATTACGTAAAAAGATACACTAATTTTAATTATTAGCTGTTGGTAAAGACTGGTGAGACTTTGAGCAGGCTTTAAATAAAATACAATTCAAATATGCTCAGCGAAAATTAAATTGATTACTGTAAAGGGTTTGACGTCGAAGGGGTCGTCCTAATACTACGCGACTACGCGATTATCGCCAGTTCGCGTGAACATATTGAAGTCGAATAGGTGTCCTAATTGAAAATCGCGCTATCAATTAGGACACCTATTCGATATATCTCGCGAACTTGCGATAACTGTGTAGTCGCGTTGTGTTAGGACCATCCCTAATACTATTTTAGCTGCACAAGCTGTAGTGCGTATCTGTAACCTGCGCACAGCATGTCTCTGGCTAAATTATCTAGAAGGCTTATGTAAAACGAATAGGCTAATATCCTGAAAAAATCCAATAAGTCCGTCATTTACATTATAAAAAACAATATTGTACACATATGTTTTCTTTTGTCAATTAAACAAAAAATGACGAAGATATAGTGCGTTGAAGTTCCGCGTGACGTTACGACTTTGTACACTTTTACCATTAAGTGACGTCATTAGCCCCCATTCCCGAACTTTGATGCGCGTTATCTTTGTCAATTTTGATTGATTTGATGAAGCAAAAAATACGTGTTCAATCATTTTTGATAATCTAACTGACGGAATAATTAGAATTACTATTTTTTTACCCAGGAAACATCCCTATTCTACTGTGCTAGCAGGCATCTCGCAGGGAAACATACAAAATCTTAAGACTCGCGGCAAGCTGCGGTTCGTACTAATAAACCTGCACGTCTAGCACGACCTGCCCGCGAGTCGTTTGTCGCTCAGTGCATCCATCATTGACTAGACTAGACATTACATACTTGACTAGTTTGAGAGAGAAGCACTGAGCGACAAACGACTCGTAAGCATGTCGCGCCAGCCCCCCTGGGAATGGGGGTGCGACACTGGTGGAGGTTTAGTGTCGTTTCTTTACGAAGTAATGGATAATATTCCCTGCTAGTGTAGATGGGGCTCGTATCACATGCATTCGGCATATAACTAACTGTTTTCTTAAATCCATAGATGGCGTTGGAATCAAAATAAAAATAAAAGTTAAAGTAATCATTACATAGGTAGAGATTTTAACTCCTATGCCGACGTACTTAGGCTCCAAATGTGTGAGCAGCTCATCGTCCATCCACTCGATGCACTGCAGCACGTGCTGAGGTCGGTGTGTCGGGTACACCCGCTCCTCCAGGACTGGTAGATCACAGCGAATGTACGCCGTTGACACGTGAACGAATACCTGTGCAGTTTTGATCAGTTCAATACAACTTTAACTAGGGGAAAATATTTACTACATTCATTGCACGAATGCAAGATATATGGTCGAATCTAGAAAGGCCACTCAAATTGAGCTTTAATTAATGTGTCGTTTCAGTGACGTTTAGGTTGACAACTAGTTGAGGGACATTTAACTACTTAATATCTTGTCAAATGCTTAAGTGGCGTTTCTGAATAAGGCCAATAGAGAAATACCAACAGCTTAATCTTTCCACATTTGATTATTTACATAATAGTAATCCGTGTCGATTTAAAGACTAATTCTATTCTGACCACTGATACAGGCAGCGGCACGAAAGTATTTGGATCTATATACTCTGATGAACTGAAACTCGAATCGCACAGAGATGCCCTTTAGTGGCAATTCATTTGTCACTGTTTAGTTTTAACTACATACAGGCACTAAAACAAAACATAAGACCTTTTAACAGTGAGCCAGCGATATGATGATACTGATAAGATGATACTGATAAGATGGTAAAGTACCTCAAGCCGTGACATGCCCTCAGCCAGCTCCAGAA
Source organism: Tortricodes alternella (assembly GCA_947859335.1). Taxonomy (NCBI): domain Eukaryota; kingdom Metazoa; phylum Arthropoda; class Insecta; order Lepidoptera; family Tortricidae; genus Tortricodes; species Tortricodes alternella. The sequence goes on from OX401975.1 coordinate 17,168,905, forward strand.
TACGCTTCGTCCCCAGAGTGTTCAGCTCAAGTGCGTCCTTGAGTTTCATGTCGAATCTGAAATATAGTTAATTAGAATAGTATAGAAAGATTTATTAGGCACATAAAAACATACAAAAATAAAATACAAAATAAATAGTGAAGGTGAAGGTGGTGGTGAAGGTGGGTGGTGATAGTGGTGGAAGTATTGGCACTTTAATGGTTGCGGTCAACATTGTGTCAGCTTTACAGCCTTGACACTGGTTTTCAGGGCAACCGCAGGGAGAAACAGAGAGAAACAGAGAGCGAGAGTGATGTATTAGATTATTTCGCATTAACTGTCTAACAAAACATTTTAAAAAATCTACCTGGCTTGTCCACCCATAGATGAAAGATAGCATTAATGGTAGCCCTAAAATTCTAGACCAGTACCTTATGACTAGCAAAAATATTACTCGATCCTGCACTGTGGGGCCATTGCGGCGTGCCACGTTGCTCGTGTCAATTTCCCAGATACTGACCACGAGACGCAGGCTGCTGCTGGACTCCTTGGTTGGCAAGTGTGGATCGAGCGGCGTATCAGTGAGTTCAGGACTCTCATTGCAATTTATTTTAGAGGAGACAATCATCGCCTCTGAGAGAAGCGCTTCGTGACTCAGGCCTTTGTTGGGACCGGTACTTGGCCCTAAGACTACACGGCTCGTGTCCGGAGCGCATCAACTTTCTGCAACAGAAAGTATCTGCTTGGCGAAGCCGTATTCATTGCCATAGTGAACGTGAGGATAGACATTGAATCGCAACTTCCAAAACCACCAAAGGTATACCAAAACTGGGAGAAACCTGACCGTTGACGGTTGCGTGCTGAACGTCAACGCCATGAATAACTTCTGGCGAAGCATCTGGTACGCAACCGTCACTCACACGTAGGGCGACTGATGAATGTATTGGGAGCCGAGTGTGAACCGATCTAAACCATGGAGGCTCTCAATATCAGCCCTTTAGATGTAAGTTGTGCGATCCGTTTGGCTCAAAACTGGAAAAGCCCTGGACCGGATGGACTGCATAACTTCTGGCTGAAGTGATTTCAGTATTCGCAAGTGGCACTTGCTACGCAGTTTCAAGGAGCCTTCGAGCTTGAGTTCCTTTCTATTTTCCTAACAATTGGTGTTACAAACCTGCTCTGTAAGTCTGGTAGTATCGAAGAAGCCAACAACTACAGACTCATGACATGCCGACATGAACCTTCTGCTTCGCAAGACCTGATAAGGATTAAGCGAGGCATATCTCAGGGCGATAGTTGGAGTCCTCTGTAGTTTTGCCTAACATTGAATCCTCTAAGCACTCTGCTGAAGGATTTAGGTACCGTACGTACCTACCTTTAATACCAACCGCTGTATTCCGGACCATCATACTAATCGTCGAAAATTGCAGTTTCACCAACACCATCTTATGAATGGCGTGGCAGTAAGTGTTTTAAAAATGCACAGTAGTAGTGTGCGTCTTTATCTATGACACATGTTTAAAACGCGTTGAGTATGGATATGACGTGTCTTGTGTCTTTCTATAATATGTCATTGGCTTCGAGTGTGTCGTTTAGGTGATCGCGTGTTGCTTTCTGTTTATACAACTGTTTTCAATAATAATATTCTATGAAAAAAAATAATCTTTAATTTATATTATCATCGGTAAAAATAATAAGCAGACCGCAATTTGTAATAAGTTAAGAAGCCCTGACTTTTTACTTTTTTATCAACTCTCGGCGAATAGACCTTAGAATCACATAAAAACAGTAGGTAAGGTACGCAGTGGGAAGTAATTGTGTACTACTGGGCCCATATGCCCCTTACCTGACGCAGGCGGCACTGTGGAACACCACCTGGCACTCCGTCCTCAGAATCTGCCGGTCCTCGTCCGATATGCCCATATCTTCAACCAGTATGTCCCCTGGAATCAGCTGAAGTCTCCCGAAGCACTGCGGGTAGTCTTCGTGTAGGCGGTCAAATACCTGATGATAGGAGATTATTATTGAATGTTTTTATTAATTGCTATATACACGCAAAACAGGCAGACAGTCCACAGGTTTACCCTTGAATCTTCGACAAACTTTTCATTGAATATCAGTTCAAAGTCAACGGTTCCCATATTTTCATTTCATAGACTATCCATATCATCGAACGTATGAATCAAGTATTTTTAAATCACCGATTATTTACTTGTAGAATAATTGTTTCATAATTGGTTTATTCTACAGAATTTCATTTCGTAATTTTTTATTTCATGTTTTATTTAAAACTTGTAAATGAAATTTCATAAAAAAACATTTCAAATGTGTATTAATACACAACTAATTCGTGCAGATTGGCGAACTAAACGCAATACGCTAGCAGCCGGATGTGGGTAGATATCATACGACTCATCCCACTAATCAGAGAAACACTAATAAGTAATTGTTTATAAAAAGCAAGACTTCCAGGGTGGTCATAAAAAAAAATAACACCATGCATGAATATTATGGAAAAGTACAGTTATTGCATATAAAAAAATATTTATTATTACCATACTAAGGCATGTGATTTTATGTTATTTGATATAAGGAACTGTAATCATAATGGCAAGTGAAATTATGGAAAACCAAAAAATACCAATACTAACGTCATGCTACTCCCCGCTAAATGATGCTGAACTCAACTCACCGGACATTTTAGAAAATCTTCCAGCCTCTCGCTGCTGCTTCGTCCTTTCTTCGGTCTCATCAGCATATATATTCGTTGAATCTCTGGGCAGCATCGCAACAGTTTTTCCACCAGAACTTTTCCAATAAACCCAGTTGCACCGGTAATGAAAACGTTCTTGTTCGCGTAGTACTCAGCCACGCTCATAGATGGCGCCATGGTTGCTCCTAAATTACGTTAACAATGCATTGAAATAAAACAGTTTTAGTGGTCCATTGTCAAACTAAGAACCCTTATAGTTTCGTCGTCAGTCCGCCCATCCATATGTCACAGCCCCGTTTTTCTCTAAGACTGAAGTCACAAATCATTTTTTTTACAAGAGTAGAGGTTGGATTCGCGCACTTTTAAATTATACAACGCTTCCAGAATAAGGTACCATAGTATAAAGAGGGGGAAGTAAGTTATCTTCATACAAACGCAACGCGCGCGGCTTGTATGTAGTATCTATGCGCCGCCGCACGCACACTTAAACAAATCTCGACCCGCTTAGTAAGGGGAAACGGGTCGAGATTTTGTTTAAGTGTGCGTGCGGCGATGCACAGATACTTTGGCGCACACATACAAGCCGCGCGCGGTGCGTTTGTATGAAGGTAACCTACTTCCCTTCTCTTTATACTATGAAGGTACTCAGAGGTGCCGTTAACGCACCCTGGTATGTTACAAATGACGTTCTCCATCGGGACCTTAATGTGGAATACGTTAACAGCGTCATTAAATAGTGTGCGGAAGCCCATGAATATAGGCTTCATCACCATGTGAATGTGGCGATCCAGCTCCTCGACAACACGGACATAGAGAGAAGACCCAAAAGAACAAAACCGTTGGAGTTGGTTTAGTTTAGTGACAGTGAACCTTTAGTGCAGTAAGTACCACTAGTAAAGAACACAAAAACAAAGTGCCTTCCTCTTAATAGAGACAATAAGAAAAGTGCTAATGGACACATTCAATGTTTTACCATGGAGGTATCTGACATTTAAGAAAAAAAAAAATGAAGCCTCGTGAACGTCAGCTGCGGCTTGGTGGGTGGGTTGAGCAGTAGTAACGTCCCAAACTAGTTTTTTTTTTCTTTTAGTCTTCGCCTTCCGATTGAAATTTTGTGAGGTCATAGTTTATATGCTATTGTGAATAAATGAAATCGTCAGCTGATGCCCTGAAAGGTGTAACGCAGGAGCCAGACGGGAGCATCTATCGCTTGTTTAAATGCACCAGCTGACGAGTTGTCCCTCGGCATACTGCCAGCTGATTTTTAGAGTTCCGTACCTCAAAAGGAAAAAAAAAAACGGAACCCTTTATAGGATCACATGTGTTGCTGTCTGTCTGTTCTTCTATCACAGCCAATTTGCTACGAAGCTACTTACTGGACCGATGGAGTTGAAATTTGGTACACATATGTAAGTCAGTGACCGCAATACGGACATGTAACGTAAATAAATTAATTTTAATCATGAAGAGCCACTTTTGGGGGCAAATTAAATAATTAAAAAAGAATGTTTTGCAAACTATATCGTGTGCCATATCAATAGGTATATTTTTTTATAACTCTAAGAAAAAATAATTGAAGTTATTTTGGAAAATAGGCGAAAATGTACCCCCCCATATTCCCCCACTTATCTCCTAAGATTTGAAAAGAAAAATACAGTAAATAGTTCTTTACCTATAGATAGATTACAGGAAAACCTATAATTATTTAAACCTATATTTATTTGTTATTTCCAGCCGCTAGAAATGACTGGATTTCAAAAGCAAAGCACAGATAAATTTGGAGGAAAATGGAGGAGGCCTTTACTCGTTAAGAGGTCCAAAATATTGTAGAGTAAGATGCACGGATCATTCTAATTTAAAAATAAAAATAATAGTCATCATTTAGCAATTCTATAATAATTTTCTAATTATCATGGAGTAACGAATTTATTTGAATTACAATAAATAATCAAATTTTAAATTAAATAATTAAATCAAATTCGTTATGATATGTTTTAAATGATAGGTATGTTAAGTAATTTTAACACATTAGGATGCATTAAAGAAAATTAAATTGTAACTATTAATTATATATAAACAATGATTTGTAAAAACATTATTAAGAAATTAAAGTTGCTATATATATCTATATATATTTATTTGTACTTATGAACGGAATTACCTTTGCAAGGCCGTATAATACGCGTCGTTTGCACAAAGATAGGAGATTGAGAAAGTTATTTTTTGTTTAATTTCATAAGTAGGACGTATCTCAAGTTATTTGAAATTATAATAATAAATAATTTTTTTTTATTCGGATAACAAAGATCCATAATAGTACACGTTATACAAAAAATTCTAAGATTACAGATTACAGATAATTAATTAAAGTCAATTATAATACAATAAAATTACAATACAATACACTTTCAATTACCTAAAATTAAATAGAATTGAATTTTTCCAAATTAAAATTAAACATTAATAACAATCAAGTGCTCACACTTCACTACAATAATAATTCAAAATAAAATGTCAAACAAAGAAATAATTAAAATAATAATGCATAAAATTAACAAATGATTCATTATAGTATCATATTTTATTATATATAAATTTCATTATTATTATCTACATGTGAAGCCTTATTACATGAAGCATTATAGGACAGTCGAGGCGGCTCGCAATAACACTCAGGATGCCATGCACTAACTGAAAGATACAACTTTATTGTAATGTTTCGATTAAACCATTTAGATAGGCATCGTTGTCTATTTAAGCTCAAAGCTGCTGACGAAGCATACGTGGGCTTAAGTAGAGTCAAATCGCTAGAAGGTCTCCTTATTGAAGGACTAGACTAATAAATTAACAGGCACACGACCATGCAACAATGACGCATTAAATTAAATTAACAGATTTACGTACATACGTGACTCATATTTTAACCCCCCCCCCCCCCCCCCCCCCCTCGGTGACCACCCGTATACCCCCCCACTGCCCCTCTAGTTTTCATCATCAATTTTCGCAATCAGAAAGCTAAAAAAAATTGCTCATATTTATTTGACGACGCGGTCAGCCTAGTTCGTAGTGACCCTGCCTCCTAACCTAGCGGTCCCGGGTTCGATCTCCAGTAAGGGAAAACATTTTCTTTTTCTATAGGTAAGCACGAGATTTCTCTAGAGGATATTACTAGGACTCTACATGAGGAAAACCTAAGCCCCCCCCCCGCTCCTGTGACAAAGGGTGGTATTTTGGAGACCCCCTCCCCTCCCTGAACGGATCACGTAAGGGCACGTTCTCTAACTAGTCAGTCGCCTATAACTCATGAATCAATGAAACCTACTTAGTTGCGATAGTTTTCTTTTTAACTTCGTTATATAGACTTTCATTTCAGGTATTTTTAAGATTATCTATAATTTAGAGTTTTAGCTGTTGGGTCATGTAACAGAAACAGAAATGACATCTAGGTATAATATTTTTCAAAGAGAACCCAATGACACCCCATTTCTTTACATATATGGGAACTAGATAAGCAGTTTCAACTTTGTAACTTAGTCTTCGAGAAAAGGTGATTGTGACAAACACAGAAAGACAGACAGACGGACATGGCGAAACTATAACAGTTCTTAGTTGGGAGTACGGAACCCTAAAAAACGTTCGGAGGCAGCTAGAATCCTTATTGATCATGCTGCCTAAAAATCAAAACGTCTACGAGAAATTTAGCCTATTAAAGCTTATATTGACTAAGAAGCGAAATGCCTACCAGGCAATATGACTATGCAGCACTTGAACTTCATTGTATATTGACTAAGAAGCAAAACGCCTACCAGGCAATATGACTAAAGACAACTTTTACAATCTTTATCCTTATCTTTATCTTTATCCTTAGACAGTCTTTAGACTATTTGCTGCTTAGGTATTATTGCAATTTAGGCATTTTGCTTGGCAGACATTTAGATCTTTAAACGATTTACTGCTTAGGTATTTTGCCACATAGACATTCTTTTTAAGTCATTTTGCTTCGTAGACGAATTGCAAGTTAGACATTCTGAACAGGAAGGGCTAGAATTATATCATCACGAGTAAAATACCATAGGTAAAGAATGAAACTTACCTTTTCCTACTTTCCAAGCTGGTCACGCGTAGGTCCCCCGGTCACAAAGTCTCGGGTGCAACTGATCGACTGATCGACGAACCAGACTCAAAGAATCACCCCATTCTTGCTCATATTTGAGTGCTTGGATTAAAGGGCGCTTGTGCGTACTTAGTCTTCGACGTAATATTATCGCGACACTTAAAATACGTACGTATATAATAAAAAGTACGCGTAAATACCACAAGCGTCCTACGTGATTAAGCAAAATTACCTACGTGGTTAAAAAGGCGCAAGTCGCATTAGCGTTATTTTAACTCACAAGGAGGTTACCATTATTTTTAGGGTTCCGTACCCAAAGGGTAATAACGGGACCCTATTACTAAGGCTCCGCTGTCCGTCTGTCCGTCTGTCCGTCTGTCTCCTGGCTGTATCTCATTAACCGTGATAGTGAGACAGTTGAAATTTTCACAGATGATGTATTTCTGTTCCCGCTATAACAACAAATACTAAAAAACAGAATAAAATAAATATTTAAGGGGGCTCCCATACAAGAAACGTGATTTTTTGCCGTTTTATAGATAATGGTGCGGAACCCTTCGTGCGCGAGACCGACTCGCACTTGGCCGGTTTTTAGTCATGTTCTCACATAACTTTTTACCCCGTGAAACTATTCTTTTTTGTTGGAAAGGGCATGGGTCAGAAATAGTCCCATAGAATTGGCGGAATCTGATGATGGAATCCATGAGGAATCGACAGAACTCTTCAAATTTTGTAAGTAAACATGTACTGTTTTTGCCATTTTCTAAGATAACTGATGTATTCCACAAAACAGCGTCATTTGATCATATCGATAATGATGACATTTCCTTGTCTATGTCCAACTAAACTACTAAATAGCGTGTTTCCTGAAAAAATCTAATTAGTCCGTCATTTAAATTATCAAAAAATATTGATCATTCATTTTTTCTTCTGTCGATATTAAACAAAAAAAAATTACGAAGATATAGTGCGTTGAAGTTCCGCGTGACGTCACACTTTTAACCTTGAAGTGACGTCATGAGCCCCCCACTCCCGAATTTTAATGCGTGTTATCTTTGTCAATTTTGATTGATTTGATAAAGCAAAAAAAGCACGTTATATATTTTTTGATAAACTAACTATATTGTTTTTTAATTTTAGTCCAAAAAGCCCTATTCTCGTCAAAGTGCATCTGGTAAATCGAAACTGATAGTGGAGTTCACAAAAGAATTTCTTAACGGTCAAAAGTCCTTACATACTGAATGCAATATTTTACAAAGGTCGATGAGCAGCTGATAAAATGTTATCGTCATCTGGTAGGTACCAGTGGAGTACTTTATAAAACTAGGTACGTTATTACATCATATCCACCGAAATGGTAAAAATAAAATTCATTTTATCAAAAACCAATCCCGACTCTAAAACCAAGAAAGGCTGGTCGTTAGTAAGTATTGACGTAGAAACATCAGATATATTTGTTTATTCAGTAATAAATTATATTCAAGTCAGTGGCAAGTTATTATTACGTAGTTGTAATTGTAATGGTAGATGCTCAGAAGAAGAAAAGCCATAAATGGTTACTGACGTATTTTCAAACCAGTACAGAATGATAAATTATGTATGAATTGCCTCTTTTTATTAACTGAACTGTTGGAAATTTAAAAAACCGGTCAAGTGCGAGTGAAACCCGCGTGGAGAGGGTTCCGTTCCATACATGATAAACTGAAATTTCCTATGTTACTTTAAATACCATAGACTTCTTATAGGTTTTCCTGTAATCTATAGGTAGGTAATGGTCAATTTTCACCTATTTTCCTAAATAACTTCTAAACTATTTTACTTAAAACTAAAAAAAAAAATACATTTAAGATTCTCACAATAAGCCCTTTCATTTGATATGTCACACGATTTCAGTTGCACAACTTTTTTTTTTAATTTTCTAATTTATCCTCATGTGTGGCCTCATGTTCAAAATTAATTAACTTACGTTACGCATCCCTGTTGTGGTCACCAATTTACATATGTATACCAAATTTCAAATCAATCGGTCCAGTAGTTTTTGAGGTACGGAACCCTAAAAACCAAGAAAAAGTGCGAGTTAAACTCGCGTGGAGAGGGTTCCGTGATTATCTGAAATTTCCTGTTGCTCTAAATCCTTAGACTTCTTATAAGCTTATAGGCTTCATAGGTTCTTGTATTCATAGGTAAAGAACTATAATTCAGCATTTTTTTCAAAATTGTAGGGCTACTCGTTTCGGAGATAAGGGAAATAATGGTCAATTACCGCTTATGTTCCTAAGTAACTTCAAAACTATTTACTTATCTTAAATATATAAAAAATAATATATTTAAGATTTTCACTAACATGCTATAAATTGCAAAACTTTATTTTTATTTTTCTAATTCACCCCCAGAAGTGGTAACCATGTTTAAAATTCATTTATTTATGTTACGAGTCCGTGTTGCGGACACCAACTTACATAATGTACAGGGTGGGCCATAAGTTTTTGCAAATAGCAACACAGTTTTTTTTTCTAAAATATTAATAGTGCGGTACAAAGGATGATGGAAAATTAAACACCATTTTGTATATTTTTGACTACAATACACCGCTTCACAGGAAAGCAATGTGGTTACTGTGATAAACACTTTTCAAGAAAGACCGGAAAAATGCGAGTTAAACTCCCGTGGAGAGGGTTCCGTGATTATATGATATTTACTATGTTACTTTAAATACCGTACACTTTTTGAAGGTTTTCCTGTAATTTTTAGATAATGAACTATTTTTTGTATATTTTTCAAAAGTTTGGGTCCAGTAATTTCGGCGATAAGGAGGGGGAGGGGGAAATCGTAAATTTTTGCCTATTTTTCTAAATAACTGCAAAACCGTTTATTTTAAAATTATAAAAAAAAACATTTAAGATCCTCATAACGAGCCTTTTCATTTGATATGTCACACGCCATATTTTGCAAAACGTACCTACCAGAAATGATAATTGTCAGTATCTTTCCATACAATTGCATAGTAGGTTGCAGGAGTGCCAGCAACAAGACGGAGCTCATTTAGGCGACATTGTTTATACAGATAAAAATAGTAGTTAATGCAACGGTTGCATAATGATAGGCCTTAAAACACTAGTGCGGTTTTCATGAAACGAGCTTTTAGCGAGTTTCATAATAAGATCGCACGTGTGTTTTAAGGCCAAATTATGCAGAGTTGCATACATAACTTTATCTACACACATATTATAAATCCTCCATGATGGGTTCAGAAACAATATTTCCTGGCAACAAGTTATTTGTTGCAATCGTGGCTGCATATTTCCGATATCCGGTGCATTTTCACATCACACACACTCCGAGAAGACTAATATTCATATTTTCAACTAAAATGTAAATTACAAACAACTTTTTCTATTCAATTCAACAACAATTCTACTTTCGTTGAGCAAAACACCAACATAATGGCGGCAATTCGATCCTCCGTTAAGACCATTTTTTTTTAAATCATAGACAAACGAATGAATTCTCTATTCTCATGTCACTCGAGATCAAATATTGTGCAGTTTATATTAAAAAAACATACTGAATTGACGTTTCGTATCAATAACTGTTTTAATATCTATGGATACTAGAATACTTGAGTTTTGACAGCTGTTCCAAATTTAATCTCATTTCTATACTAAAAACGATACGGGAATAACATTGCAGCACTGGTTTTTCCTAATTGGTTGTCAAAATGGTGGTCATTTCCTATGGTTTTTGATTACACTATGGAGGTTTTATGATATGGGTGTAGATAAAATATATTTTATGCTTATTACTTATAATAAATACAAATGAATGAATGCGTTTGTAGTTATGCCTCTATCATGTTTTTAAAAGTGCAAAAACTTATGGCTCACCCTGTATACTAAATTTCAACTCGATCGGTCCATTCGTTTCGGAGCAAATTGGCCGTGAAACACGGACAGACAGACAGACACAAGAGTGATCCTATAAGGGTTCCGTTTTTCATTTTGAGGTACGGAACCCTAAAAAACGTAAGCTTTTTATCCAGTGTTACGCCTAAGTCCCGAATTTACACACTTCATCCAACTCAGTGCCATTAAGATCGTTAACTGATGTGATGGTTTTCTACTGTTTGTAAACTTTATGTGGATGCATTTACTACCGTTTATTGTCATAGAATTGTTATGTTCCCAGTTATGGACTCTATTGAGATCAACCTGCAACAAATCAGCGTTAACAATATATAATTTTATTAATATATATCGTTTACGTAACGTTGTGTACGTAAATATTTTATATTTATCATTTATCATTCGTTCATCACCATTTATCTCTCATTCTAGGTACCTAGTGTGTATTGTAGTAAAAATATATATCAGAGAATTAGGTTGTGTGTGTGAGTGTGGGTGTGTTCCTCTCTCCGTGTGATGCGTGAAAGCATCGTGTATGTACGACAACGCTTTCACGCATCACACGGAGAGAGGAACACACCCACAATCACACACACAACCTGATTCTCTGATATATAATTTTATCTTACTAGGATATGTTTTGTAATCCTGGTTACTGTTTTTGTCTTGTTCCATTTAGATAGTATTCATTGGAAGAATGATTGACTATAAGAATAGTTAGCTAGAGGACAGTAGAAATATATTATCTTTTGAGGATGGGTGCTGACTGCTGAAATACAGGTTCCCACCTAGTTTGGCAGCGGTGGCTAAACATAATTAATGAGTTCAAGCTAGCCTATGCAATAGTGTAAGAAAATTGTATTACTTCCTTATACGGTGAATAAATTATTGTTATTATTATTATTATTTCACCACTGTGTCTATCATCTTTGTCTCATGTTTAGTTCACAATACTTTATTTTGTGATATTTCTATGACGTCGTTTCTTCTCATAAATATATACTTTTCACCATTCTTTATATAATATCTACTTGACTTCAAGTGTACAACTTAGACATCACTTAGATTTCAAGGTACAGAACACATATATGCTTGGTCGGCCGACCTAAATATATTTTATATTACTGTTCAGGATACAAGAATTTTTTATTTACTGTGCGCGCACAACGTAATAATTATACACATTCAGGCAGTTCTTTTAACACATCCTTTCTTTCCTAAACTGACCTTGTGTCCAAGAATCTTTACGATTGGTGCTTGACCGAATCATGATCAGATGACAAGGATTCCGTGCCTGCCTTGTATCCTGATGTGCCTTGCCTCTCTATACCACTTCGCTCAACAGCGCATCTTGGGCTACTGATGATAACGAATGCTTTTATAATAATTTCGTGGACCCGCCACAGTCTCGCCCGCTCGTCGCTTTCCATAAAAACTTTATCATCCTTTCTCACCCCTTTCGGGATGGCATTTCAAAAAATCCCTCCTTATCGCATTTTAAGGTCTGTTCGGCGAGAGTTGATAAAAAAGTAAAAAGTCAGGGCTTCTTAACTTATTACAAATAGTGGCCCGCTAAATATTTTTACCGATCATAATAAAAATTAAAGGTAAAATGTTTTTTTTTTCATAGTTTATTATTATTGAATAGCCTAACTGAATATAAACAGAAAGCAACACGCGAACAGAACACCCAACGACACACTCGAAGCCAATGACATATTATAATGTAGAAAGACACAAGACACGTCATATCCATACTCAAACCGTTTTAGACATGACAATGTGGCATAGATTATTTTTTTTCTTTATCGTTTCTTTGGCCAAAGCCAGTGCAAATTATTGAATTTATGTGACATTTGACGCGCACATATAAGACAGTAATTTGCAATATGGCGATTGTATACTTATATGAACAAAACAAATATATTTTTTTGCCGCCGTCCGCTCGGCGCGACACCGCAGTTGACAGCATCTGCGACCCTCATACCACGAAACTCAGTGCGCGCGGCGATAAGCAACGCCCGTCATACAGTTTGCGATAGTTAAGCGACAGTCGCTATTTCGAAACGATATCATAATATTTATCAACTCTCGCCGAACAGACTGTAGGGTACTCGAAGAATGTCTCCTCCAAATTTCAAACCTCTAAGATCACCCGTTTAGGCTGTGCGTTGTGTTGTCAATAAGTGATTCACGGTACTGTGTTATATGCTAGTGGACCCGCCATAGCTTCGCCCGCGGTATTTTCCATACAAACTTTATCACCCCGTTTCACCCCATTATGGATGGAATTTCAAAAAATCCCTCCTTTGTGCATCTTTAGGATACTCGAGGAATGTCTCCTCCAAATTTCAACCAGTAGGCAGTGCGTTGTCTATAAGTGAGTCACGGTACTGTTTTATATGTATTGATATGACTGTATTTGTTCTGATAATAAATTTAAAAAAACCGGCCAGGTGCGAGTCGGACTCGCACACGAAGGGTTCCGTACCATTATCTATAATCAAGCAAAAAAAAAACACGTTTGTTGTATGGGAGCCCCCTTAAATATTTGTGTTATTTTAACTTAATTATTTATTTTTAAAGAAATAAATAACTAAATATTCTGTGAATGTGTCAAGCGTCTACCTGTTGCCGTCATCAATATCGAGCAAAAACAATTAAAAAAAAAACACGTTTGTTGTATGGGAGCCTTGTTGAGGGGAATATTTATTTTATTCTGTTTTTTAGTATTTGTTTTCGTAGCGGCAACAGAAATACATCATCTGTACAAAATTTAACTGTCTAACTATCACGGTTCATGGGATACAGCCTGGTGACAGATGGATCGACGGACAGACGGACAGACGGGCAGACGGACAGCGGAGCCGTAGTAATAGGGATTTTACCCTTTGGGTACGGAACCCTAAAAAAATAACGCCAGAGACTTTTGTTGATCCAAATTCTTTATTAAAAGCCAAGATCAGCTAACATTATAATATAAAATTTAATGAACATCGACTACTTTTACAAATATGCTTGAACTTACGTGTTTCAATGTTGTAATTTAATAAATACAAGAAATTATAATATTTTTCATGAGATAATACAGGAAGCAGGCGCACAGTGAGTATATGACTATCTTGGTCACCAGGTCCAGGTAGTACAGTCTGTAAAAGATAAAACATTGTTGAAGGTATTTTTAATTGAATTTAACATTGCACGCCAACTACATCTTTTTATACAATAAGAAAGGATGATTAAAAATGTAAAACACTTTTTAAACAAATCTTAATAGATAACTATTACTTAAATAATATTTTTCAGGCGTTGAGTGCGGTGGCAGTCAAAGCAACTCCCACACTCAACCCCGGAAAAAGGACTCCATACGAGTTGGAAACATGTCGAACTATTTCTGACAATAAATAGTGAGTAAAGCCGTGTGTACAGATATAGTGAATAATATGTTTCCATCGGTAAAACTCGGATCTCAATCGTAAGACGGCGGGACCCGAAGTGTCAATTAATTATTGTATTCAATGAGTGACATTTTTATATTCATTAATATGAAAGTTTATTATTTACTGTCAAATGTCAAAATAAAAAATGACAACATGGTATGATGGGTACTGGCCGCCAATTATCGATGCATTCGAGATAAAGTCAATTGCGAGATTAAACGTCAGATTCATACAGTTGTGACAAATGACTGTATGCACTGACGTTAAATCTCGATTGTGAGATTATCTCGAATGCACCGAGAATTGGGGGCCTGCGAACCTGCCTTAAATACGAACTTTTCCGATAAAACAAGATGGAAACTAATTATGCACTACATCTGTATGTCAAGTATATGTAATGTCTCACGAAAGTTTTAATTACGTCAAACCCAGTGTATGGCACCAAGTTGTCAAAATCGAGTTTGACGTTTCTTATTTCAAGTTAAGCTACTTTTAAATTTAGTCAACGTACTTTGGAATTAGCCCTACTGTTATTTTTGAATAAAAATAACAATTCTTTTTACGCGCAGTAATAACAAAATACAAATAAAATTACAAATGATAAAATTTGTCAAAATTTATTTAATAAATATAATTAGTTTACAATTAATTATGTAAATGTTGATGCTTTGGATTCGATTGATTAATTATTTTAATACAATAAGCAAGGATTTAAGAATGATCAATTACTTTTTAAACAAATCTTAACAGATAACTATTACTTAAATAATATTTTTCAAGGGTTCAGTGAGGTCGCAGTCAAAGCAACTCCCACACTCAACCCCTGAAGAAGGATTCCATACGAGTTCAAAACATGCCGGACGGAATAAATCATTCAAGTATTCAATATAAGGTTTATGGCGGCTTCATTGAATACTGACACTAGTTAAGCTAATTTTGAACATTATTGATCCTTAAATCAAAATGGCTAAAATTTCACAGTGGCTGAATGTTCTAGAGTACACAGTGATTCAGTGTATGCGTACACATTGAATCACTGTGTACTCTAGAACATCGAACTACTGTGAACACGATTAGTAAAAGTGATAAAAATATACACATTTTTATTTTAGCATACCGCGTCGACTATCAGCTGGACTCAAAATTGGAAACTGTTCAAAAGAAGATATAAAAATAGGTTAATATTAAGAGGCCTATTACGATTTTTTCAATAATTGGGCAACTTTGGCATTCTTATTATGAGAAACTGAAAGACTTAGACAAATTTGACTTGCTGAATGTTGGAGTATTGTTATAAGTTTAGTTCATAGTGGTCTCGCATTTTGCAATTTATTCTTATCTATTGATATAAAGCCGAAATACCGCAGCAAGTTTTAAGAAAAAACGCGCGACGGCACATTTTCGAGCTCCGATACACGAGCTCGAAAATGTGATAAAATGTGATGTGTGTGTGTGTGATATATTTTTATATATCTTTCATTTCGTTTGCTCAATAGAGTACTTCAATAAGTACTTATAGCGGCCTCTGAATTTTGAAATATGTATGGAATATGTAGAAAACAAATCCAAGGCAAAACCATAAAACCACTAAAAACGCTAAGAATTAACCGTGAATGTCTCTTTACTACATTAATATTATAACGTAAAATGTATATCAAAATAATCGTTAGTCTATAAATAATTAAAATGTAGGTACCTACTTAATACTTTTTTCAAAACATGTCGGACTAGTTATTTCTGACAATAAATCGTGAGTAAAGCCGTGTGTTTTTCAAGTATTCATAAAGTCTCACGAAAGTTTTAATTTGACTACTGGCGAAAAGTGACAAAAGGATACTTGTTTCCAGAAAACTAAACGGCAGGTGAAAATGCCGTCGGGGATAAATGCGAATAGCAGAATAAGCTACCAAGAATTTAAGATTTCGTGAAAATTATCTAACATAATCATTTAATTTATAAAATAAAAAAACCGACTTCAAATAGCCTTTGAAAAGTAAGTTTTTTTTTTCATTTTATTTATTATTCTGTGATTTAACGACACACATTTACTACATAAGTAACAATAGCATAATGCCAATTGCTCATCACCATTTACAAACTGTTGCTATCCACGGTGTAAGGATGTCAATCGTTGAGGAGTTCTCCTGGTTCTTCAATTTTATACTACATGAATTTTCATAGACATAAGTTGCTTCAGAACTTTATACAGCAATTTAATCGCCAACCGTGAAATACTCATCGTTTAGGAGTTCTGGTGATCATCTATGGTCTTCATCAATAGTTCCACTTCACCAAATAATGCTTTTGGAACGTAACTGTTTGAGTTATTACAGAAAATACTGAAATTCCTATATGCGTGCCTATAATATTTGAAGAGTTCCATCGATTCCTCATAGATCCTCTCATCAGAACTCAACTTTGACTACAACGAGACCAAACTGGAAGTATATCCTACTGATTAAAAAAAGATTTTTAAATCGGTTTATAAATGACGGAGTTCTGATATACAAACATAAAAAAAATGAAGTCACACCATCTTAAGACTAATTAATCGAACGTGGCCACAAGTAGTCTTGTGGCTCTGCCCACCCCATTAGGGATTTCGGGCGTGATGCTATGTATGTATGTATGTAAAAAAATAAATTGAAATACAGCCGAATTGAGAACCTCCTCCTTTTATTTGAAGTCGGTTAAAAACAAAAAAGAATGTAGTTGAGGCAAGAGCTTGTAGGCGCGTAGTAAAATTTTGTGTAGTATACCGAAAACATGTCATATAGAGGTAAGTAATAGAATATTTGTAAGTTCTCGCAGCTTTCCTTTCCAATAATGATTATTCAAATAATGTAATTTTATCTATTATTACCCGCTGGGTTCGATTCCTGGCGCTACAAATAACAATTATCCTGATGATGATATAGAAATACTCACTGTTTGTGCAGCCTCCTGGCCTGTGGTAGCGTGGAAGGGTCCTCTTTGCAGCAGTACTGGCGCGCGCCGCGTATGTATTCACGCATGTATGCATTCAAGTTCACCATCTGTATGAAGAAGTATTTTTCCATTTCTACAGGATGGGCCAGAAGTTTTTGCAAATAGCAACACAGATTTTTTTCTAAACTATTAATTGTGTGGTACAAAGGATGATGGGAAATTAAACGCCATTTTGTATATTTTTGACTACGATGGACCGTTTCACAGGAAAGCAACGTGGTTATTGTGATAAACCCTTTCCAAAAAAAAACCGGAAAAAGTGTGAGTTAAACTCCAGTGGAGAGGATTCCGTGATTATATGAAATTTACTATGTTACTTTAAATACCATACACTTTTTGAAAGTTTTCCGGTAATCTTTAGGTAAAGAACTATTTTTTGTATATTTTTCAGAATTTTAGGTCCAGTAGTTTCGGTGATAAGGAGGGGGAGGGGGGAATGGTAATTTTTTGCCTATTTGCCTAAATAACCACAAAACCGTTTATTTTAAAATTATAAAAAATATATAGTTAAGATCCTCATAACGAGCCCTTTCATTTGATATGCTTCTCGAGCACACATTCTATAGTTACAATGAATTTATTATGTTATGAATATGCGAATCAACTTATCACAATTAATTTTATGTAAATCATTTTTATTATTATTTATTGTGCAATTAATTTAATTTTAATTTCAATTTAATGTTTTAAAATAATTTACTATGACCTATAATATTATTATTATGAATAAATGAATATGAATATGAATATGAATATGTCACACGCCATATTTTGCAAATCGTACGTACCAGAAGTGATGATTGATGAAAAGATACTAATATTTTAATACAATTCCGTAGTCGGTTGCAGGAGTGCCAGCAACAAGACGGAGCTCATTTAGGCGACAGTGTTTATACAAATAAAAAATATATTTATTGCTTATTACTTATAATAAATATCGAATAAAATTGCATTTGTAGTTTTGCCTCTATCATGTTTCTAAAAGTGCAAAAACTTATGGCCCATCCTGTATTCATATTGACAGGCTGGTCTGGCTGAGCTTGCTTGTCATCAAAAATAAAGACTAGGAAACAAATTTATGCAGCACACAGTGGCGGATCCATTGCCAGGAGGTCATGGCCTCACCTCACCCGTCATGGGTTTACACGTATTAAATAGCATGGACAAATAAACTTAGAACATTGACAATTGCCTTACAATCAAGCCTACTTCGGATTTTGTAACGCCATCTATCGGGTATTTCCTAAAATACAGCCGCAATCGGTTCAAACAATAATGTTTTCCTTTGAATAGCTGTCCCAAACGACTTGTAATTAAAATTAGGAAGATTGGCCGCCATAATCGAAGTTCAAAATGGAATCCATTTTTTCTAATTCTGATAATAGGCTCGTATTTGAAGACTCTTAGAAAGTAATCGGCCAAGTAACTTAAAAGTTCAACAAAATGGCGGTCACTTTTCCTAGCTCTGATAACGGGCTCCTATGCGGAGACCACATGGACCCTTATAATATCGATTTCTTCTTAGTAGAATTCGGTTAGCGTTGAGCTCTCGAGAACAATAAAATTTTCCAAAATGAAAAGTACCCTTTGTCCTTCGATATGATGTGATTCAACGAATTGTATTTCGACGAATTGTTTTCAACGAATTGTGTTTCGACGAATTATATTTCGACAAATTGTTCTCAACGAATTTTCGCAAATCCCTACTTTGAGCGTTTAAACTGTGTCGTAACTGATTTTTAATTCACTTACTTTGATGTCGGTATAGAACATCTGATCATCCTTCTTGCTGATAAACTTCCGGAGAGCCAAGAAGTTGTCGTTCTTGAAGTGCCATTCTTTGTTCGCATAGTACTCGAGCACTTCTAGACCTTTGCTGATCCGTTTCTGTATTCTCACCATGCTGTGAATCACGAGGAAATAAGAACCATTCAAATTATGTGTAAAGTGTATGTATCTACTAGTCGAAAACAAGCGGTATTTAGTCCCAGATATTTATTTATTTAATTAAGGTCTACCAACAATTGCTTACACTAATACACAGTTTTATATTTAACTAAAGTCGATAACAATTTAAGTGTAGCAATCACTTAAAGGTAAACACCTAAAAACTAAAAACGAACAATGATTAATCCAAGTGGGATAATATCGCAGTAAAGAAAATATAAAAAATTGCGAAAGTCTCATGAGGGTAAAAGTTACATCCCCTAGTTTAAAGGGTTGGGGTTAAAAGTTCCAAGTTTTAGATTTTTTTGTGGTTTGTGTACTAATACTAGCTTACATACCAAATTTCAGCTTTCTAGGACTTCAGGAAGTACCTTAAGAATTTAGATGTTCAACTGTGAGTCAATGACGAAATCCGGGTTTTTTTAGATATCAATAAAATCTAAACTATAAGAGCTATGCAATTGAAACTGTATATGTTTAATAAGTCTACTATTAACGTCATATCCCGAGAATTTTGTTTATCTGGTATAATCCAAACCCAAGTTATGAGGGTACAAAAAAAGGACGAAGCACTTCGAGAAAAGGTAGGTAGTGCCCTTGTGCTTCGCTTGGCTCGTCTTGACGGGGCTACTGCCATGCCCCCAGATTTTGTTGATGGGCAGTGACCATTAATTGAAATGTATGTAATTACTAATGTTAGAAACTTGGTATTGAACGTTTAGAATTATTGTACCTAAATCATGGGGTTGACCAAAGATTGCCAAGTGCATCGGACAGATGGCACCACCGTAAACTAAGTAATTGACCACGTGGTGTGAGACGAACTTGATAGATGGCGCCACCGGACGGGCAAGAAAAGGTCAGTATGGCCGGCCGGTGACGCATTCCTGCTCTGGACGTGCGACGAGAAGATTGGAAGGAGATAGGAGAGTGTAACATTTACCTATATAGTTATCAATAAAACGATCTGCTGTCTGACGGATTTTCATTTAATTAATATCTCAGAAGTGTGGCTAAGAACGAAGAAACTACACGGCTAAGTACAGCAAAACATCAGGTGAGTCTTCAAGTTTTAAATTTGATGTTAAATTTTGTTTTATGTACAGTGGCGGAATCCTTCGAATACATGAGTAGCAATGATATGATCAAAGTTGAAGCTTATTGATGACAACAAAGTTAGTAAGGAAAGTTATGATTTAAAGTTAATGTTGTTCCCAGTTAGGCGTTGCTATAAGTTTGAACATTTACATAAGCAAGTACGCCATGTTTTCATTTTATAGGTATCTATGTACTATCATCGCCTGTGTAGGTATAATTTTGTGAACATTGATGAAAAATTAAATAATTACGAGTATTTTAAATCCGATTCAGTCTTATAAGACTACCAATATTTTTAGACGGTAGATATGAAATGTGACCTACAAAAAAAATAAATTGGTGCGGTGCATAAGGAAATGTTCAATATTTTACTGCAATTTTAATAATAATATTTTTGAATATTTTTAATCCAATCGAAGCCATTATAGCGTTCAAAAGCTATTGAATATTGTTTGGAAATGCAACGTGGTACGGAAGGTTGTTTTATTTTTAAATAATTGACGTTATTTTTAATCGATGATAATTTGAGTATGTAATTTATAAATCTCAATCTAATTGCATCCGGCAAAGTACATGACATTTTCTACCTAGAAATACAGATTCAAAAAGTTAAAACCAACTAGTAAGGATATAGCTATTTATTTTATTGTTCTGAGGTCAAGTTGTTATAATAATAATTTAAATTAATTATACAAAAGTTATTGAATATTGTTTGGAAATGCAACGTGGTACGGAAGGTTGTTTTATTTTTAAATAATTAACGTTATTTTTAATCGATGATAATTTGAGTATGTAATTTATAAATTTCAATCTAATTGCATCCGGTAAAGTACATGACATTTTCTACCTAGAAATACAGATTCAAAAAGTTAAAACCAACTAGTAAGGATATAGCTATTTATTTTATTGTTCCGAGGTCAAGTTGTTATAATAATAATTTAAATGAATTATAATATGAATATTATTTGGATACTCGATGACGGCGGTTTCTTTTGTTTTCGGTACTATAATAGAGATGTCTGAACCGGGAACACCTCCACTAACCGATTCTAAGAATACCCGTCGACAAGTAAAAAGAAAAAATCAACCATGTCCGAGCCCTCACCGTTCAACTTCGAGGTCTAGGGTTTCTCCTGGTACAAAGACGAAGTCCACCCGTAAAAGAAAAGATAGTTCTACTTCGAGCTCTAGTACGAGTACGTCTTCATCACCAGTGCGAACTAAGCGTTCTAAAAAACGTAGGAAGGAAAAGATGAGAAGTAGGCGATTTAATAGAAGTCAATCACACAGCGATTTCCAGGCCGAGTCGTCCATTCTGAAACAGTTAGTAGTAGCCCTGGAAAATAAAAATCGTGCTCCTCATGGCCCCGGGTCTCAAAACATTATACCTGAGTTCGATCCTCAGGCTAAAGTCCAGACGATGAAAGACTGGCTTTCGAAGATTAACGAGTCAGCTCTTGTTTACGAATGGTCTGAAAAACAGACGATATTCTATGCCCTTCCTCGACTCACTGGCTTAGCAAAACGGTGGTACAATGGTCTCACTAGTGTGAAATATTCATGGCAGGAATGGCAAGAAAAACTGTTAAAGGCTTTTCCTTGTGAAGATAACTATGGCGATCTTCTAACCGAAATGCTTTCTCGCAAAAGCAGGAGGTCCGAAACTCTTGAAGAGTACTATTATGATAAGATTCGTCTTATAAATCAGTGTGAAATAAGTGGACTAAAGGCAGTTGACTGTCTTACCCACGGTATATTTGAACACAACGTACGCATGAACGCTCAAGGTTCCTGTTTTAAAGAACCTGAAGATGTGCTTACATATTTTAGAAAGATATCCACCAGAAGGGAGGAAATTATTAAGGGCACCGGAAGTTATCGCGATTTCCGCGATCGCACAGCGGTCAATATGCAAAGACGGCCCCAGACGTCCGATGAAAATACGCGGAAAACCACTGGAATCTGTTTTAACTGTGGCGAAAAAGGCCATTTTTGGCAGACTTGTCTAAAAGATTTAGTTAAGTGTAGCAAATGTAGGCGAATAGGTCACAGTTCTAGTATGTGTAGTAAAGCCCCATATAATGCGGACAAGTCACAAGCACCTAAAACTGTTAACAAAATAGAATCAGTGTCAGGTTCGAGTGATAAGTACTTTAAGGATGTCATGATTAAAGAGCTTAGAGTAAACGGTTTTGTAGATCTTGGTAGCGAATGCACCCTACTCAGTGACGAGGTTCCCCTCGATCCCATGCATGTACTAGATAATGACGAACTACCTTTATTAAAGGGGTTTGCTAATGGTTCCATAAAACCCAGTGCACAAGTCAAAATACCCGTTCAGATCGATGCCATTAAAGAAAATATAGATGCGTATATAGTACCTCACGCGATGCTACCTTATGGCACAAATATTCTGATTGGCCAGAATCTCACTGAGTTGCCAAATGTAAGAGTCTATAAAACGGACACAGAACTAGTTCTGTTTAAAGCATTGGACAAACTCGTTCAGATAACTATCGAGGAATCAGTTGAGATAACCGGTGCAGCCGTGATCCCTGTTATTGCTTCGGAGTGTCTCGAACCAGTGAATTTGTATATTTCGTCCGAGGCATGCTTAAAACCCGGATCTGAGTATGTTATTTTATCCGGCATCTACTCATTCGAAAAAGGCCGAGCGAACATAGTGGTACTGGGTCTTACTACATCAACAATTAAACTACAGAAAGGCCAACTTATGGTCAGAGGAATAATGTTGCCAGAATTTGTATTTAATTCCCTAAAACTCAAAGAAGGTCAAATTAAGACGCAAGATAATGTCAAGAGCGTTTATCGTATTAATGTGGAAGACAAAGAAATTAAGATTGATAATATAAACACGGATAATGAGCTACAGAATGATTTAAAAAATGAACTTTGCAGACTGTTAAATGATAATAGAGATGTGTTGGCATTCTCCACTGCTGAGTTAGGTAAAACAAACTTAACTGAGATGTGTATAAAACTAAAAGATGACACTCCTGTCACCTACAGGCCGTATCGACTTTCAGTCTGTGAAAGAGAAAAAGTGAAGTCTATCATCGAAGATCTTTGTGTTAATGGCATAGTACGAGAATCTGAGTCAGAATATGCGAGCCCCATTATAGTAGTGCCAAAAAAGAATGGGGAGCTACGCTTATGTGTCGACTACAGAGCACTAAACAAAAAACAATTAAAGACAAGTACCCTATGCCGTTGATCGAAGATCAAATCGACAGTCTTTGCGATCAGAAATACTTTACAACGCTTGACTTGACTTCTGGGTATCACCAGATACCCATTGCGGAGTCTTCAAGGCATCTGACTGCATTCATAACCCAAGACGGACACTTTGAGTATAACAGAATGCCGTTTGGATTATGTAATGCACCAGCGATATTTCAGAGATTGATACATAAAGTGTTAAACGCTAAAAAAATACCTGGAGTCCTGGCGTATATGGACGACATCGTTATTTCATCAAAAACAATTGAAGAAGGTATGCTAAAATTGCGACAAGTCCTAGAAGCACTTAGAGACGCAAACCTTACGTTGAACTTGAGCAAATGTCAGTTCTTTCGGACGTGCATAGAATATTTAGTTTACGAAATTTCGATACAAGGTGTCAAACCAGGTCAAAAGAAAACAGATGCAGTTGCTTTATTTAAAAGACCCGAAAACGTCCATGAAGTAAGGCAGTTCATTGGACTTGTCAGCTTCTTTCGGCGTTTTGTGCCTGGATTTGCTTCCATAGGACGGCCGCTTACGTGTTTGACTAAAGCAAATGAGAAATGGGTATGGGGGCCAACACAAGAAGATGCTTTTATGACAATAAAGCGGATTCTTACTTCCCGACCCGTACTAGCAATTTATGATCCAACGATGCTTACTGAATTACACACGGATGCTAGTCAACATGGAATAGGAGGAATTCTCATGCAACGTTCTGATGATAAGTCTCCTCTTCGGGCCGTGGCTTACTTTAGTAGGCAAACTACAACCGAAGAACAACGTTTCCATTCGTTTGAACTCGAAACGTTGGCAGTTGTTATGTCGCTTAATCGGTTCCGAAGCTATCTGATTGGAGGTGAATTTAAAGTCGTAACTGACTGTAATGCGGTCCGACAAACCTGGACAAAACGTGATATTGTCCCTAGAATTGCGAGATGGTGGTTGCAAGCCCAGGAGTTTAACTTTACGATTGAGTATCGGCCCGGAACTCAAATGGCTCACGTGGATGCGTTGAGTCGCAACCCAGTGGGGCAGGCTGAAACAGATAACTCCAATAATATATCTGCGTGTAATATATTCAAAATATCACCGACTTCGTGCTTGGACGATATACAGTATACAGACCCACAGTTAGTACTCATAAAAAGTATACTGAGTAACAACTGTCATGAAGCCAAGGACGTGAAAAATAACTACACTTTGAAAGACGGAAAGTTGTACAGGAAAATAGATGACTCTTTGAGATGGGTCGTCCCTCAGGATGCTCGTTGGAAAGTATGTCA
Source organism: Tortricodes alternella (assembly GCA_947859335.1). Lineage (NCBI taxonomy): Eukaryota > Metazoa > Arthropoda > Insecta > Lepidoptera > Tortricidae > Tortricodes > Tortricodes alternella. Next base: position 17,193,615 of record OX401975.1, read on the forward strand.
TATGTCTCATGACGAATGTGGGCATATGGGAACGGAGAAGACCCTCGATAAAATGAGACAATCTTACTGGTTTTCACACATGACGGCTTTCGTTAAAAAATACGTACGTGCTTGTATACCTTGTGCATATGCCAAACAACCTACAGGTAAAAAGGAAGGATTTATTCATCCTATCCCGAAAATGCCGATACCGTTCCATAGTGTTCATATTGACCACTTGGGACCTTTTGTTAGGAGTAAGACAGGAAATAAATACATACTAGGCATAATTGATGGATATACTAAATTCATAATATTGAAGGCAGTTCGTAACACAAAGACAAAGACAACCATAGCTGCTCTTCGTGATGTGTTTGGAATTTTTGGGGCGCCAAAACGACTTATATCGGATCGTGGAACTAGTTTCACATCGAATGAATTTGCAGAGTTTGCGCAACAGCTGGAATTCAAACACATCAAGAACGCAGTTGCCACGCCTAGGGCCAATGGTCAAATCGAACGGTATAACCGAACAATTTTGGCATCTCTTATCGCCTTAACGCATGGAGATATTGATCATGATTGGGACGCTCATCTTAACACCGTCCAGTGGAGTCTTAACAATACCTTAAATAAAGGTATTGGTAGGACACCGGCTGAAGTCGTGTTTGGAAAGCGCACAAATAATCTTACAGAAGGACATCTTCATGACATAGCAAGCAATGATATGCAAACTAATGAGGTTCTTCCAGATGAGATAATAAAGGAAGTAACGCACACAGTTAGCGAAAACCAAAAACGTATGGAGAAGAGATTTAATGAGAAAAGACGTGTTGCGAGAATGTATAATGAAGGTGACTTAGTTCTAGTGCAGAAACAAGTCAATAATCCTGGCGAGAGTAATAAGCTCCTGCCCCGATACAGTGGACCTTATAGAGTAACGAAAGTGTTTGGTTTCGACAGGTACGAAGTTACTAGTATAGAAGGATATTCCAAGAGGAAATATCAGAACGTATATGCCGCAGACAAAATGAAACCATGGATAAGTCTCTCTTTGTCCAACGATAACGAGGATCCTGCTACAGTTATGGAGATTAATGATGATGTTGATATGGGAAATGCGGAATTGAGTGACAAGGAAGCAAATTAAGGCTTTAAGTTATTGCATAATGTATACTTTATATCTAACGATTTAACTGAAGGTCAGATTCAATATTGTTGAGACCTAATGATTATTCTAACCAACTAATTAGTTAAGTACAAGAAGTATACCGGGAAACAAAATTGATAACATTATTGAAACTGACCGTTGGTAATTCTTTGCTCAAATTATAAATAATAAAAATCCAGATATTTTCATAATTAATTATACAATCATAATATAAATTCCAAATAAAATAAATAAAAAATAAATATCAATATTTTATAGACTTTTATTCGATCAACCTTACAAACTAGTGTAATAATAAGTCCATAGTGTAAAGTACTAATTTAAAAATAAAAATAAATCATTAAAAACTTAACTAATTACAATATATAAAAATTACTCATTCTTGCTAGATGTGGTACATAACAAAAGCTTACAAACTTAATGAGTCCATATCGATAATGATACTGCTTGGAGTTAATTTATTTTTAGAAGCGGTCATCGGGGTGAGCGCGCTGCCGATGGCTACAAAGTACACAGGATGTCGGAGTGAGCGTGCTGCCGATGACTGTGCCGAAATCAAACATTGGAGCGAGCACGCTGCCAATAACGACATGCATTATAGACTGATGTTGGAGTGAGCGTGCTGCCAACACTGTCAGTAAAATTACACAGGATGTCGGAGTGAGCGTGCTGCCGATGACTGTGCCGAAATCAAACATTGGAGCGAGCACGCTGCCAATAACGACATGCATTATAGATTATAGACTGATGTTGGAGTGAGCGTGCTGCCAACACTGCCCATAAAATTACACCTCGGAGTGAGCGTGCTGCCGATGGGTGATTTGAATGTCCTGATGCCAATGAGTAAGTAATGTGTTATCAGTATGAAATATCTTAATCATGAAAAATAGAATGGGGTCATTCTGTTGATGAAGGATGGCCGAAAATATAGGTACTATAAATCTAAGCATTTTTTTTTGTAAATTCTCAGTTCGTTTATAATTAGGTACTAAATGGTATCAATTCCTTATTCCTATGATCTGAGGTCAGATTCATAACAGGATGGCCGAATGTTAGAAACTTGGTATTGAACGTTTAGAATTATTGTACCTAAATCATGGGGTTGACCAAAGATTGCCAAGTGCATCGGACAGATGGCACCACCGTAAACTAAGTAATTGACCACGTGGTGTGAGACGAACTTGATAGATGGCGCCACCGGACGGGCAAGAAAAGGTCAGTATGGCCGGCCGGTGACGCATTCCTGCTCTGGACGTGCGACGAGAAGATTGGAAGGAGATAGGAGAGTGTAACATTTACCTATATAGTTATCAATAAAACGATCTGCTGTCTGACGGATTTTCATTTAATTAATACTAATATATGGAATACTAGCTTCTGCCTGCGACTTCGTTCGCGTGGTATTAAATTTTAGTCATTCCCTCGGGAACTTGTCAATTTTTCGGGATAAAAAGTGTTCTTATTCAGGACCTAAGTTAACTAACTACTTATATACCAAGTTATATCATAAGGTAAGGCTTTATACATACATCCGGTCAGCGGTTACGGAGCTAACATACTGGTAGACATAAACTTACACACACAGACAACACAGAAACTTTCGCATTTAAGTATTGTAAGGATACCTTTTGTCCGTTACTTCGTTCGTGAGTTCTACTATGCAGTTTTCAGTGATAAATTACTTAAAATATTATGCCAGTGCTTCGTCATAGAGACAATGTTACAACACTCTGGGGTGCAGATGTAAAGTCAACTCAAAATTGTTACACCGGCAAAATTTAAATGAGTAAGATTTTTTTTTAAGTATTACCCTTTTTTGGCAAATGACTTTGGACGATGGCGTATTTAGTCCGAATCCCAAAATAGTATGAAAATTGCTAGATTATTTCTTAGATAAGTATTTATTGCAAATATATTTTTATTTAAAAGCAGCCGGCCATTTTGTCACTTTCCCACGTTTAGCCACTAATATTTTCGCGCAAATACCTGCTTAATATCTGATTGGTCGAGCATTCTACAATCATGTTTGCGTTGCTATAAGAAAATACGATTGTTCTGCTTAGGCCATCAAGTAGCATGGACGTGCAACTAACGACTTTTTAGTGGGTGCCGAGGTAAGTATTTCACGCGATGTATTTTAGTTCCCCTAAAAATAATTCCCGTGGATTGTGACTTGAAGATATTGCAATGACTTTATTTCAGTTAATCTCTTAATATTTAATCGTTTACTTTGTTCTTTTTTCTGCGTATCATCAATACATATGAAATACTACCGTGACTCACTTATAGACAACGCACAGTCTAAACGGGTGGTCCTAGAGGTTTGAAATTTGGAGGAGACATTCCTCGAGTACACTAGAGGTGCTCTAAGGAGGGATTTTTTGAAATTGGGTGATAAATTTTGTATGGAAAATACCGCGGGCGAAGCTGTGGCGGGTCCACTAGAATAGCAAAATGATATGATTTGTGCGTATGGTTTAACAGTAAACGTAAAAATACTTCATTATCCTCATTTCAGTGGTATTTTGATCCCCCGAATTGTCGGATATAGCATTGTTATTCATGATTATGAATAAACGTAAATTTTTATTTTATTTCATAATTAATAATCTTTGAAGCTAATTTATCATTAGTATTTAACGTAACCATAATTTCGCTGCCACTGTTGTCATTTCAGTAACGCATTTTATTTCAGTGTCTTATCGCTACTAAAGTATTGGCTTACAATTGGTGCCTTATGTATCATTGAAATTCTAAATCGAAGGTGTTTCGCACCGACTGCCCATTTTATACCGGGTACTACGTTTTGTCAGCATTCAGGGTAAAAAAATAATTAGTAAGCCATTTTTCTACCTCTGACATCCCAGTTTCTGCGGTATTCTGGCAGTCCTCCCACGATCGTTCGTGAAATACTACAACGGTATCATCTATAATTTAACAAATAAAAAAACCGACTCCAAAACCCCTCTGTAAAGTAAGAAATAATAATTGGCTTTTGTAAGTCATTTACCTAGAAATGGGAGATATATTATTGGTTAAGTGACGTCATAAATTAAATATATCGAAGTCGATGGCAAGTTGGTGGTTGGTGATTGGTGGTGACTTGTCAAGTAAATGAACACAGTATGAGGGATGTATTGGAAAGTCCATTTATTCCATGTACCTATTACCTTATTAACTTGCCACCGACTTCGATATATTTAATTTATGACGTCACTTAACCAATAATATATCTCCCATTTCTAGGTAAATGACTAACAAAAGCCAATTATTATTTCTTACTTTTCAGTGGGGTTTTGGAGTCGGTTTTTTTATTTGTTAAATTATTATTTTATTTTATACTTTTTAGTGCTTATCGTATAAAACACATTTATTACATCAAGCAACAACAGCATAATGCTAATTGCTCATCACCGTTTACAAAATGATGCTATCCAGGGTGCAAGGGCATCAATCTTTGAGGAGTTCTCCTGGTTCTTCAAACCCAGTTCTATTTTACCACATGCATTTTCATGACCATAAATTGTTTCACAAACTTATAAAGAAATTTAATCGCCAACTGTGAAATACTTATCATTCAGGAGTTCCGGTGATCATGTATGGTCGTCATCAACAGTTCCACTTCACCAAAGAATGCTTTTGAAACGTAACTGCTTGAGTCATTACAGATTATACTAAAATTGCTATATGCGTGCCTATAATATTTGAAGAGTTCCATCGATTCCTCATAGATCCTCTCATCACACCTCGACTTTGACTACAACGGGACCAAACTGGAAGTATACCCTACCGATTAAAAAAAGTATTTTTCAAATCGGTTTATAAATGACGGAGTTCTGAAGTAACAAATAAAAAAAAAACAGTCGAATTGAGAACCTCCTCCTTTTTTTTTTGAAGTCGGTTAAAAATACGCGTTTTTTAGTGGGACGAGAGCACAGTCATTTAGATTAATGAGAAACGGTGTAGGTCCTGAAATGCTTCCCTGGGGGATGCCATAGGTTATTACTGTTGTCTGACTGGCCAGGGCACCCAGCTTAACATATTGTTGTTTTTTAGTTAGGTAGGTTTTTAACCATTCCAGAGGTACTCCCCTGATACCCACCTTTTTAAGTTGTTTGAGAAGAATGGACAAAGACACTCTTGTATGCCTTAGCCAGGTCGAGAAGTACTCTAATGTCTGTAATATATGCTCTATGGAGCAAGAATATTTAAACCTACAGTCCAAATAAATATCCAATAGAATATCGCAGAGATGCTACTTTAAGCTCTCTTACTATCTTAAAAAAGGATTTTCCCAAATTACGAAGCTAAGGGTGTGAGTGTAAAATAGGGGGTTCAACGTTTTTGTGGAAATATCGAATACGCTGTCGCTTATAAATAAATATACTCACAAGGTTCTTTTTCCCAGGATAAATAGTAGCAAGTCCATCAGATAAGCAGGCATGAGATGCGTGAACAGCACCGCGATTTTATGCAGCAGCCATGAGCACTTGGGCCCACCACCGGGGTACCAGAGACACGTCGAGAACGGGAACTCGTCTATGTGGACGTTCCCTAGAGACATACACTCAACATGAAACAAAGTATGTGCTTAAGACTGACAGTGATCAGAATAGGCAGGGCTTATTGATTTAAAGCTCGCGAGGGGACGAAAAAGCGGTTGAAACCACCGAAAATAGTAATTTAATTTTATTGAATCCCGCCATCACGGGATTTGTCGTAATGCTTAATTGGTAGGTACCTATGCATCTTAAAAGTCATGAATGAGCTAAGGCGAACACTGCTGCCATAAAGCATGGTGTCTTATTTAGGTACTTCACGGCGGAATATCTTTTAACTCTATATCTAGCACAGGCCCATTCGTACATAGTAGTTCAGCTGCCATCTACGGGACGGCCCGCCAAGTACCAGTTAGCCGATCTGGATTCAGTTGAATGCCGAGCTCGTAGACTTATTGGTGATGCTCTGTCGGTTGGGGTCAAATTACAAAGCCTCGAAGACCATAAGTTGCTAGTTTGTGTTTCTTTTTTCGGGTACATGCGCATGTTATATCGACGCTTGCACGCAAACTTAGTTCACCGGCTTATGCAGTGAAACGCATCCGACAGCTCACAGACGTCGAGATGGCCAGACTGGTTTATTATAGCTATTTCCATAGTGTTATGTCTTATGGTATATTATTGTGGGGAAAAGCGGCTATCATCCAGACTGTCTTTGTGCTACAAAAGCGGGCTGTAGGTTCTATATACCAACTAGGGCCTCGTGTTTCGCTCAGAGATAAATTTAAGGATATAAACATTCTCACCGTTACTCCGCAATATATCCTTGAAAATGTCATGTACGTACGCAAAAACATATACAAGTTCAAACGCAACAGCGACATAAGGATAAACTGCTTTTAACACTAGGAATAGTTTTTATTTATTAATTTGTGCGATATCTGAACCTGAATATAGAGAGACTACATAGTGTTCTCTATACCTGCTATATTTTACAGTTTTTCATATTCGTTCATTATTCAACAATTGATGCTATTTTCCCCACAATAATATACCATCTCCCTGTTGAGACCACAACTCACCTTTGCCGCACCCGTGTGATTAGTGACTATATTGATGATGAGTTACGTAGTATGGTAAATAATAAGTATTTACCCATGTTGATCGCCTCGCCCCAGGTAATCGGATTCCTTCCAGACTCTGTTATGTTCACCATGTTAACTTCTTTGGGCCTACAAATAATACCATAATTTTCGTTTATTTACTTTTTTTATTTGGTCAATTTATTTAACATAGTTATTTATCTTTAAAATATACTTATTTTTTATAAATTATTTAATAATTTTACCCATTGAATTTAGCTGCTGAGGGCTGACCTATTTGCCCGAGAGTCGCACCTTTTCGTGCGATTGGCTATTCGCTCGATTGTGATCTGATATTATTGTAAATAGTTCAGTAGTGGTTTGAACCCTGAGGTGCTGAATAAGGTCTATGAACAACCAACAAGTGGCTGACCGGGTGAGATCGCTCTTATATGTATGCTAATAATAGGTACTCCTCAATACCTATTATTTCATGCAATCAACGCATGGAAAGGAAGGCAGTTGAATGAGACACTGAAACTAGAACTGGCGCCTCATTCGGGAACGCTAAGTGATTCTGTAGCGACTCGTAAGCTAGATTTCTCATCTCGCTCTTACGCATTACGCGTCGTGCGGAAGAGTGGGATGAGAAATCTGGTTTATGAGTCGCTACAGAATCACTTAGCGTTCCCGAATGAGGTGCCTGATATAGCGTTCGCTTGTTCAGTGCAACTGTTCAGACGCAACCTCTTCAAATGGCTACCCAAGTCATCATGCCAGAACTCGATTGGAGTCGTTTGGCGGCATAATGTTATCAAGGGGATGGTGACCAGTTGTGGTCGAAACCTATCACACCGGTAGTGTGTTTTGCTCTACCCGAGGATCAAGTGGAGAATAACTACGGAAGCGATTAACTTCAATGGCCAAGATGTGTAGCGACACGAACCCGCGACCTTGAGCACCTAGGCGGTTGCACCGCTTCTGCACCATAGAGTAAGTCAGGCATTTATTTAATTTAATTATTTATTTATTTGATATATTTTATTAAAGTATTAATTTAATTAATTATATTTTTCATAAAAACTGAAGATTTAAGTTGGATAATTGGAGTTGGCGGAGACAAGGCAGACCAAGAAAGTCATGGCAAGACGTCATACTAACTTATTCAGAGCTGTCCAATAGGCCACCAGTATACACCCGTTCACCACCAGGTCCACTGGTACGCAGTCAGCTCTCAACGTGTCCTGAAAGTCAACATTATATAATTATTACGATATATGAATAGACGAATAAAGCTGCTACTGACTGTCAGTCCTCATACAATCAAGCGTGCCTCAGATTTTGTTATTGAATTGTATTGGCTAGTCTTCTAAATTACGGGGATAATTTATTTAAAACAATTAAGTTTTCTTCCGAAAAGCTAGTAATTTATAAAATTGATCTGGCGCCTCATTCGGGAACGCTAAGTGATTCTGTAGCGACTCGTAAACCAGATTTCTCATCTCGCTCTTACGCATTACGCGTCGTGCGGAAGAGTGGGATGAGAAATCTGGCTTATGAGTCGCTACAGAATCACGTAGCGTTCCCGAATAGAGGCGCTGAAGAGAACTCAACTCATCAACGTTAATTAAAATGTTACACACGGCACAGCGGCATTTGTTTGTGAAACGAGTAAACTGACCTTGCAGTGCATGGTACGTATGACTCCCTTCCCGGCGCCGATCAAAAGCCCAGTGGGTCCGTTCAAGTTGTCCACCCAGCCCGGCATCGGCTCCTTGAACGCTGCCGTTACTGTAAATAATAAAGGGTGATTCGATTATAATATAGTTCCTTCTCGGAAAAATAAATGGCGTCTAATTTTCGATTTTGCGTACTTGTGGTATTGAGCCGTCCAAATACCATACATATATGAACTAACCGTTTGCGTAAGTTTACATGTGTGTCAGAATCCCAGATGGACTTCAAAGATTATAAAGGAAATACAGATAAATGGTACCTGCTGTGTATCTGTGGGTGCCTTTCATAGAACCCTGTGGGCCTATCCCGAAAGATGTTAATTGTAATGCCAATAGTAACATTCAAAAATTTGCATGTCGATTGTTCTCGACTGAAAACTGGACCAATTACCTCAAGACCTTGTGTATAATGCATAAGTAAAGTATTCTGGCATGTAAAGTACGATATTTGATTTGATTTGACGGCTATGTTCAATACAAGGTCCTCCATCTTGAGGTCAGAATGGCGGGTGGACCAATTAATCATAAACTGAATTTAACAGACTATAATAAAATTTGGTAGTCTTATGTACTTGTAGAGACATGCATCATTACAGATAAATGCTTTAACTTGGCGTAGAAAATAAAAAAAAGTTGGAAATGCGAAAGAGAGCATAGAAGAGAGGATGCGAGGATAAGGGGATGAAAAATCCGTTTATTCCATCCAGTCCTATAGGTATCGCCACGAGAGTTGAGGTCACGCACACCGCGGCATGCCATGTGTGGACAAGACAATTTCGGTTTTGTTTTATATGGCATTGTGTACTTGTGTGTATAATCATTCACCTCAAGTCTCGTGGCGATACCTATACTAGTAGTTCGATAGTCGAACTGTTTGGACATTTTTTTTCCAAATTGTTAGACTGACGGATAGAACTGTCTAGAGACGTGGATTTCATTCCATATCTATATCTACTATCAATATAAAGGTACAATCGGAAAAAGAAAAAGGTATTTCAAATGCATTAATCGTGAAGTTACGTCTGAAATCCTCTTTAAACAGTTCTGTCTTAATTTTTTATCTTCGCGCGACATCCTCTCGATCGATCGAAGATGGACTTCATATAGGGTAGTGTGTGGTGCCATGTTTTATTAATTTGGGTTCTATGCACATTATCTTTCTACAGAAATGTCTACTGTCATACAATCATGTCCCTGGGAATAAGATGTATTTTAAAAGCACTTCGTGTTTCGATGGTTATTGGTGATGCGACTCCCAAAGTGGGTACTTTTTAAAATAATTGTGGTACTTCCATATGAAAATGAAAATGAAAATGTTTATTTTGCAGGTAGGCCACACGGGCTCTTTCACATGTTTGAATCTACCAGCGCTTCGAAAGGTGAGATGTGCTGAGAATAAACTTCGGAAGAAACTCATAATAAAATTAGTTAGTCAATGGGTTTAACTTCATTATTATTGTATTGGATTTGTTTATAATATGAATAACATAAAGTTGCTTTTTATGTACTTATTACAACTGATGTATTTTCAGCAGACTTCATCGGATAAATCAGCATGATGCACAGTTAAAGCCCAAGAGCGTTGACATTTTCTTTTAATTTATTTCAACTCAAATTAAAAAAAGATGCAAGTATCTTCCCGTGAAAATCTGAGACTACACTCGAAGTTATTGACGATGAGTTTCTTGAGTTTCTTGCACGGTTTCTTCTTAGCAGATGTCACCTTTTGAAGCCCTGGTAGCTTCAGACACGTAAAAAAGCTGTGGCATACTTGCAAAACAAATATTTTAATTTTAATTTTCATTATGTTTACCTGGGACATACTATCCAGTGAGGTAGGTCCAACTTAAGAGGTTATTTTTGAATCCGACGAATTTGGTCAGAATTATCGAACTTTAATAAAAGCAGATACTTATTATTCCTTATTTATTAATACATTTTGTTGTGCTCAGAATCTTGGTAAAATATTTTTTTAATCGCCGATTAATAATTGTTGCCACTGATTGCCATCTTCTTTTCACTATGGTTAAATTTGAAAACAGCGCTGCGGCTCTCAGCAGAAGCATTTAGCTGAGTTGTATGGCCTTTTGGCTATTGTTTTATGTAAGTACCTAGGTACGTAAAATTAATTAGTTTTAAGTTGAATGTACATTATGAGGTTATAGGTAACTATTTCTAATAAGTCGAATAAAGGCTTCTTTCTTTTATTCAAATGCTTCCTTCAATAGGCTGGCATCTTAGCAGGTTATCAGGGATGAGATGACATAAATATTAGGTTGGGTTTCCGAAACCTACCAATAGATGGCCTGGCGATCGCGATCGGGAACTTTCCTTCGTACTGCGCGACTAGCGCTTCTGACAGAGCCTTTGTGTAGCCGTAGGTGTTTGGCTGTGGTGCTATAAGCCTGAAAACAAAACAACAACATTAAGTCTGCAGCGATGTATACAACCACATAGCGTAGTATAAGCGGCGGGCATGAAACGAGCGGGGCGATCTGCCTTGTCGCTCCGCGCCGCCCCGCGGCCGTCGTCGCTCGACCGTTGCTAGTCTCGTGCCCGCAAACTAACATTAATCGCTTTTTATCCTTACAAAATAATAAATCTGCAAAAATGACGTGTCTGTCTGGGCATTAAAAAAACCACAAAAAATTATACTTACAGGAGAGAATATTTTAAGCCCTTCGTGGGCAACTCGGCCCACACACCACTCAGCCCGCGGGCTCAGTTGACCACTAGGTACTGTTTATGTTGGGGACGACTCGGACGACTCGGTCAACTCAGCCCGCGGGCTCAATAAACCACTATCTACCGCTATAGGATCGACTCAGCCCATTTCAAAAATGTTGTAGTCGGGTACAGTCAAGTGTAAAAATATAGAGGAACATAAACAAATTACAAAACAAAAAAATGTCCCTATGCTCTTCACGCAGTCGAAATAAGAACTTCGTAACATATTTGTGAAAGTGTTCATTCGATACTTATTTTTGCACTTGATAGTGCAAGTGTGCATGCTTTTGCATTTTATTATCATGCCCCGGAGTTTTATGCGTGCAGCCAGGTATTTTCTAGTCAAAATATATTTGTCCATATTCACTTTTTCAATCTATGAGTTTTATGGAAAATTCTTTGCATTGCGGTAATAAGTTCCGATGTTTATTACATGAAAATACCAATATTCTTTCGCTGTTGTACGTGTAATCAGCAAACAATACATAAGAAAATTTTGGTGGTAACGCGGTCTACGTCAACTTCGTTTTTAAAAGTGCATTTTTTTTATCCCTAAATCTCCGTTAATTTTGATTCGTTGCAATAATCGACTAACTTATTACGTAAAAAGATACACTAATTTTTAACATAGCTGTTGGTAAAGACTGGTGAGACTTTGAGCAGGCTTTAAATAAAATACAATTCAAATATGCTCAGCGAAAATTAAATTGATTACTGTAAAGGGTTTGACGTCGAAGGGGTCGTCCTAATACTACGCGACTACGCGATTATCGCCAGTTCGCTTGAACATATTGAACTCGAATAGGTGTCCTAATCGCGCTATCAATTAGGACACCTATCCGATATCAGTATGTTTGATTGCGCGTTCGTACGAGTAAAATTCGTGTAGTCGCGTTGTGTTAGGACCATCCCTAATACTATTTTAGCTGCACAAGCTGTAGTGCGTATCTGTAACCTGCGCACAGCATGTCTCTGGCTAAATTATCTAGAAGGCTTATGTAAAACGAATAGGCTAATATCCTGAAAAAATCCAATAAGTCCGTCATTTACATTATAAAAAACAATATTGTACACATATGTTTTCTTTTGTCAATTAAACAAAAAATGACGAAGATATAGTGCGTTGAAGTTCCGCGTGACGTTACGACTTTGTACACTTTTACCATTAAGTGACGTCATTAGCCCCCATTCCCGAACTTTGATGCGCGTTATCTTTGTCAATTTTGATTGATTTGATGAAGCAAAAAATACGTGTTCAATCATTTTTGATAATCTAACTGACGGAATAATTAGAATTACTATTTTTTTACCCAGGAAACATCCCTATTCTACTGTGCTAGCAGGCATCTCGCAGGGAAACATACAAAATCTTAAGACTCGCGGCAAGCTGCGGTTCGTACTAATAAACCTGCACGTCTAGCACGACCTGCTCGCGAGTCGTTTGTCGCTCAGTGCATCCATCATTGACTAGACTAGACATTACATACTTGACTAGTTTGAGAGAGAAGCACTGAGCGACAAACGACTCGTAAGCATGTCGCGCCAGCCCCCCTGGGAGGGGGGTGCGACACTGGTGGAGGTTTAGTGTCGTTTCTTTACGAAGTAATGGATAATATTCCCTGCTAGTGTAGATGGGGCTCGTATCACACGCATTCGGCATATAACTAACTGTTTTCTTAAATCCATAGATGGCGTTGGAATCAAAATAAAAATAAAAGTTAAAGTAATCATTACATTGGTAGAGATTTTAACTCCTATGCCGACGTACTTAGGCTCCAAATGTGTGAGCAGCTCATCGTCCATCCACTCGATGCACTGCAGCACGTGCTGAGGTCGGTGTGTCGGGTACACCCGCTCCTCCAGGACTGGTAGATCACAGCGAATGTACGCCGTTGACACGTGAACGAATACCTGTGCAGTTTTGATCAGTTCAATACAACTTTAACTAGGGGAAAATATTTACTACATTCATTGCACGAATGCAAGATATATGGTCGAATCTAGAAAGGCCACTCAAATTGAGCTTTAATTAATGTGTCGTTTCAGTGACGTTTAGGTTGACAACTAGTTGAGGGACATTTAACTACTTAATATCTTGTCAAATGCTTAAGTGGCGTTTCTGAATAAGGCCAATAGAGAAATACCAACAGCTTAATCTTTCCACATTTGATTATTTACATAATAGTAATCCGTGTCGATTTAAAGACTAATTCTATTCTGACCACTGATACAGGCAGCGGCACGAAAGTATTTGGATCTATATACTCTGATGAACTGAAACTCGAATCGCACAGAGATGCCCTTTAGTGGCAATTCATTTGTCACTGTTTAGTTTTAACTACATACAGGCACTAAAACAAAACATAAGACCTTTTAACAGTGAGCCAGCGATATGATGATACTGATAAGATGATACTGATAAGATGGTAAAGTACCTCAAGCCGTGACATGCCCTCAGCCAGCTCCAGAATACGCTTCGTCCCCAGAGTGTTCAGCTCAAGTGCGTCCTTGAGTTTCATGTCGAATCTGAAATATAGTTAATTAGAATAGTATAGAAAGATTTATTAGGCACATAAAAACATACAAAAATAAAATACAAAATAAATAGTGAAGGTGAAGGTGGTGGTGAAGGTGGGTGGTGATAGTGGTGGAAGTATTGGCACTTTAATGGTTGCGGTCAACATTGTGTCAGCTTTACAGCCTTGACACTGGTTTTCAGGGCAACCGCAGGGAGAAACAGAGAGAAACAGAGAGCGAGAGTGATGTATTAGATTATTTCGCATTAACTGTCTAACAAAACATTTTAAAAAATCTACCTGGCTTGTCCACCCATAGATGAAAGATAGCATTAATGGTAGCCCTAAAATTCTAGACCAGTACCTTATGACTAGCAAAAATATTACTCGATCCTGTACTGTGGGGCCATTGCGGCGTGCCACGTTGCTCGTGTCAATTTCCCAGATACTGACCACGAGACGCAGGCTGCTGCTGGACTCCTTGGTTGGCAAGTGTGGATCGAGCGGCGTATCAGTGAGTTCAGGACTCTCATTGCAATTTATTTTAGAGGAGACAATCATCGCCTCTGAGAGAAGCGCTTCGTGACTCAGGCCTTTGTTGGGACCGGTACTTGGCCCTAAGACTACACGGCTCGTGTCCGGAGCGCATCAACTTTCTGCAACAGAAAGTATCTGCTTGGCGAAGCCGTATTCATTGCCATAGTGAACGTGAGGATAGACATTGAATCGCAACTTCCAAAACCACCAAAGGTATACCAAAACTGGGAGAAACCTGACCGTTGACGGTTGCGTGCTGGACGTCAACGCCATGAATAACTTCTGGCGAAGCATCTGGTACGCAACCGTCACTCACACGTAGGGCGACTGATGAATGTATTGGGAGCCGAGTGTGAACCGATCTAAACCATGGAGGCTCTCAATATCAGCCCTTTAGATGTAAGTTGTGCGATCCGTTTGGCTCAAAACTGGAAAAGCCCTGGACCGGATGGACTGCATAACTTCTGGCTGAAGTGATTTCAGTATTCGCAAGTGGCACTTGCTACGCAGTTTCAAGGAGCCTTCGAGCTTGAGTTCCTTTCTATTTTCCCAACAATTGGTGTTACAAACCTGCTCTGTAAGTCTGGTAGTATCGAAGAAGCCAACAACTATAGACTCATGACATGCCGACATGAACCTTCTGCTTCGCAAGACCTGATAAGGATTAAGCGAGGCATATCTCAGGGCGATAGTTGGAGTCCTCTGTAGTTTTGCCTAACATTGAATCCTCTAAGCACTCTGCTGAAGGATTTAGGTACCGTACGTACCTACCTTTAATACCAACCGCTGTATTCCGGACCATCATACTAATCGTCGAAAATTGCAGTTTCACCAACACCATCTTATGAATGGCGTGGCAGTAAGTGTTTTAAAAATGCACAGTAGTAGTGTGCGTCTTTATCTATGACACATGTTTAAAACGCGTTGAGTATGGATATGACGTGTCTTGTGTCTTTCTATAATATGTCATTGGCTTCGAGTGTGTCGTTTAGGTGATCGCGTGTTGCTTTCTGTTTATACAACTGTTTTCAATAATAATATTCTATGAAAAAAAATAATCTTTAATTTATATTATCATCGGTAAAAATAATAAGCAGACCGCAATTTGTAATAAGTTAAGAAGCCCTGACTTTTTACTTTTTTATCAACTCTCGGCGAATAGACCTTAGAATCACATAAAAATAGTAGGTAAGGTACGCAGTGGGAAGTAATTGTGTACTACTGGGCCCATATGCCCCTTACCTGACGCAGGCGGCACTGTGGAACACCACCTGGCACTCCGTCCTCAGAATCTGCCGGTCCTCGTCCGATATGCCCATATCTTCAACCAGTATGTCCCCTGGAATCAGCTGAAGTCTCCCGAAGCACTGCGGGTAGTCTTCGTGTAGGCGGTCAAATACCTGATGATAGGAGATTATTATTGAATGTTTTTATTAATTGCTATATACACGCAAAACAGGCAGACAGTCCACAGGTTTACCCTTGAATCTTCGACAAACTTTTCATTGAATATCAGTTCAAAGTCAACGGTTCCCATATTTTCATTTCATAGACTATCCATATCATCGAACGTATGAATCAAGTATTTTTAAATCACCGATTATTTACTTGTAGAATAATTGTTTCATAATTGGTTTATTCTACAGAATTTCATTTCGTAATTTTTTATTTCATGTTTTATTTAAAACTTGTAAATGAAATTTCATAAAAAAACATTTCAAATGTGTATTAATACACAACTAATTCGTGCAGATTGGCGAACTAAACGCAATACGCTAGCAGCCGGATGTGGGTAGATATCATACGACTCATCCCACTAATCAGAGAAACACTAATAATTGTTTATAAAAAGCAAGACTTCCAGGGTGGTCATAAAAAAAAATAACACCATGCATGAATATTATGGAAAAGTACAGTTATTGCATATAAAAAAATATTTATTATTACTATACTAAGGCATGTGATTTTATGTTATTTGATATAAGGAACTGTAATCATAATGGCAAGTGAAATTATGGAAAACCAAAAAATACCAATACTAACGTCATGCTACTCCCCGCTAAATGATGCTGAACTCAACTCACCGGACATTTTAGAAAATCTTCCAGCCTCTCGCTGCTGCTTCGTCCTTTCTTCGGTCTCATCAGCATATATATTCGTTGAATCTCTGGGCAGCATCGCAACAGTTTCTCCACCAGAACCTTTCCCATAAACCCAGTTGCACCGGTTATGAAAACGTTCTTGTTCGCGTAGTACTCAGCCACGCTCATAGATGGCGCCATGGTTGCTCTTAGACAAAAATGTATCTTTAGGTTTGCGCGGTGTAGTTAGAATTTAGAAAGGAGGAGGTCTTTGCTTACGGCGGCGTCGTTGATCGGGTCGCCACCTTCCCTAAAACATGGTTGAGGGAGACGATGGCTGAGATACGCGTCATACTCGTGAACAGGTGCTGTCTGTGGGGTCCGGACGGTTCATGCTCGCAAGGACTATTTAAATCGGTTAGTGTTGATTTTTATTACTTTTGTGCGATATCTGAACCTGACTAGGAATACTTCATAGTGTTCTCTATACTATATTTGATAGTTTTTCATATTCGTATATATGTTGCTCCTCTGCTGCACTGGGAGTGAAGAAACAGCATAGAATGCGTGCAGATGCTTATCATCCTGGCATGTCGTGGCAATTTTTTTTTACATGTTTCTATGTTGCAATTATTATTTTTATTATTATGACACAAGAGGCTTTACACATCTCTAAGCCAATTAACTTGTCCAGACTCGGAGACTATACATCTCCCTTATTACTTATTTAATATAATTAATTTGTACCCATTAGGTTTATTTTATCCACTTTTGTGTTATTTTTTAGATAAAATTGTCAAAGTTGAAAAAAGACTTAGAAAGCGTTTCTTCTCAGCAGATGTCACCTTTCGAAGCGTTGGTAGATTCAGACATGTGAAAGAACCCATGTGGCCTACTTGCAGAATAAATATTTTCATTTTCATTTTCGTGGGTGAGCCCACCCCCCCACAAGAAACCACGAAAGGTGATACAGGTCGGCAATTTTATAAAACCTTATTTCCACATCACTTTATTAATACTATTATTAATGCTGCTTTTATTACGTGTATTTCAGGTATGAACAACGACACTTCGAACGACCCGAAATCGATCGTAATCGATTAAAATTGTCTACCACTCGGATTCTAAAAAGAATAGTTTGTAATAGTAGTTTATGTAACGGTTGCATAATAAAACCTTAAAACACTAGTGCGGTTTTCATGAAACGAGCCGATAGGCGAGTTTCAAAATAAGATCGCACGTGTGTTTTAAGGCCAAATTATGCAGAGTTGCATACATAACTTTATCTACACACATATTATAAACCCTCCATGATGGGTTCAGAAACAATATTTTCTGGCAACAAGTTATTTGTTGCAATCGTGGCTGCATATTTCCGATATCCGGCGCATTTTCACATCACACACACTCCGAGAAGACTACTTACTATTCATATTTTCAACTAAAATGTAAATTACAAACAACTTTTTCTATTCAATTCAACAACAATTCTACTTTCGTTCAGCAAAACACCAACATGGCGGCAATTCCATCCTCCGTCAAGACCATTTTTTTTTAAATCATAGACAAGCGAATGAAGTCTCTATTCTCATGTCACTCGAGATCAAATGTCGTTCGGTTTATATTAAAAAAACATACTGAATTGATGTTTCGTATCAATAACTGTTTAATATCTATGGATACTAGAATAGAGACCCACTTGAGTTTTGACAGCTGTTCCAAATTTAATCTCATTTCTTTACTAAAAACGATAAAGAAATAACATTGCAGCACTGGTTTTTTCTAATTGGTTGTCAAAATGGTGGTCATTTCCTATGGTTTTTGATTAAACAATGGAGGTTTTATGATATGGGTGTAGATAAAAATTGTTTTTAAACAGTTTATTTTTTGAAAAACTTAACACATTTATACGAATATTCAGGAACGCGCTAAATAAAATTGTGGTAACAAGCCTGATAGTCATCCTTACTTAAGTATTAATAAGATTCACAGCGTTTTCATTGACCTGTAAGTTATGTTCATCTCCGTTATTAGTTATTAAATATAATTAATTTGCACCCATTTGGTTTGTTTGCTGCCCTTTTTATGTGTTAGTTTTAGTTAAAACTCTAATGTAAAAGTAAAAAAAAAGTCGTACTGCTGAGTTTCTTGCGGCGTTTCTTCTCAGCAGATTTCACTTTTCGAAGCGCTGGTAGCTTCAGACATGTAAAAGAGCCCACGTGGCTTACTTGCAAAATAAATATTTCCATTTTTTTTTGTTTTTCATTTTTCATATGCCGTGGTTATGCCAGGAACAGCCTCCTATTTTCGGGCATAAACGGTAACAACTTGTTAAATATAACCGATTTACGCTCATTTTTAATTCCTCTGAATTCTCTTTTTGGTTTAAGTTCAAGTATACCAGCTTTAACGACTGCTGCTACGACCATAGACTATAAAATCACTTGTAAAATACGATAGGTATAACATGAAACTTACCCTCACCTACAATTTTCCGAGCTGCTCGTGCGCAGGTCCCTTATTACCGAAGTCTCGGGTGCAACTGATCCGACTGATCAAGTGATCGATGAACTGGACACAAAGAATCACTGGGGGAGTGACTCACCTCACCCCGCTTCTTATATAAAAAGCGCTTATGCGTACTTACGTCTTTTCAACGTAGTATTACTGTGATAATAAAAATGCCTACTGAATAATATCTAGTCGCAAATACCACAAACTACCTAGTGATTCAGCAAATTTACTAACTTGAAATCGTAAATGTATATGCACAAGAGATAAGTTAAGTCGAGAAAAGCCGTGGGTACTCTTACGCCGTCCCACCTTTCAGTGACCTCAACCAGGGCTGGCTGGATGCTGAGCAAATCAAACGGCGCAAATATGCGGCCATCGAAAGTGGTCTCATATTTGTGTCGTTTGGGGTTGAACCCCTCGGACCTTGGATTGTTAAAGAGCTGGCAAAGCGTCTTGTCGAGTCGACGACCAGATCAGAGGGCCTAGGGGACCAGAGGGTTGGGTCATACTTGGCTCAACGCAGCAGCATATCGATCCAACGTGGCAGTGCTGCCAGCCTTCTAGGCACCCTGCCACTAGGCACTGATTTACAACAAATGCTTTAAGTTGGACTTAGTTCTACATGTCGCATGTATGTTATTAATTTTTTTATAATTGGTTTTATATTTTTAACCGACTTTAAAAAAGGAGGAGGTTCTCAATTCTTCAGAATCTTTATTTATTAATTTTTTTATGTTTTTCGTATGTTCTCCGATTACTCGGAGATGGCTGGACCAATTTGGATTATTCTTTTTTTAATCGATTTCCGGTTGGTTCCGTTGTAATCAAAGATGAGATCTATTGATAGGATCAATGAGGAATCTATAGAACTGGATGATAAAGATAAAGGCCATAGATAGCCACCGGAACTGCTCAATGATAAGTATTTCACAGGTGGCGATTAGATTTCTGTATAAGGTTGAGAAACAATTTATGGTCATAAAAATGCACATGGTAAAATAGAACCGGGTTTGAAGAACAAGGAGAACTCCTCAAAGATCGATGTCCTTGCACCTTGGATAGCAAAATTTTCTAAAGGGTGATGAGCAATTGGCATTATGCTATTGTTGCTTGATGTAGTAAATGTGTGTCGTTAAATCACATACGATAATCACCAAAAAGTAAAAAATAAAATTATAATTTAACAAATAAAAAAACCCCGTTGAAAAGTAAGAAATAATGATTGGCTTTCGTACGTCAATCACTTAGAAACGGCAGATATATTATCGATTAAGTGATACATTAATTATATCGAAGTCAGTGGCAAGTAAAGTAGGTAATCCATCCCTCATACTGTGTTCATTTACTTGACACCAACTTCGATATATCCAATCATTATTTCTTACTTTTCAAAGGGCTCTTAAAGTCGGTTTTTGAATTTGTCACTTTTTTTTTCTAGTTTTAATTAACAAACACATTTTCATTTTCATGTTAAGTCATATCATTTGACAAACTGTTCATTTATAATTCGTATTAATTGATCAGAAACGCATTTTTCTGTTTGGATGAAACGTAATAATATTGCAATCTATCGTGCATGCTGTGGTTGTCTGCAATTAGTATTGCATCCGCTCTAACTTGTATGCTAGATTCTTACTGGTGTAATACTGTTGATGATCTTTATAATTCAATCCACTATTTTACCACGTTAGGGGATATATCTCCGTATAGATATTATCCTATAATGTGACTCGAAATTACCTCTATATACTATACTACCACAACAAATTTTGTGAAAATATGTCCAGTAGTTTTAGCGTGATTAATGCACAAATTAATAACATGTTTTATCATAAGTTTAAAATTTCTACGGTCTAAATTCATAACGTTTATAATATATACTGCTCACTACGTATAACATAATACATAAAGTCACATAATACAAAATTTATAAAATCTTTTATTGGTTATGAGACCCTTTTACAAGGAGTATTACCTAATATATCATAAATTCATAATAGACAGACGTAGTCTAAGACTTTGCTTTATTCTACTATCCTATCCTACTTATATTATAAATGTGAGTTTGTGACCATGTATGGATGTTTGTTACTTCTTCACGCAAAAACGAATGGACGGATTTTGGTGAAATTTGGAATAGAGGCAGCTCATACCTTGGATTAACACATAGTCTAGGCCTATATTCTTAATTTATTCATTCAGGCTCCCTAAAAATTTCGCATTCTGTCAAAATTTCGTCCCTTTCAAAAATCATTACCTTTGTTTTACTCACATTGACTTTCATTCCTTTCCTTTCTAAGGACCCATGCAAAATCGTCACCATCTCCTGTAACAACTGTCTTGTACAACCTATATGAGTTATATGTATAAATATGTATATATATTTAAAATGACGAATCGAATATTTGCCAATCATTGGGTATAAAATAAAAATGTGAAATTAATGGAGGTCAAATGACAGACTATGACTTGCATTTACAGTTCAGCTGTTGTTAATGTGCAATACAAAAGAGCGTATGTCGATAACTTCAGGATCAATTTAATTATGGTGAAAACGAGATTTGAGTACAGTCTTACACAGTATTTTTTTATTCTATCGAACTATACACTAGAAAGTTCTGAATTCGACAAAAAAAAAAGAATACCTACAGCCAACTAATTTTGATAAACACGATATTGAAATCACAACCGATTGGCATGCTCAGTGTAGGCTTCAGTAGCCATTATAAGTCTGAAAAGCATAACTTTACGTAGTCTTCTATTTAAAGTTATTTGGTGCCATTTTCGATGATTTTATGTAGTTTAGTATTTTCTGTAATAACTCAAGTAGTTACATTCCGAAAGCCGTATTTAGTGAAGTGGAACTATTGATGAAAATCATAGATGATCACCGGAACTCCTAAATGATAACTGTTTCACGGGTGGCGAATAGATTTTTGTATAAGGTTTAGAGGCAACTTATGTTCATGAGAATCCATGTGGTAAAATAGAATCAGTGGTGAACAACCAGGAAAACTCCTCAACGATAGACATCCTTGCACCGTGGATAGCAACAGTTTGTAAATGCTGATGAGCAATTGGCATTATGCTATTTTTACTTGATGAAGTAAATGTGTGTCATTAAATCACATGATAATAAATTAAAATGTGAAAATAAATCTTACTTTGCCAAGGGTATTTGAAGTCAGTTTTTTTTTTTTTTAATTTTATGATTATGGACAATCGACCTTTAAAAAAGTAATCTAACGGTTATAATTTGGTATGGAAATCTTCACATGTAATAAATCTGTAAAAAAGTTGTGTCTGTAATTACACCACTTTGGGAAAAAAGCAGTTTGACGGACAATTTAAATTTACTCTATTATATGTAGTTAGGTTATGAGTTTAATTTTTATCTAGGGTAATTTTTACCCTACTTCGCGGGTGTAAAAAGGAAGGTTATGGTTTATCATTTAATTCTTATTTCTCACAGTATTTCTTACAGTTTATTATGTTGTTATTCAATGAAGCATATTGGTATGAAGTTAGTTTATGAGTATGATATCTAAAATAGATTTTACCCGACTCCGCAACGAATCACGAATGACCGAATCATACATTACTACTATCAGGTTAGGTTTAGATGCGCTAGGTAAATAGGTTAGGTTAGGTTAGTGTTGTGTCAGGGCCGAAGGCCCAAACAAGGCAGAAATAGGAGCTTCGCGCAGCGGAGCTCCGTCGACCCTGTCAACGTGTGAAGAATTAACGTATGATTTGGTTATTTGTGATTCGTGGTAACGTAATTTTGTGAAACAGATATGCACTTTTACGATATTTTTTGTTACGGGGATAAAGATCAGGACCGCGGTATGTAAAAAAAAGTGAATTTTTTACGCTAATTGTCACGTGCTGAACGAATGGGCACCGTGTGTTTATTTTAATTTGTTCGGTACTGACAGTTTTACAATTGAGATACAGTCATGTGAGTGTTTATGGAATAAGTACTAAAAGAAAGGAATACTCGTATAAAAAATGTACGCTTCCGCAACTGAACTGAAGTAAATTTCCGCGCGTATGATTAAATGCGGTTACGTTTGTTGGCTCAAACATGAATATACTTAAGATACGTAGTCGTCTAATGTCTAACCATTTGGATCAGGAGGCTTGCAAAACCAAATGTCCGCAATTGAAAAAACAATCTTATTGTAATATTCGACATGGCAGCAAGCCGTCCGCAACTTAAAGGTACTTAGTGTGTTTACAAATCAATATGTCGTCCCTATCGTATAATATTTATTCCTAATTGCTTGAGCGAAGGGAAATCTCCATAGCGTCGTATACAAGACATTTGGTGAAGTGAATAAAAAATCTTTACTTAAACATATTGATTTTTAGGTGTTCATTAAGATAATGTATGAAAACTTTGAAGTAAAAGTGATTACTTATTTTTATTCACATCAGTGCAAATTTTGTCTGGAGACCACCTGATCCGAATTTGGTGGTATGGTGTGCATTAATGGTAAATAAAAAAGTAATGTTTTTATTTTAAATTCATTTATTTAAAATCTTGAAGGTTTAAAAGCTTACATGGGAATTAAACTTATTCTACTCGGACGGAGTCGTAGACACAGCTAGTTCATTATAATTAGGTAATTAGGTTTGTTTATTGTACTTTTTATGTTTGTTTAGATAAAACTAATGTCAAGGTTGAAAAGACAGAAAAAGACTTACTGCTGAGTTTCTTGCGGCGTTTCTTCTCAGCAGATGTCACCTTTCTAAGCGCTGGTAGATTCAGACAGGTAAAAGAGCCCTTGTGGCCTACTTGCAAAATAAATATTTTCATTTTCTAAGTTTCAGGTCTGCCTTTCCTATACTACTGCAACTGAAAAATCTTTACAATTTGGTGTAATGTTAGAATTTTAAATGACAACTTTGCGGTGAGGTACAGAGTGTTTTTGGAGACTCGAAGACTAAGTTCTATTTGATGGTGATGTTTACTGGAAAGTAGAAATGTGTGTTTATTTCTAGAGCCTACAAGAAATTAGAAGTAGCCTACAAGAAGGACCTTCTCACCCTTCCTTTCGACCTACCGCAAAAACATGGTTGTGGAGTGCGTATCGATGCATCATTTTATCAATGCATTAAAATATCAATTAGCAATTCGTTTTAAGCATAATTTTAATATGCGCACTGATATGAATAAATATCCATTATCCAGGGCTCGACGGGCTTGGGATGTCGCAGGTCAAATGTGTGCATATAAATAAGCATACGCAATAATGTGCCACTTACTCTAAGCTCAGTAGGAAATAACACATTATAGTGAGTAATTAGCATAGATTATAGTACATTGTGCATCTAGGGCCGTAAGAAGGGGATAACTAACGAGAGTCTGTTAGAAGCCCGACGCCGATAGGCGAGGGCTTTTATGACTCGAGTTTGTTATCCCCTTACTGCCCGTGATACACATCTCATTCATTCATCTCATTTCTCATCTCATCTCATCACATTTGCGAGGAAATAAAATAAAAATTAGAGAAAAAAAAGTATATATATTAATTTTATTCCCATTTTACGTCGTGAATTACCATCAGGTGGGTGTTCATAAACTGAGCGTACGTTGCGATCAGCGCGGGGCAGCTACGCCGGCTTGCGGTCGCGCGCGCCGCCGGCTGCGGCTCCCGAGCAGCTCCGCCGACCTGGCGCACCTAACAGCCCGCGGGAGTTCGAAACCATACAAAATCCATAACTCCCTAGGGAGTTATGGATTGTGTATGGTTTATAACTCCCGCTGACGGCGGGGCCCGTAGAGGAGCTAAATCGGCTATAGCTGCTCTATACGCCTGCGTATATAAACACCCTTTCCGAGCAAGTGTGATAAAAAGATTATTTTTCCATTTTATAAGAGCAGTTTATACAGCGGCCCTAGCATGCCAGACACAGGGATAAGTTAAACCCGTTTATCTCTCTGACTATCTCTTTCGTCGGCACTAGTTTGAGAGAGACGCACTTAGAGATAAGACGGTTTCACTTATCCTTGTGAATGACCACATCTTTATCTCTTAATAAAATACCGGATTTTCAGTAGGATGAAAACTGCCCTTTTTGGTTAAAAACTGGCAGTATTCATCCTACTCACGATCAGTTTTAACTGACAGTTAAATATGGTCGTGAGAACTGCGCGGTTGATAAGAATGTGCATACGCGTTTTCTCGAATTCAGAACGAGGCATGCAGCTAATTTCAGTGTTATTTTGAACTGTTGTGGCACACAATATTGCTCCCGGTAAATGCTTTACCGCGGAAATACAAGGTCCCAGGTAAGGTTGAAATTTCATTATCATGTGATCTTATTTTTCCTTAACCCTTTTCCATGGATAGTACGTTTCATCGAACACATGTTTTTTTTAGTTTTTTAGAGATGCTGAGCATTTTATAAATTAACGTTCACTCTATTTTATTACCTATTTGTTTAGCTTTTATTATAAGCTTTACTTTATAAATAAATATTTCACCTTTTTATAAAAACCGTATTCAAAGTAGGTATGTGGTCATATAATGCCCTGCGCCTGGCTGCGAGAAGATATGGGATCTGTTTCCATTAATCCTTTTTCAATGCTCCATTAGTACAGATATTAAAAACATTTAAAAGTAGGTATATAACTGTGATGTGACACTATGACATTGCATGGTTAAAATTATGAAATAAAATAACATAAAACAACTAAAACTTGTATTGAAAAATTCTTCTGCAGTTAAAAAAACATTCTTATTGTACTTCCTAAAAATGCTATCTATTTAATACAATTCTGTAACTCTGATGAACCCCCACAGATTTTGCAATATCGATGACACTAATACTTCTACACTTCCATCCAGTGTAGACGACGGCTACAAACACTGACACTTAAGTCATCGCTAACTAATCTTATGTGTCAGTTTGGTAATCTCTAAAGAGGCCAAAGGTTACAAGTACAACAATACTGTTATGATATTGCCTATTAATAAATAGGTTTAATGGAAACAGTAACATATCGCTACACATCTGCACCAACAGGCATAGAGCATAATAATGACCACATCATGTTTTTTGTATTATTTGATATCATCACTACATCATCATCACTACATAGTATAAAACAAAGTCGCTGTCGCTGTCTGTCTGTCCCTATGTATGCTTAAATCTTTAAAACTACGCAACGGATTTTGAAGCGGTTTTTTTTAATAGATAGAGTGATTCAAGAGGAAGGTTTATGTATATAATATATGGATAATATTATAGAGAAACACTGATAAATTTAGAGGTTTCTAATGTGATGTCGTAAATAAACTATTTTTTTTGCGCTTACATTGCAAACGAGATAAATCAAAATAATGTACTACAGCATTGTACACCTTAAAAAGGTCAACAAAAAAGTCCGCGATGGTATATGTCTATCTCTTAAGGATAACCCACAATAACCATTTTTTATCCTTAACATTTTACGGGAAAAAATGGCTTATTTACGAAGTGATTTTAAGCAATACAGCATTAATTCTTATCAAATTAAGTACCTTAAATACATTGTCCATTTAATATAGATCAATATGGCCCTTTACAGCATGTAATTTAAATGAATAGTCCCGAAGATATTACAGATTTAAAATGCAGGGACATAGCACTTTATGATTAACAGCGATCGGACGCGCGTTTATCGGAGCTCTCTGGAACATAAGCTGTAAACGTTGTTTATAAGGACATTCTGTAGTAGGTAGGTATATTTAGTATCAGCATTGCACCCGTGCGAAGCCGGGGCGGGTCGCTAGTTTATTATAAATTAACGTAAGAAATACGTTATTTAGGTTAAAATAAGGGTGGTGTGATAAATAAATACAATTTGTAACCTTTATGTTAAAGGGGCCTGGAAAAGGGTTAATGGAAAAAACTGTCCCCAAGGCTTAAACGCAGACGTCCGCAGCCCAGGCGCCTCATTCGGGAACGCTAAGTGATTCTGTAGCGACTCATAAGCCAGATTTCTCATCCCACTCTTCCGCACGACGCGTAATGCGTAAGAGCGAGATGAGAAATCTGGCTTACGAGTCGCTACAGAATCACTTAGCGTTCCCGAATGAGGCGCCAGTTTTCCGCCGTAAAAGCTCTCAGCTAGTTTTGGAAGTACACCCACTAACAAAGGCTAATTTTCACGGGCCTATCGTACAAATGCCGCTCCAACAGATCAGAATGGAATGATCTCGCATCTATTCAACAGATGTACCGAGCTTGATATAATACAGACGTACATATTACCATTTTTAGGATTCTGTATCTCAAAAGGAAAAAAAATGGAACCCTTATAGGATCACTCGTGTGTCTGTCTGTCTGACTGTCCATCTGTCACAGCCAGTTTGCTCCGAAACTAGTGGACCGATTGAGTTGAAATTTGGTTAACATATGTAAGTTGGTGACCGCAACAAGGACGTGTACCTAACGTAAATTAATTAATTTCAAACATGAAGGCCACTTTTGAGGGCTACGAGTATATTAGAAATATAAAAAAAGTGTTGCTAACTAGGTATAGCATGTGAAATATCAACTGATAGGGCTTGTTATGAGAATCTCAAATATATTTTTCTTATGATTTTAAGATAAATGGTTTTGAAGTTATTTACGTTAATCGTCCGTGTTGCAGTCACCGACTTACATTATGTGTACCAAATTTCAACTCAATCGGTCCAGTAGTTCCGGAGCAAACTGACTGTGACAGACGGACAGACAGACGGACAGACAGACGGACAGACAGACGGACAGATAGTTACAGACAGACAGACAAACACACGAGTGATCCTATAAGGGTTCCATTTTTTCCTTTTGAGGTACTGAACCCGAAAAAAAAAATAGAGTAGGTACTGAAACAACAATTAACCTGAATTTATTTATTATAGTTTAAAAATCAGCACGTATAGACCTAGATTTTGTTGTGACTGACAACCGATCAAAAATTGGTCGAAATCGGTTAACATTTTTAAGGGGTGAAAATCGTTATCGCCTTTTGTATGAAAAGCCTACCACTGACTTTATACTTCTCTAATTAACGATTAAGTTGTCCAGGGATCCTACCATAGCTGGGCTGGGCACCGTTAATTAACTAGTTAACTTCGTTAATCGTTCATCCGTTACTAAAAAAGTAAATTTCGTTAAACGTTAAAGCGTTAATTTTCGGAAGATTTAACGGCAGTTAACGTTAATCATTAACTCTTGATAGAAATTGCATGATATTATGTCGTTGTGTTAGTGATTTGTTTATAAAAAATGTTGGTATGGGCTATGGATGTTTCGGCAAGACATGGAAAATTTATAAAAGGGTCTGCGCATGATGACTGCCGACAACGTACTTGTCAGAACATGTTTATCGCGACGCGGCGTGGTCCGTGAAGTGCTTTTGGCAAATACCTACCTACCTACGTACTTAATTAACGATTAACGGACATTAATTGTTTTAACGGAAGTTAATGAGTCCGTTAACAACTGAAAAGTTAATCCGTTACACGAAATGTTAACTTCGTTAATGAACGATTAACGGATTAACGGTCTTGTGCCCAGCTATGGATCCTACCCTGTGACATTTTATTAAATGTACCTAGACTGGAGACGGATGGACGTAATATACTAGATCTATTACTGGATGTAATAGATCTCCGTTGTTATTTATTTAAGACTAGAAATAAGCACGGCTTTACTCACTATTTTCTCGGGCGCAACGCGCCACGCGGCGGGCAGTGCGAGAGTTACTTTGACCGCGACCGCACTCAGCCCCTGAAGAAGGACACCATAAGAGTCGTAAACATGTCGGGCTATTTCTGACAGTAAATTGTCAGTAAAGCCGTGCTTATTTCTAGTCTTAATAATGTCTGACGAAAGTTTTAATCTGTTATTTATTTCTTATAATAAAGTAATTTTTGTGCCCATTAGGTTTGACTGTTGCACTTTATGCTTTTTCAGCTCTTTCTTTGTAATATTTGGTTAGCGTTAGGTTAGGTTAGATAGCGACAGTGTCGTTAAGGTCCCTGATATGTATATTCTCAGTATTAATAAATAAAAAAGAAAGAAATAAAGAAAATACATTTATTCACCACACAAGACATAAAAATAAATACAAAAACAATACAGATAAACGAGGGATTTGTCACCGCAGGAGTGAACCAGTCACTGGCTCAGCATAATGCTGAGGTGTCAGACACCCGCAGCGCCGATTTTGAGCCAGCACTGTCTGTAGCAAACGGAGCGCTATACAAACACACTAAACACTAATAAATAAATAAATCAGGGGACAAGCTTTTCATAAATCAATCATGTCCCAAAGTAAGCTCTAAAGTCAATACATACTTACTTAAGTATATAGATAAAGAAATACTTAAAAACATATGTAAAGAAAGAAAGAAAGAAAGAAAAACATTTATTTAGCAATATTTACAAATTTAGAACACAAATAGGTACTTAACATTATAATTTAATTGCTAAATGGGCGGTCAGCTCAGCAATGTGCTGCGACTTAAACAAAGCCACAGCGCTGATTTTCAGCTGGACCCAGATGCACAACACAAGTGCTCCTTAATATTACATGTTTACATTAATTACATAATACGGATTAACATTACATGACAACTAACAGTTGTATATAGGTACAATATCGAGTTTACAAACAAAACAAAACCATTAGTGACATAAGTGACATAAGATATCATACATACATACATATTATCACGCCCGAAATCCCTAATGGGGTGGGCAGAGCCACAAGACTACTTGTGGCCACGTTTGATTAATTAGTCCTAAGATGGTATGATGAACCGTATGGTGACAGGTGATCAGCCCATCGCCCATACAGATAGTCCACCATGTCGGAGAGGACCCCGTCCCTTAGTCGACTTTTACGACATGCCAGGATGATAAGCATCTGCACACATTCTATGCTATTTCTTCACTCCCAGTGCAGCAGAGGAGGACATAAGATATAGGTATGCAGAATAAATAAATAAATACTTTTATATAATAAATCATAAAACAAATAAATAAATAAGCGAGCCCTACGATTGAGTCTACATTTTCTTAAAAAACTCGAGGTGTATAAGCTAAGAAAAAGGGAAGGAAATAAATAAACTATGGTAAACAGTAACAGTTATTAATAATAACCTTGAGGCCAACAAAAGATGTAGGTACACTATATATCGCCACGTTGAATGTTCACAAGATAAGACCTAAATTGAAACTTAAAAGCGTTCACAGATAGTCTGGGGTCACGCAGAGGCGGAGGAATATTATTCCATATTTTTGTGGCGGCATAGGGTAAAGGCACCAGTAGTCAGCCTTTTAACGACGTTAGAGATTTGAAACCACTGTTATTAATTCAGGACTAAAAAATAAAAATAAATTACTGTTCGATCAATAATTTATTCTAGTTTCATTACAATTTAAGGCAAATATATAGAATCTTTCTACAAAATAGAAAAATAAGTTTAAACCAAAACATACACATTTCTCTAGTAGTCAGCCTCCAAAATCTAATAGTCAGCCACTTTAAGCTCAGTACTCGGCATCTAAATTATTTTTTTAAATTTGATCAAAAAAAATCAACAATATTTAATGCATAATTAATAGACAATTAATAGTCGTCAAAATTACAATAGTCATGCTTTTAGTTGAATAATATTATCTTACAGTTACAAGTTTCAGACTCCTTTTTCATCTTGAGACACTGCGGCATATTGGTCCAGAAGATATGATACAGCTTCCCGAACGCTGCAAGCCGGATTCCACGATAGACCTCTTTCTCGAAGATCGACGTCCTTTATTGGACAGTACCTATGTCCCCGTCATATAATCGTCAAATTCTTTGAACGTAAAATCTCCAATTTCCACGGGATGCAAACTCCTGTACAGGGCCGTTTGTCATGATTTTTGTCTTGTCCATGTTCATTTTAAGGCCAGCTCATTAGAAGGTTCTACTGTGGTCATCGAGCATTAAGCTGAGATTCTCCGAGGTCTCGCCGATTATGTTGATGCCAAGCCCTTTCTCATTCAGAACCTTGAAAACGCATTCCAGAGCAGCGGTGAACAGATTTAGAGAGATAATATCTCGCTGTCTGGCTTCCCACTGCAACACTGCAGTAGGTTTTGAGTTCTGGTTCTATAGTTAGACTAATCTAGTAGCGTTTTCGTACAAACACTTCAACACTCCGACATCGTCATCATCAACATCGTCTTATGCCGTGATATACAGAGAATACCTAGACGCAAACGACTAGACCACTTTAATTTATCAAAAAGATAAGGGGGATGTTTGCTTTTAACTACACCAAACAGAAGAGTAGCCAAATGCATGTGTCTCCTAGTTGACATATTTAAAATTTTGGGGTTATTCAAATAAGGTGAGATGTGGCTTCTTCGGGGAATATTGAAGCAGAATCTGGCACACGCATTTTGAACTCTTTGTACAAGGGTTTTTGTTCTTGATAAAATACGAGGGCCATACACTACATCTCCATAGCTTAGCTTTGATAGTACCAATGAGTCCACTAGGTTTATCCGTCTTGGTTTACTGCAACATAAACGCATCTTGCTTGTGTCAGCAATAACCTTAACATTATAAAATAGCATGTAAGTTATTAATAAATGTTCATATACTTTGAGACGTGGCTTTACTCATTACTCTCGTCCACTACATACTTCAACGTTACCATGGGATCCTGCCGTTTCATCGAAAAACTTTTGACATATTATCACTTCCCAAACAAATTTTAGCAACCGGTTTTTTGCCAATGCAATCTTTGGAATAATTTTAGTACGCACATTTTCATTTGGTCAAATTTTCACTCAGCAGAATATTACTACGGAAAACGACATTTAGTCATTTGGTCTTTTATCAAATGTTTTATTAAAGCAAAAATCATTAGACAATAATCATTTAGTCAAATAAATTGTAATGATAAAAACTATACTTAAACACAACAACAGGAAATACGAACTAATAATATGTTGCGGCGAGCGAGCGAAGCGAGCGAGCAATACAGTTCGGAGCAGAATCGAGTCGGATCAATTTAGGTTAGAAGGCTAAGGCGGGAGCTTTGCTCTCGCCTTAGCCTTCGAGGTTTTTGTTTTCATCCCTTAATAAAACATTGTAGCAAACCAAGAGTAACGCATCAAGATATCCATAGTACCACTGCAGCCGCACACCAGTCTTATCAACGAATGACGTCACACTGCACCGATGCACACATGCATGCGTGGAGGGTATATAAAGAGCCGCTGGCACTGGGATTATTCATTCGATCGCTAGACGGCAACGAGTGCGATAGCCCCGCAGTCCACTCGAAGTCGTAGTACCTACTTGCCCTGTTCGATAGCCCCGCAGTCTTCAGGTGCAAGGTAGCTAGACCGGATAAGGGGTGCGATAGCCACGCAGTCCACCCCAAGATCCTCCCTTAGGGTTATTTGGCTTGTATGATTTTATACCTAAGTTCACTTGTAAGTAAAAGTTATAAGTATCAATAAACAAACATCAAGGCAATTGGGCTTTCACTTAACAAGCAACCCTACAACATGCCTTTGCCTTATGTTGTTTGCGTAAAATATGTTATGCCAACTGAAACATTTGACTTCATGAAATTTGGTATAAGTACCAGTTGGCAAGTGAGTCATTGTTGGAACGTTCACTTGCCAAACATTAGGTTTACGTTACAATTATTTGTGAAGAGTTAATTTGTCAAATAATAATTTGGCAAATGAATATATACGAAAAATTGTTTGGGAAGTGATAATTTGTAATTTTTTTTGATGAAACAAGTGTAACCCCATTACCATACACGCGCATAAATAACTTAAGAGGTTAGCACAAAAAGGAAGTATATTGTACAGGACACACGTGGTTAAGCGGACTGTATGATTATTGATTCAATTTATTGACGTCTGAATTTATTTATTTTACTACTGCGTCATACTGCCGTATCACCCTGCCCTCGCCCGGTTTGCCAATTTTGATACTTATCACTTGCTAATCCTTACTATTTCTTCCTTTTTGAGGGTTCCGTACCTTAAAAGGAAAAAAGGAACCCTTATAGGATCACTTTTCTGTCCGTCTGTCTGTCTGTCTGTCTGTCCGTCTGTGTGTCAACCCCTTTTCTCAGGAATGCGTAAAGGTATCAAATTGAAATTAATATCAAGTATTCAGGTCTGCAATTTTTTGGAGCTGTGAAAAACGCAATCAAAAGATACGGCCGTTTATGCCACATATTTTGATACTTTCAAGGGAATTATAGGGTACTTCCCGTTCATCTAGAATCTTTTACATCACAAGTAAAGGAAAAAGTCCGAAAACCGTAAATTTGTAATTACACCACATAAAAAAAATTTGTTAAACGGAATAACCTTTGCAAGGTCGTATCACACTCGACCATTGCTCGGAGATAGGGGCTTGCAAAAGTTATTTTTTGTCTTATTTCATAGGTAGGTTGTAAATGGTTACCCGGTTGTTAAAGGCCGAGGTACTGCCTGTTTATCATAGGTAAGTACGCGACCCTCGGCGCGCGAGTTAGACTCGCACTTGACCGGCTTTTATTCCTTTGGGAGCTTAGAATAAAAGACTTAATCCGAATTAATTATATACTTTATTGGCCTACCTTATTTTCTTATATAAAATTTGAGGTGGGCAGAACTAGTGAGTGTTATAGCTCTGTTCATCTCCGCTCCGCCCGCTTCAATCAAAAGGCAGGCTAACACCAGAGACATTATTTAGATACCACCCGAAACGAGATCACAGAATACTTACTTTGTAATAATTCATAAAAATAGACTCATTTTACTAATATTTTTATTTTTAAGTAGCTTGTGCTTGTGTCAATGTTGTTATTTAATAAATATAAGAAATTATCATTTTCATGTAATAATACAAAAAGAAGGCGCACAGTGAGTATATGACGATCTTGGTCACCAGGTCCAGGTAGTACAGTCTGTAAAAGATAATACATTGTTGAAGGTATTTTTAAATAAAGTCAACATTTACTACACGCCATCGAAATCTAATTAAGTATATGTCGGCGTAGGATCGCGTAATACGAGTTTTCATGAGAAAACGAAACATCGGGTTATAGTGTAAAGACAGTCGCTTTAACCTTTTGGCCACCGTTATCGACTATGCGTGACAGGTTATACAGGGTAAAAAAACCGGGCAAGTGCGAGTTAAACCCGCGTGGAGAGGGCTCCGTTCCATACATGATTATCTGAAATTTCCTATGTTACTTTATAAACCATAGACTTCTCATAAGTTTTCCTGTAATCTATAAGTAAATAACTATTTTCTGTATTTTTTTCAAAATTTTAGGCCCGGTAGTTTCGGAGATAAGGGCGGGAAATGGTCAATTTTCGCCTATTTTCCTAAATAACTTCCAAACCATTTATCTTAAAATTCCAAAAAAACATATTTAAGATCCTCACAATAAGCCCTTTTATTTGATATGTCACATGATATAGTTAGCGTAACTTTATTTTTTCATTTTCAAATTTACCCCCCAAAAGTGGCCTCCATGTTTAAAATTAATTTGTTTACGTTACGCATCCGTGTTGCGGTCACCGACTTACATATGTATACCAAATTTCAAATCAATCGGTCCAGTAGTTTCGGAACAAATTGGCTGTGACAGACAGACAGACAGACAGACACACGAGTGATCCTATAAGGGTTCCTTTTTTCCTTTTGAGGTACGGAACCCTAAAAAGACCATCATTGCCTTGACTTAAAGTTGAAATTCGTATTACTTGTCAGACATGCATGGCGGCCAAAAGGTTAAGCAATCTTACGAATTCTAAACACGATCATTAGTTCATCCTAAACTACTACTAAATCTCGCGTTTTCATTAAATGGCAAGACTAGTTTAGTGGAATGACGAAATACGGTAACCCTTAACGGTGACCCCCAACGTCGCTCCCACCTCGCTTACCCTTCTCGCGTCTAATTTGCTTTAAGGTAATGCCTGATGACTAAAACTTCAATTAGTCCGTCATTTACATTATCAAGAAATATTGAACACATATTTTTCTTTTCTCACTTAAACAAAAAATTATGAAGATTATATTGCGTTGAAGTTCAGCGTGACGTCACGCCTAGGTACATTTTTTACCTAGTAGTGACGTCATGAGCGCCCACTCCCGAACTTTGATACGCGTTATCATTGTCAATTTTGATTGATTTGATAAAGCAAACATTTTTTGATAATCTAACTGACGGACTAATTCGTTCTTTTATTTACCCGGGCATCATTCCCATTCAGCATTCCACTATTTAAACAAGACTTGACGTTTCACGAAAACGCGACGGAATCTGGATCCTTTTTTACTATTTAAATTGAACCAAAATATAACGAGCAAATAACACCGGTTTTGTCTTAGACCATCAGCAAATAATAATAATATCATGGATACTAACACTCATCTGTCCGGTCCCAAACTAGGATTTAACGCGCTACAAGACAACGATACGAATACTTACAGTCGATTCATCCATACTTGTCTTATTTGGTAAACAAGTTTCTAACCTCAAAATGCACCTTTGTTGGCCAAAACAGCAATTTTCTTGCAAATAAAACAACCGGAGACGATATTTTAGCCGTCACTTTGCCAATTTTTAGCCTAGGATTGCTTTATTTAGGATAAAATTGCTGTTTCACCAAACAATTGCACACTTTGAGGTTAGAAACTTGTTTACCAAATAAGACAAGTATAGATGAATCCACTGTATATAGATAACTACAAATATTATGTAGCTTGTGTCGCCAACTGGGGTTTGGCAGCTACTATCGGAAAGGTAGTTTTCACAAACAGACCGAAGGAAACCATAATAGCAATTTTCGAACTTCACAGATAGATGGCGTTATAAAATCTGAGGTACGCTTGATTGTAAGGCGATTGAAAGTCTTATTATTTTTTAATGGTGGAAGTCTTTAGCCAACCCCAATAGTGATGATTATGCTGATGATGATCTACAAGGACCCACTGTTTCTGCAGCCTCCTGGCCTGGGGTAGCGTGGAAGGGTCCTCCTTGCAGCAGTACTGGCGTGCGCCGCGTATGTAGTCACGTATGTATGCACCCCAGTTCACCATCTGAATAAAGAAGTATTTTTCCTATTTATATTCATATCGCAGGCAGGTTTTGATTGAGTTTGCCATTTGTTGCCTAGGAATATGGGCAAAATTAAACACCTATTTAACATCTCAAGACATCATCCTGGTACAGTCGACCCCAAAATTACAGGTTATCTTATGAGTTTTTAAGCTTGGCGTTATTGATTGATATATGACTTCCTTACCTTAATGTCGGTGTAGAATGTCTCATCGTCCTCCTTACTGATAAGCTTCCGGAGAGCCAAGAAGTTATCGTTCTTGAAGTGCCACTCCTTGGTCGTGTAGTACTGGAGTACTTCCAGACCGTAGCTGATCCGTTTCTGTGTTCTCACCATGCTGTGAAACAGAAAGAAATGAAGGACCATTCAAATTATTTAAGTGGGGTAGAACGTTCCAGATATCGCTGGAATGATTTTATGGAAAAAGACCTAAAGCTGCAAACTTGACTTGCAACAAATAGCACTAAACTAAACCGCATATAGTGGTGACATCTTGTGTTGGAAGCCAATATCTAGTTCGGGTGGCTGCGCCGAAATGATAGATTGATACTATTGTCAAGATTAATTATTTGGTGAATAAATATGCCACCTTGCAAATCTCTTAGTTGATAATTTTGTAACTGAATAAGGTTTTGATTGTTCTTTCAATTTAATTACCAAATGGACAATGTATGGTCAATATAATAAATAAATGATATAATATACCAAGCACTGATCGCCGAGACATCTGCAATATAGTATTCGAATCAAAGGCATAAAATAAAATAACCAATGTCGATGATGATGTAACGTGACGAGATGAGGGAAAAAATACAGATTGTCTCTAAACTCGGGTGAATAAAAAAGTTGGCGTTACTGATTCATCACGTCATCACCAAAACTACAATGATCTCATAACGATACTAAAATTGATAGTGTAATAACATTACAGTACTGGTTTTACCCAATTGGTTGTCATAATGCGGGCCATTTCCTACGGTTTTTGATTACATTATGGAGGTTTTATGATATGGGTGTAGATAAAGGATTTTTCGAAACACCGTTATGTGTTCCCCGTTTGTGTGGAAATTTCGTATACCACGGGCGAAGCTGCAGTGAGGGCGATGTCGCTAATAATGTATTATACTCACAAGGTACTTTTTCCCAGGATAAGTAGCAAGAGGTCCACAAGATAGGCAGGCAGGAGATGCGTGAACAGCACCGCTATTTGATGCAGCAGCCGCGAGGACTTGGGCGAACCGCCGGGGTACCAGAGGCACACGGAGAACGGGAACTCCTGCACGTGGATACGCCCTGGAGACAAACACCCTACGTCACACAAGCTTACAACATTGGAACTATCTCATAACAATAACTAAAGCATATAAGGAGTAATAAAATTCAAAGCGACATTTGAATAGCTGAACTCATTACTCTTATTGGAATACGGTGTGCCAAAAAGAGACAGTTATATGTGTAAAAAATGTTAAAGTTCTACCAGGTCGTACGCTGTCGCTGTTGCCCCCCAAGCATACTAAATTTTATTAAGCACATAAAGCGACAGATGATTGTTGCGGGCGCCAAAAGCTAGTGTGCTAGCTCCGAAAAACGTGACTAAATAAAAACACCACTGGATGTCAATACTATAGATGACTTAAAGTTTAACTTGGTAACTTAAAGATGTAGGGATTACGTTTTCGTTGTAAGTCACCTTCAATGCTTTAGTTATTGTTCTGAGGGAACCAATCAGCCAAATGGTCAGTCAAAATGATGCTCCATATCTTTTTTATTTCCCTGGACAGGCAGACGGCCTGCCTGATGGAAAGTGCCGCCACCTATGAACATGGTCTGGTCACTAGAGGCGGACAGTGCGTCCAGCTAGACCTGCAATGCATTGTCAGCGCCTCTGGTGTTATCAATGTTCATAGGTGGTGGTGACCACGGTGTAGGGGAAAGTGGATAAGGGATGGAGGATGGGCCTTTGAATCTTGTCAGTTACCGTAAGTAACACAACCAGCTTTTAACAATCAGAACTTGCAAGAGATAATTTTCTGACCACACACTTTTACTAGTTTTTTTTTTTTACTGGTGATTTCATGGTTTATGCAGGTGGTTTATTGTTTGTAACAGAAGGTGGTTTCTAACTCGATGATGATAAGTGGTGATGATTAATCATGACGAGCCAGAGACAGCGGACGAGCTTGCAAGGGAAGGGTCAATGAACGAACACATTGGACCGGAACCCTTCGTGGGACTCTCACAGGGAACCATAAAAACAGCCCTAACCAACCATACCAGGGACATCCACCACCTAGAGTGGAATTCCTTGGCTGGCCTAAGGCATTCAAAGCTCTTTACAGGGAGCGTAGACTCAAGCTGGACCAATAAACTTTGGAAACTCAGCCGTAAACAGCTCAGATACATAATCGGAGTATTTACGGGTCACTTCGGGTTCAAGTATATCTTAGCCAAGATGGGACTGTCTGACAACACAAGCTGTAGAATGTGCGGCGAAGAGGAAGAAACAATGAAACACATCATGTGCGAATGCGAGGCCCTCGCCAGACTAAGAATGAAAATACTTGGCAATGGTTATCCAGAACCAGGGGAATTCAAGGCACTACCACTGCGCTCCACAAGTCACTTCATTGAAGTGGTGGAGAATGCTATGGATAGTGCTTAGGAAAACGGGGTAATTACACAAAAGATCCCATAGGGTCGAAGTGTATCCGCAAGGACCCCACCCTCTAAGATAAGATAAGATAATCATGACGAGTAGTGAGGGTGATGATGAGTACAGTAACATAAGTAGGTTCCTAGGTAGGATATTATGGCTGAATGTTGTTACCGGTTTAAGTGTCAAGTTTGCTTTTAATTTTAATTTTAAATATAATTGGAACGTCATCAACATTCAACCAAATCGGCAGACAAAGAGTATAGTAATATTACCAATCGGCAGATCTATGAGCGCCTCAGTACGAGACGCATGTATCATTCTATGAAATATACCTACAGTAAAAACAGTGCAAGAAGTATTATTTAGCCTTAAGAGGCAGAAGCATCGACCCCTCCCGTACAAACTGTGCCGACCGACGAGCAGTGCCACAGTACAGTACTAACCTATGTCGAGCGCCGCGCCCCAGGTAAGCGGGTTCCTTCCTGACTCCGTTATGTTCACCACATTCACTTCTTTAGACCTGCAAATAAACAGTACCATATTTGTTTATTATTTATTGTATCATGGAATTAATACAAGAGGACTGTCAACCTCCATACATTTGAGCGTACGCCGGAAAAGTTAGCTTCCCTGGCTAATACTAGATGGCGCTACAAAAAAAATTATTGAATCGTAGTTCGGAAGCTTGTCACTAGGTGACGCTACTAGACTTAGCCTGGGAGATATTCCATCAAATTAAATTAAACTAAATAATTTTTGTCTTCAAACTGTCGTTGATTCAACTTTTTTTCACGTTTTTTGTAAAAAGTAGCAGTTGTTCGGAAGAAAGCATACCTAGTTGTTTGAGCGAATTATGGCCTAAATTTAAGAATTCGTCATAAGTTGGCGGGTCAAAGGTCCGATGTACGCTCAAATGTATAGAGGTTGACACTCTTCTTGTATTATTGATCAATGATTGTATTATTTGGCGTGAAGCGCAAGCGAAGCGTCTCCGTTTCAGCTTGAACAAAAATGCTTTCGTATGTCCGGCGGAAGGCCAGCTGTTCTCCTCAAAGGTCTCATTTCTCAACCGATTCTTGTGAATATTGCGAGCAGAGTCGATAATAATATATGTTTTTTTTTATTCAGTTTCTCAAAAATTTTCAAAATGGCGGTAACATGCAGGTTGAAAACGTAGAAAAAAATTACTCGCGAGGTCTACAGCTCACAGAACCACTAGTTTATTAGTCACTTATGTTTTTATGTTTATTATTAATAAGTATGTATTTATTTAGATAATAATAATAATATTTCTCACTCTATTCCCAAACTAGTATTCCCTATACTTCTAGACATATGGTCGAATTCACAAACGCCACTTTTGTCAACCTATATAATAAACGTCACTTTAATTAAAGATCAATTTGAGTGGCATTTGTATTTTTAGCCAACCCAATACATATATATGAAAAAATTATTCATCGGCTTGAACCCGTGACCTCGAGTTAGCCATTTATTTCCTTCTTGTCTTGTTTTATAAACAACTAAAGATTATAGATTCCGTAAAAGTTGGATAATACCGACGCTAATAATGTCGAAGTTGATGGAGACGAGGTAAACGGCAAAAACTTTGATTATAGGATAGAATAAAAGATACGCTTTATATTAATTGAACCTACGACTGTAATGCTACGCTGCTCCCGCAAATTTTTAGGCGGCATGGCTTGACGGTATCAATGTTTACTCTATTACTATTGTATACTCTAAGGGCAAAAAGTACAAAGGG
Source organism: Tortricodes alternella (assembly GCA_947859335.1). Classification (NCBI taxonomy): domain Eukaryota; kingdom Metazoa; phylum Arthropoda; class Insecta; order Lepidoptera; family Tortricidae; genus Tortricodes; species Tortricodes alternella. Next base: position 17,234,005 of record OX401975.1, read on the forward strand.
GTCATACTAACTTATTCAGAGCTGTGCTATAGGCCACCAGTATACATCCGTTCACCACCAGGTCCACTGGCATGATGTCAGCTCTCAACGTTTCCTGAAATACAACATTAGTAACATTTAAAACACTACCTGTCCCTGACTGCTTTTTAGGGTTCCGTAGCCAAATGGCAAAAAACGGAACCCTTATAGATTCGTCATGTCTGTCTGTCTGGCTGTCCGTCTGTCTGTCCGTCCGTATGTCACAGCCACTTTTTTCCAAAACTATGAGAACTACGCTGTTGAAACTTGGTAAGTCGATGTATTCTGTAAACCGCATTAAGATTTTCACACAAATATAAAAAATAAAAAAACAATAAATTTTGGGGGTTTCCCATACTTAGAACTGAAACTCAAAAAAAATTTTTCATCCAACCCATACGTGTGGGTTATTTATGGATAGGTCTTCGAAAATGATATTGAGGTTTCTAATATATTTTTTTTCTAAACGGACTAGTTTGCGGGAGAGACACGTCCAAGGTGATAAAATGTCCCCCCCCCCCTGTAACTTCTAAAATACGAGAATGATAAAACTAATAAAGATATATGATGTACATTACTATGTAAACTGCCACCGAAAATTGGTTTGAACGAAATCTAGCAAGTAGTTTTTTTTAATACGTCATAAATCACGGAACCCTTCATGTGCGAGTCCGACTTGCACTTAGCCGCTTTTAACTGATTTCTGATTCTATCTTGATTAAAACATCTGTTTGAGGTCTTCATCTGTTTATTTTATCACCAATACATATAAAACAGTACCGTGACTCACTTATAGACAACGCACAGCCTAAACGGGTGGTCCTAGAGGTTTGAAATTTGGAGGAGATATTCCTCGAGTACCCTAAAGGTGCACGAAAGAGGGATTTTTTGAAATTTTATCCTTTATGGGATGAAAAGGGGTCATAAAGATTGTATGGAAAATACCGCGGGCGAAGCTGTGGTGGGTCCACCTGTAGTTTTATAAAGTTTCTACAATTTAATGTATTTTTCATCACACTTGGTCGGAACGGGTGTTATTATACGCAGGTGTATAGAGCAGCTATAGCCGATTTACCTCCCGCGGGAGTTATGGATTTGGTATCGTTTATAACTCCCTCGGGAGTTATGAGTTACACTAGAACAGATAATTCAAACAAAAATCAGCGAGTAACTTGATGACGGCGGGGCGCGCGCGCTGGGTCCGGAAGTGATCGTTTTCTTATAGAAGTAGCGCGCAACCGACGCGAGATACAGTTTATTCTACCCACCTGGTGGTAATTCAATGTACAATGGGAATAAAATATTTTTTTATGTTTGTTTAATCTTTATTTCTTTCCTCACAAATGTGATGAAAAGCATTGTGTGTATTACGGGCAGTAAGGGGATAACAAAATCGAGTCATTAAAAGACTGTGGTTGGTTATCCCCTTCTTACGGCCCTAGATGCACAATGTACTATTACAGTGTCATGTTAACCCAAATAGGAAGTGGACTCCGAAAGTCAAGATACAACATGGTGCAGCCGTAGAAGAAGCGATGAACACCAGCGAAGATGCACATGGATTGAATTAAGGGAACCTGTACCATTACCATGAGTTGCACAAAACGTACTCGCTAGCGTAAACTATCGGAAATACTGCTCGTTGCCGATACAAGTAAAAGAGACCGAGCGATAGTCTACGCCAGCGAGAGCGGTTTGCGCAACTCATGGTAATGGTACTATAGATCGCATTGCCCGCACGTTCACGTAACTACTAATTATTAAAGAAATTGGCCCACTGCCTTCGAAAGCAGTATGCGGGAATTATTAGTTATGTATTAGATGTACCCATTAGGTTTTTTGTTGAACTTTTTATGTCAGTTTTAAATAAAATTGTAATGTCAAAGTTGAAAAAAGACTTACTGCTGAGTTTTTTGCGGTGTTTCTTCTCAGCAGATGTCACCTTTTGAAGTGCTGGTAGATTCAGACATGTGAAAGAGCCTGTGTGGCCTACTTGCAAAATAAATATTTTCATTTTCATTTTCATTCTTATTCCTGGCAGCGCGAGCAGCAGTGGTAGTGGCTGTATGTAAATGAGGTATTACAATCAGGCGTACCTCGAATTTTGTTATGTAAATTGTAATGACCACTCTTCTCAATTACGGGGGAAATTGCAGTTTCTTGCAGAGAACTCCATTAAATGAATAACTGATTTAATTAAATATGTTACACACGGTACAGCGCCATCTGTTGGTGAAACGAGTAAACTGACCTTGCAGTGCATGGTACGTATGACTCCCTTCCCGGCGCCAACCAAAAGTCCAGTGGGTCCGTTTAAGTTGTCTACCCAACCTGGCATCGGCTCCTTAAACGCTGCCGTTACTGCAAATAATTAGGATGTTTTTGCTATTTAATTCCTTCATTCAATTTTCAGTTTTGGAAAATACGTGCCACCAATGACTACTGTTATGCATACGGAGATAGACAGGCACTCAAGACCTGTTTTAAACCTCGCTTAAACGCCATCTAGTGTCAAGCTACCGCAAACTCTCTATAAGCTTTCGTCAAAGGTATACATATATGAGTTTAATAGGTATATACGTCCCGTCCCTATATAATGCGTATGCTAATAGCCAATTGTAGGAAAGATAATCTAAATGCAGGCTTATATGGCTTAATATCGCAACACTAACTTTTTTAGTGCAAAATCTGTGGTATAGGTGGCTCTGCAATCAATGAAAATGTCTTTTTCTATGTTGCCATAGCATGCTTGTAGCCAGAACAGAATACGTTCACGTCATTTTCAAGTAATTGAGCGGTTTAGGATATGGTCTACCGAAAGTTTATAACACTTGGCATGGCAACAGGCTGGCAGCTTGGTAGGTTATCAGATGAAATTAATATTGGGAGTTTTTCCGAAACTTACCAATAGATGGCCTGGCGATCGCGATCGGAAACTTTCCTTCGTACTGCGCGACTAGCGCTTCTGCGAGAGACTTTGTGTAGGCGTAGGTGTTTGGTTGTGGTGATATCAGCCTGAAATCAAAGCGAAAAAATTTCTTAACACTTTTAGATGTTTATCCCCTACATAACCTTCTAGGGTCTGTGCTAGGAACACTTATCGCACCCATTTGAGAGATATCTGGCCCCCAATTCTCGGTGCATTCGAGATAATCTCACAGTCGAGATTTAACGTCAGTGCATACAGTCGTTTGATACAACTGTATGAATCAGACGTTTAATCTCGCAATCGACATTATCTCGAATGGCGAGAATTGGGGGCCTGATAGTGTTGAAACCAAAATAAAAATTAAGGTAATCATGACAGCATAATGTATTGTAGAATCTAGGGACTTTAACGTCGGCATAGCGACGTACTTACATAGGCTCCAAATGTGTGAGCAGCTCATCGTCCATCCACTCGAGGCACTGCAGCACGTGCTGAGGCCGGTGTGTCGGGTACACCCGCTCCTCCAAGACTGGTAGCTCACATCGACAGTATGCTGTTGAAACGTGGACGAATACCTGTGCAGAAGTGTACAATATTAACTGCCATCATAGAATTAGAACACAAGTCTTATGTCTATCGTAGTTCGGAAATAAGCAGAAAGTGCCAACACTAGATGGCGCTGAAAAATTCAGAGGAAAGCTCGCTTCAAAGGGAATGCAATTATAAAAAGGCAAGTGCCGAAGAAAAACAGCGAGAAAAAAAAAAAGAAAAACGTAAGACTTGAATTTGTCAAAGCAGACCTTTTCTCGAAATTAATCGAATAGTTCCGTATCTCAAAAGGTTAAAACGGAACCCTTATGTACTGTCTGTCCGTCTGTCACAGCCTATTTTCTCCGGAACTACTGGACCGATTGAGTTGATATTTGGTACACATATGTAAGTCGATAACCGCAACACGAACGCGTAACATAAATTAATTAATTTGAAACATGGGGGCCACTTTTGAGGGATAACTTAGAAAATAAAAAAAAGTTTTGCAAACTTTATCGTATGACATCAAAATAAAGGGCTTGTTGTAAGAAACTAATATTTTTTTATAGTGTTAAGATAAATAGTTTGGAAGTTATTTAGGAAAATATAAATAGGTCGAAAATTGACCATTGACCCCTTATCTCTGAAACGACTAAAATAGTTCTTTACCAATAGATTACAGGAAAACCTATAAGAAGTCTATGGTATTTAAAGTAACATAGGAAATTTCAGATAATCATGTACGGAACAGAACCCTCTCCACGCGAGTTTAACTCGCACTTGTCCGGTTTTTTACTTGATTGAATACCAGTGCAGTCTATAGTTTATGAGAAGGCTCAGTTTGACTGGTGGCGTTTTGCCACCTTGCACCTCTCCCTAGGCCTACCCCCAAGCGAATCATATATACACATATCGCTAGCTCACTATTAGTGGGTTCTATGTTTAGCTTTTAGCATATTCAACATTTAACCTCTTGCTCCATGACACAGAGTTGAATTTTAATTATAGTAAATAGGCAGATAAGACTTTATTGTGAGCCAGTGACATGCTCCGATGTTGAGGATAACGTACCTCAAGCCGTGACATGCCCTCAACCAGCTCCAGAACCCGCCCCGTTCCCAAAGTATTCAGCTCAGCTGCATCTTTAAGTTTCATATCGAATCTGAAATATAGTTAGAATAGAACACACAGACATTGTAAGGCAATCAACACTTTATTTTGGCTACGCGTCCTCCAGTCGTGTATATTATTCACCCAAGGGAGTAATCTAAACTTACTCGTAATGCATTATTTTGTGTCCTATGCTGACAATACACAGTTACTTGCGCCCATATTCTTAAAATACGATTTTCGTTGAGCTATGGCATGATTCGAAAACGCTTAGGTACAGAAAAACAAAATAGGGATGTTTCCATGGTAAAAAAATACTAATTCTAATTAGTCCGTCAGTTAGGTTATCAAAAAATATTGACCCCGTATTTTTTGCTTTATCAAATCAATCAAAATTTACAAATATAATGCGCATCAAAGTTCGGGAGTGGGGGCTGATGACGTCACTTAATGGTAAAAAGTGTAGAAAGCCGTGACGTCACGAGGAACTTCAACGCACTAATATCTTCGTCATTTTTTGTTTAATTGACAAAAGAAAAAATATGTGTTCAATATTTTTTTATAATGTTAATGACGGACTAATTAGATTTTTTTAGGAAACTAGCCCATTGCGTACAAGCAATTTAACCCCTATGTATGGCCTAAGAAGTTTTCGCAAATAGATGGGAACCATACACCATATCCCAGTAATTAAGTTACCAGCACTTCTACTAGAATAAGTCTGACTTGTTCAGTAAGGTGCCCGGATGCCGTTCAAGACCTTCAGCCAGATCATTTCTTATTTTTTGTTTTTAGGGTTCCGTACCCAAAGGGTAAAAACGGGACCCTATTACTAAGGCTGACTGTCCGTCTGTCCGTCTGTCCGTCTGTCCGTCTATCCGTTCGTATCTAATGAACCGTGATAGTTGGACAGTTAACATTTTCACAGATGATGTATTTCTGTTGCCGCTATAACAACAAATACTAAAAAACAGAATAAAATAAATATTTAAGGGGGCTCCGATACAACAAATGTGATTTTTTTTGCTCGTTTTTGTTCGATATTGATAACGGCAACATGTAGACGCTTGAAATATTCACAGAATATTTTGATATTTATTCACATTAAAAATAAATAAATAAATTAAAATTAAATAATTATTGAAGTGGGGCTTGATTATAGATAATGGTACGGAACCCTTCGTGCGCGAGTCCGACTCGCACTTGTTAGATTTGTGATTGATGTACTGACTTTCACCGTCCATTAAAAGAACCAGGTTCTTTGCAGTTTGCAAAACCGCACCGGACGTGGCAGGCTAACCAGCAAGCATTTCGCTGTCTACGTAGATGACCTATCCTAGTGAACGAACTTACGGTAATCTGTGGCGCTGGCCACACCGCGCGCTTAGTGACATGCGCGGTTCGGTACCTAAGTACTACGGAAAAAACAATACTAAACAGGTTTTTGCTGATTGATTGAAATTGCTTGAGTTGGTTTTTCACTTGGGTGCTATTGTAAAAAAATAAAAAACTAGCCTTACAGTAGTCGCATATGACGTGTAACATCTGGCATCTCCCCGCGTGCGCTCATTGGTCAAATCAAATAGCGCTCCCGGCTTCCTGTTACTCACTTCCGTCCCTTTTCACGAAATCACTCCCACAGATTGCAGGAAAGCGAGAGGAAAGATGTTACATATCAAAAACAGTACCCTATATGTCCCTCACCTGACGCAGGCGGCACAGTGGAACACGACCTGGCATTCCCTCCTCAGCTCCTCCCAGTCCTCGTCCGATATGCCCATATCTTCAACCAGGATGTCCCCCGGTATCAGCCGAAGTTTCCCGATGCACTTCGGGTCGTCTTCGTGTAGGCGGTCAAATACCTGATGATACGAGATTATACTGATTTTTTTTTATGCTGGGTTCCAGATAGGACACCTAATCAACCGGGTCAAGCTAGAAGGATAGCATGGTATCTCCGTTACCGTTTTACGTATGAAACGTTTCACCGAATCAAAACATTCTGAATTTAACTTTGTTCCGTTTGGAGTAGAGACACTCGGTCCGTGGGGTCCTGGTGAAATACGCCTCTTCGGAGAAATTTCGAAGAGGCTGGTTTAAGAAACTAGGGACCGGAGAGAGGGCAGCTTCGTCGCACAACGCATTAGCATTGCGATACAGCGAGGAAACGCTGTCAATCCCCTAGGGACCTTTTTTAGATTTACTTTAGTTTTTTTTAAATTGAATTAATTTTATTTATTATTTATTCTTCTGGTGTATTCGTTAATTATGTTGTTACTTTATAATACCGGTCTTATAATGTGCATTTCAAAAATAATATTCATTGGGAATAATCAATACATACATATTTTATAAAACAGTACCGTGACTCACTAATAGACAATTTATAAACGGGTGGTCCTAGAGGTTTGAAATTTGGAAAAGACATTCCTCGAGTACCCTAAAGCACTAAGGAGGGATTTTATGAAATTTCATCCCTAAAGTAATAAATAAATAAATAAAGGGGTGAAAAGGGATGATAAAGTTTGTATGGAAAATACCGCGGGTGAAACTATGGCGGGTCCAAAAGTCGATTGTAAACATTATCCCAGAGTAAAAATTAAGTACGTCGACGAGCGAAAGAGGAGTGTTGGGAGTTTTGCGACCACGACAAGACACGCGAGACAAACGAGCGAAGCAAGGAGCTAAACCATAATGAAATAAGAAAATACTAAATCATACAAAATATATAATACCCATAATGCTTTACGAAATATCAAATTAACGAGTATGCTAACTAGGTGTTATTGCAAAAATATTTACCTAGGCGCTTCAACTATTTTTATACCGAAATATTGTTATATCGATAATTACTCACCCGTCGAATATAACCATTCGTAACGGGATCGGGAGAAAATGATTCGTTTTCTGAAGATAGGAACCGAGCATGGATAAGAGAACGCTCTGAACCAAAAGCAAAAATCACTCTATTCATACAAACAGCGATAACGATTTTCACCCCTTAAATGTTAACTGATTTTGACTAATTTTTGATAGGTTGTTAGTAAGAACAAAATCTAGGTCTATTCGGTTTTTGAATTTTGATTAAAGATCAAGAAAGTCAAATAATGCCGAAATTAGTTTTGTATGAGAATACTAAACCAGAAAAAAACTGAATTTAAAGATTATAGTGAAAAAATCAAAGACCAAGATTTTGTTCTGACTGACAACCTATCAAAAATTGATTAACATCGGTTAACATTTAAGGGGCGAAAATCGTTATCGCGTTTTGTTTGAAAAGCTGTAGGTTCACATTCCTCTTATAGCTGGGTTTTCATTGCAAAGTCACGCTACTCCTCGCTAGATGGCGCTGAACTCAACTCACCGGACATTTTAGAAAATCTTCCAGCCTCTCACTGCTGCTTTGTCCTTTCTTCGCTCTCATCAGCATATATATTCTTTGAATCTCTGGGCAGCCTCGTAACAGTTTCTCCACCAGAACCTTTCCCATAAACCCAGTTGCACCGGTAATGAAAACGTTCTTGTTCGCGTAGTACTCAGCTACGCTAATAGATGGCGCCATGGTTGCTCTGAAACAAAGATTATAATAATACGTACTATATTATCTATTTTGTACCTGCGGGGTGTGAAATCAATGACAATGAAATGAAATCAATATTAAGTAAGATATTGTGTTCTTTCATACTATGTTTACTCACGATTTATTGATTTCTGTCAATAAATCGTAATGTCTCATGAAAGTTTTAATTCGACTAAAACTATTATCGTTTGAACGAATTTCAGCCGAAATTTAAAATAAAACTGACAAGTGCGAGTTAAACTCGCGTGGAGGGTCCTGTGATTAAATGAAATTTCCTGTTACTTTAGGTAAATACCATAGACTTCCTATAGGTTTTCCTGTGTTCTATAGGCAAAGAACTACTTTCTTTTTTTTTCTAAATTGTAGGTCCTGCTGTTTCGGATATATGGTATGGTAATTTACGCCTATTACCCTAAATAACGTAAAAACCATTTATCTTAAAATTATAAAGATAAGATCCTCACAATAAGCCCAGTCCTTTCATTTTATATATCACACGCTTTAGTTCGCAAAACTTTTTTTTTTAATTTTCCACTTCATCCCCCAAATTGCCCCCCATATTTAAAATTAATTTATTTACGTTAGACGTCCGTGCTGCCGTAACCGACTTACATATATGTACCAGATTTCAACTCGATCGGTCTAGTAGTTTCGGAGCAAATTGGCTGTGACATACGGCCAGAAAAACAGACACGCGAGTGACTATAAGGGTTCCGTTTTTCCTTTTATAGGCGGCGTGAAAAATATGATACTCTTACTTTCTTCTATGGTTTCGAGTTACTCAACCGGGAATCGACACGACAATAGTAAACAGCCTTGCACATGCGCAGTCACGTTCCATTAACTATGCCATTACAATTCAGTTTTAAGCGAAGCAATTAAATTGTAAGCATAAGGACACGGCATTGCTAATGCTTATACGGAAGAGAAATAAGGAAAGAGGTTATTAATAACAATATCATTATTAATATTCCTTTGACTGACGGACTGTTAGTGACTGCCACAGACAAAATATCCTACAGGAGCTCGTAAACCGGCTAGTTTTTCTTCTATCCTGAACAGTTTACATTCAAACTTTTTTTCCCCATTAGTGATGTAATATGTAATCTTTTTGGGGATATAGTCCGAATACTAGCATGGAATAATAATACAAGAGGACTGTCAACCTCCAGAAATTAGAGCGTACGCCGGAAAAGCTAGCTTCCCTGGCTAGTACTAGATGGCGCTACAAAAAAATGTATTGGATCGTAGTTCGGAAGCTTGGAGTTAGCCTGCGGCCCTAACATGCATGCCACAAAGATAAATTAGAACCGTTTATCTCTACTACCGACTATCTCTGTCGTCGGCACTAGCGTGAGAGAGACGCACTTAGAGATAAACGGTTCTAATTTATCTTTGTGCCATGCATGTTAGGGCCGCAGGGAGATATTCAATCAAATTAAATTAAACTAAATCATTTTTGTCTTCAAACTGTCGTTGATTCAGATTTTTTTTCACGTATTTTGTAAAAACTAGCAGTTGTTCGGAAGAAAGCATAGTTGTTTGAACGAATTACGGCCTAAATTTAAGAATTCGTCAATAGATGGCGGGTCAAAGCTCCGATGTACGCTCAAATGTATAAAGGTTCTTCTTGTATTATTGGTCCATGATAGTAGCGATTAATTGCCGAAAAACAAGACCCTTAAAGATATCGCCTAGGCTACTAACTATTACTAATATAAGCCTGCTAAACTTTCGGGACGCGCGGGGTTTTTAGAGCGCTGTGGTTTGTGCGTTCGAGGTATGCTTATTGCTTTTTGCCTCTTGACGCGGAGTCTACTGGATATTTATGGTCTGTGGTGATTGGCTGGGAACCTTTCTTGTATGCCTTAAGGTCAATGTGGCTAATTCCGTCTACGGGGTTATGCTGTCTATTACACACCTGCGTTGAATCTAAGCTCAGTACGCCGCTGTCGACTCAGTCGATAAACTAGAAAACCCTGCTGATTTATCGACTGAGTCGACAGCGGCGTACTGAGCTTAGATTCAACGCAGGTGTGTAATAGACGGCATAGCCCCGTAGACGGAATTAGCCACATTGACCCATATATTTTATTGCTTTCACATGGACACATTGTAGGTGAATATTTGCCTTTAGACTCCTTATTTTCATTCAAATAACTGTATGATTATGTTAACTACATTGCATACCCATCACACACACACCCACACACACACACACACACCCACACACACACGCAAGCACGCACGCACGCACGCACGCACGCACGCATGCACGCACGCACGCTCACACACACACACACACACACACACACACACACACACACACACACACACACACACACACAGACACACATCCTCACTAGATGATTACTGTTCGAATAGGCCGGCTTGACCGGGGTAGTACCACACTCACACAGAATATCGGCGTAAAGTAATAGCTTGCTTTTGCGTGTCGTACGGTGAGTGACGAGATCCGGAGGCCTATTCCCTCATCCCCATCCCATCCCCAATCCCCATCCTCCCTAGACTGGCAACGCATTGGCAGCACCTCTGGTGTTGCAGATGTCCATGGGCGGCGGTGACTACTTTCCATCAGGTGGGCCGTGAGCTCGTTTGTCAGTCAATTGACATAAAAAAAAAAGGTAGAGTTAAATCCGAGGTAGTTACTCACCTACCTCGGATTTCGTGGCGCCATCTATTGGTGAACTTCTTAAATTACGGGTGCAATTCGTTCGATGATGGTAGTTTTTTTTTACAAACTTCGTGTTAAAGGCACTATCCGCGCCATTTTGCTCAATAATTGATTTTAATTTATTTAATAGCCCGCGGGCTATGGTGGTGGCGCCATCTAGTATAACTGGGTTGAGAAGCTTCGGTTATTTTCCGAGATACGAACGTAAAGCAATTCAGTACTCTTGCTTTTTCTATCGTCCATGAGATAACTTCAAAAGTGCAAGTCATAATTGATTGCAATGCGGTAAGCACATGAACATCATTATATTCGATGTCCTAGACCAAGAACGCCTTAAGTATCAAAAATGGATAGCCCAATAATATACCTTACTTGTATGTACGTAAACTTAAAAATAAAATGCACTTTATATGTCAGATTAAGTCCTAAATCAAATGCTTTTTCTTACTCCAAATGCGATTTTACGACACGTACCTACTTAAATTCAAAATTGTGTTTATCTTATTTTGAACTTACTTCCAGCGATTGAAGGTTGAAATTGTAATCTCATTTTATTTTGACACATGGACTTGATTATATTTCTCAACCTCGTATCTTATTAAACAGCGAAATCGCAAATACAGGCTTAATAGTGTTATAATAAAGTTCAAATTTCAAGATAACGCTCCAGCGACTTTTAATGTGCTAGTTATGATATACAATGCAATAAGCACTCAATTGCAATTAAATGGTTTTCCTGATTTCTAATACTGAAATGAAATTTTAATGTCGGCAGCAATTACCTGTTGCTTTCAAATTATCAGCCAAACAGATTGAAATCGTTAGATGAGACTTTACAGCAATAATCTGTAACCAAATTCATGAATATGTGCGTGAATCGAGAGAAATACTGTCATCTCTTTTTCTCCTATTGTAATAGTACACGCATCTGCCATTTTACGAGCACTTTAGGGGGTAAATTAGAAAATTAAAAAAAAAAGTTATGTTAGCTAATATTGTGTGACATATCAAGTTGAAGGGCTTATCGTGAGCATCGTAATTTTTTTTTTCATTTTTTTTTGTAAGTTATTTAGGAAAATAGGCGAAAATTGACCATATTTCCGAAACTACTTGGCCTAAACTTTTGAAAAAAATACAGAAAATAGTTGGTATTTGGTATTTAAAGTAACAAAGGAAATTTCAGATAATCATGTACGGAGCGGAACCCTGTCCACGCGAGTTTAACTCGCACTTGTACGGTTTTTTTTTGTGGCAATATTGTTATCGCCCCAACGGGAAGCAAAGGAACTACTAAGGTTATTTCTAAGACTATCTAAACTAACCTAAAACAATAACAACGACAACATAGCAATATGAAAAAAAATTACAAATAAAAAAACCGACTTCAAAAACCCTCTGCAAAATCAAGAAATAATGATTGGCCTTCGTAAGTAAATTACCTATAAATGTCAGATATATTGTTACTTAAGTGATCAATTAAAGACAACGAAATCAGTGTCAAGTAAATGAACACAGTATGAGGGATGGATTACCTAATTTACTTGCCATCGAATTCGATATATTTAATTAATCACTTAATCGACAATATATCTGACGTTTCTAGGTAATTCACTTACTAAGGCCAATCATTATTTCTTACTTTTCAGAGGGTTTTTGAAGTCGGTTTTTTTATTTGTAATTTTTTTTTATTTCACTTTTTTTAGTGATTATCATATGTAATTTAACAACACACATTTAATACATCAAGTTACAACAGCATAATACCAATTGCTCATCACCCTTTACAAAATGTTGCTATCCAAGGTGCAAGGATGTCAATCGTTGAGGAGTTCTCCTGGTTCTTCACCACTGGTTCTATTTTACCATATGAATTTTCATGAGCATAAGTTATTCCCAACATTATACAGAAATCTAATCGCCACCCGTGAAATACTTATCATTGAGGAGTGCCGGTGGTCATCCGTGGTCTTCATCATCAGTTCCACTTCACCAGATAATATTTCTGATACGCAACGGCTTGAGTTAATACAGAAAATATCAAAATTTCTATATGTGTGCTTATAATATTTCGATTCCTCCTTGATCTTCTCATCAGACCTCGACTTTGATCACAAGGAAATCAACATGGAAAAATACCCTATCCATTAAAAATAGAATCATACAAATCGTTCCAGCCATCTCCGAGTAATCGGTGAACATAAATATTAAAAAAAAAAAAAATTGTTTGCGTCGTATTGAGAACGGAGGTTTTTTTGAAGTCGGTTAATAACAAAACATATTGCAATTACCGTAAATAAAAAATAAGTAAAGTACAGCGGCAGCCAGCGAGCTGGTTTAAAACTGGCATCGAGCAAATTCCTCCTCTGCTGCACTGGGAGTGAAAAAATAGCATAGAATGCGTGCAGATGCTTATCATCCTGGCATGTCGTAAAAGTCGACTAAGGGACGGGTCCTCTCCAACATGGTGGACTATCTGTATGGGCGATGGGCTGATCACCTGTCACCATACGGTTCATCATACCATCTTAGGACTAATTAATCGAACGTGGCCACAAGTAGTCTTGTGGCTCTGCCCACCCCATTAGGGATTTCGGGCGTGATGCTATGTATGTATCGAGCAAATTACATGGCAAGACGGATGGGTAATAACTTTGTTGTTTGTACCAATGATAGAGGTATAATTATAATCACTCAGATTCCACCGACAACGTGGTACTACACTCGGGTCATATGAAGCGAGTGAAATCATATTGAACTTTCGAATAGTTATTGTTATTAGGGAAAAGATCAAATGGAGATGAAATTAATGAAATAAAATAAAAAATAAAATAGGTTAAGTATCGTAAAGTTTCATAAAGCAACTTATAATTTTACAAGTCTAAATCTGCAGCAGTGCAGTTCCGCTGACAGTTTCCATAAATCTATCTTCTATACATATAAAACAGTACCGTGACTCACTTATAGACAACGCACAGCCTAAACGGGTGCTCCTAGAGGTTTGAAATTTGGAGGAGACATTCCTCGGGTACCCGAGAGGTGCACTAAAGAGGGATTTTTTGAAATTCGATCCCTAAAGGGGTGATAAAGTTTAAATGGAAAATACCGCGGATGAAGTTGTGGCGGGTCCACTAGTAATATATAAAAAAACATGCTTGTAAAAAGGTAACGTTAGCTATGAATAGTACCAGAAGTTCTATATGGAACTACTGAGTTTTTCTTTTTAGGGTTCTGTATCTCAAAAGGAAAAAAGGAACCCTTATAGGATCACTCGTGTGTCTGTCTGTCTGTCTGTCTGTCTGTCCGTCTGTCACAGCCAATTTGCTCCGAAACTACTGGACCGATTGATTTAAAATTTGGTATTCATATGTAAATTGGTAGGGATGCGTAACGTAAATTAATTAATTTTGAACATGGGGCCCACTTTTGGGGGATAAATTATAAAATTAAAAAAAAAGTTGTGCAACTGAAATCGTGTGACATATCAAATGAAAGGGCTTGTTGTGAGGATCTAAAATCTATTTTTTTTTTTAATTTTAAGTAAAATAGTTTAGAAGTTATTTAGGAAAATAGGTGAAAATTGACCATTCCCCCCCCCCTTTATCTCCGAAACTACCGGGCCTAAAATTTTGCAAAAAATACAGAAAATAGTTCTTTACTTATAGATTACAGGAAAACCTATAAGAAGTCTATGGTATTTGAAGTAACATAGGAAATTTCAGTTTATCATGTATGGAACGGAACCCTCTCCACGCGGGTTTCACTCGCACTTGACCGGTTTTTTTAAATAAGTTATTCCATATGGAACTCCTGGGTTATACCCCATATTACAGCTGACGAGATCATAAAGGTACCTGTGAGACAAACGACTTTCCGGAAATTCATTAATTTAAAATACGGTAATTATTAAATAATTATAAGTTTACTCGCAAGTTAGCGAGTCATCATAATTACGTGTACCCATTGCTAACCGTACATACATACAAACATTTGTGAGATCATTCTTAGTACACATCATCGCCCGAGAGCACAGCCTGTTCAGTGTTAAATAGGTAATACAAACATCAAGAAAGAAAAACCGGTCAAGTGCGAGTCTGACTCGCGCGCCGAGGGTTCCGTACTTATCAACTATACGGTACGGAACCCTAAAAATTTTAAAAATTGCTTTTAACAACGGGGTAACAATTTACAACCTACCTATGAAATAAGACAAAAAATAACTTTCGCAAGCTTCTATCTCCTTGCAATTGTCGAGTGTCATACGACCTTGCAAAGGTTATTTCGTTTAACTTTTTTTTTTGTGATGTAATTATAAATTTACGGTATTCGGACTTTTTCCTTTACTTGTACTGTAAGACACTGCTTCGTGCCAAATATCATGATTCTATGTCAACGGGGAGTACCCTATAGGTTTAGATTCCCTTTGGATTCCTTTAAAAGTATCAAAATATGTGGCAAAAACGGCCGTATGTTTTGATTGCGGTGACTTAGAAGGTTGATTTTATCATAGCTCCAGGAGATTACAGACTTACATACATACATACATACATACATAGCATCACGCCCGAAATCCCTACTGAGGTGGGCAGAGCCACAAGACTACTTGTGGCCACGTTCGATTTATTAGTCCTAAGATGGTATGATGAACAGTATGGTGACAGGTGATCAGCCCATCGCCCATACAGATAGTCCACCATGTTGGAGAGGACCCGTCCCTTAGTCGACTTTTACGACATGCCAGGATGATAAGCATCTGCACGCATTCTATGCTATTTCTTCACTCCCAGTGCAACAGAGGAGCACTTTACTAGGAGATTACAGACTTGCGTATTTGATATAAAGTTCAACTTGATACCTCCACGCGTTCCTGAGAAAAAGGTCTTGACAGACAGATAGACAGACAGATAGACAGACAGACGGACAAACAAGTGATCCTAAAAGGGTGCCTTTTTTCCTTTTGAGGTACGGAACCCTAAAAACGATTGCTTTATTTTACGTTTTTTTCATACAGGCCCATAACTATGCCTAATTGCCTACATACGGATATAGTCCAAGCAAAAATATCAGGCAGCAGGGTTCTTAACCTTTTGACCGCCACAGGCGGCTGCAACCGTCAGCGTATACAGGGTAAAAAATTCCTTCATTACCTTGACATAAAGTTGAAATTCGTGTTACTTCTCAGACATACTTGGTGGTCAAAAGGTTAACATTCGGGAACAGGAGGTGACAGTTCTGAACTTAAACGTGTATAGATGTGTGTAGTAGTAAATAAATAACTATTACCCTAGCATGTAGTGTGTAGCGTGTAGTGTGTGTGTGTAGCGGTTCACCATACCATCTTAGGACTAATAAATCGAACGTGACCACAAGTAGTCTTGTGGCTCTGCCCACCCCATTAGGGATTTCGGGCGTGATGCTATGTATGTATCTATACAGTTATAAAAAAGTAGAAGTAAAAGTATCCCCCTCCCCCTTCTTATTTCCCTTAAATGTATACACCTGTTCCCGCAACTTTTGTCGAGATTGAAATGAAAAGTATTACATTTTATGTTTCATTATATTGTCTATCTACCAAATTTCATTCAAATCCGTTCAGCCTTTTGCGCGTGATTGAGAAGCAAACATCCAATCTTCACATATTCACTGTCTACTCTACTACTACTTTGAAGCTAGTTATAGCATCAAAGTAAGAAGTAAATAGGCTAGTCATCTCTGCCGCGTCATCACACTTCGATGCTCGCGCGCAGATCACACAACCAAAAACAAAACGTAATAACTTAAAAATCGAACATTTGAAATTGAATCTTAAGTCGCATCAGTAAAGTTTAAATTCGATGATAATTTGTCTGTCCACTATGTTTACGAATGAGATCCTGTAATAAATGCTGTTGATCGTGATTTACTTAATTTTATAAATGTTGTATTAAGTAAGATATGTTCAAGGGTATAGATTATAGAAAGGGTCATGTACCTATATATATCTACACATATATTTTTAATCTGCTAAATTACAGTTATACGACTAATTTGGAGTTACTGTTACTGTAACTCCATTTTTATAATGGATGAGCGACGCCAGCGGTCGCATTGGCTAAATAATTGCTAAATAGATAAGAATGGTGTTATGCCTCAGTACTTTATTCTATTTACAAGATTGGATTGGAAAATTAATAGTACCGTTGGAGGACCTTTTACGAAATATTAATGTGGTGGTCATTTTTGTTGAAGTTACACCCAGTTATCCCCACCCCCTGTTAATTCTAAAAATCTGAAAAATATTTTAAATGAAAGCTTACACATAATAACAAAATTAAAATAAAATCTATCACAACTAGAAAGGTTTCATTGATTCATGAGTGAGAGACCACTAAGGGCCTGGCCACAATACCATGGCACAACGTCGTGAACGTGGTGTTGTGGTCAAGCCCTTACTTGTTAAATGAAAATGAAAATGATAATGAAAATTTATTATGCAAGAAAGCCACACGGGCTCTTTCACACGTCTGAATCTACCAGCGCTTCGAAAGATGACATGTGCTGAGAAGAAACGCCGCAAGAAACATAGCAGTAAGTCTTTTTTCAACAAATAAACCTATTGGGCACAAATAATATAATAAATAAACAACTAATAAGGGACATGTATATTCTCCGCGTCTGTTAATACCTACTATTATGTAAAACATTCATAAAAAACTCCAAAAACATTGAATTAAGTACTTGAGGGCTAGATGCAGACATGACTACGCAGTACGGAACCCTCCATTGTGCATGGGCCGACATGGACATGGTGGGTTTTCTAAAATAATTAAACCACGAGTGATAAAAAACCGGCCAAGTGTGAGTCGGACTCGCGCACGAAGGGTTCCGTACCATTATCTATAATCAAGCAAAAAAAAAACACGTTTGTTGTATGGGAGCCCCCTTAAATATTTATTTTATTTCAACTTAATTATTTATTTTTAAAGAGAATATATACCTAAATATTCTGTGAATATTTTAAGCGTCTAAGCGTTGCCGTTATCAATATTGAGCAAAAGCGAGCAAAAAAATCACGTTTGTTGTATGGTACCCCCCTTAAATATTTATTTTATTCTGTTTTTTAGTAGGTATTTGTTATTATAGCGGCCACAGAGAAGTACATCATCTGTGAAAAATTCAACTGTCTAACTATCACGGTTCATGAGATACAGTACAGCCTGGTGACAGACGGACGGACGGACAGACGGACAGCTGAGCCTTAGTAATAGGGTCCCGTTTTTACCCTTTGGACACGGAACCCTAATATATATATTCTTAAACTGGTTCTCTACTGCATAACACATCCTCTTAAACACACAGCGCGTTCATTGATTTCTCTAATAAAATATCCCTTAAATTCTACATTTGAATAATTTCGCCGTTACCATACATACATAGATACAGACAGATATGGCATGTCTAAATATTTGGATGTTTAGGATTTTAAAAATGGCTTAATGTGTGCAATATTTAGACTCTTTCTTTAGAAGGAATGCCGGCCGCTGTCGAGGTCACCAAGGCAGCTCGTGGCGCCCGATGTGTCTCCAGTCCACACCCAGGAGTCCTCAAGGCCGTAGATAGGCGAACGAACCCACAACGAATTATTTACCATTGAGTTTTATCCCATCGATTTAATGTATTAAAACCCGAAAAGGTTTTTTGTTGCAGTCAGCATCGTTCTTCTAGATTGCGTCCAATTAAGAACCTAAGAATTTAATATTTAGTAAAAAATATAATAGAATAGAATAGAAAATATTTATTTCGCAAAAACAAAAAATAAAATTTTTACATTTTTAAGAACTTAAATCTAATAATGTATGTGATCTAAATAAAAGTTATATATTGCTGCGAAAATGGCATCCACTCAGCTGTGTGTCGTACCACCTATTGGGGGAATACGACGCTGGTTTTCAGTGGACCCATGGACTGGTTTAGCTAAATATGTATTCGTTTTATAATATCTTGTCATATTTATTGATTAATTAATAAGTAATACTAAGTGAAAACAGCGGCAGATAAATTGTATGTAGTTTTCGCCCGCTGCTTTAGTTAAAAATAAATAAATAGTAATTAACTTAAAAAAAATGCCACAGACAGAATAATGAAGCCAAGTTGGCATAACCTCTACTCAATACCGCCAAAAACAAAACAAAAAACCCGAATGCATAACGTCTTTTTCTTATTTCTTTATTTTTGAGGTTATACAGTCGGGTTTTTTGTTATTTTTAAATTAATATTTTTTTTTTATTTTCAACTTTTTAGTCGTGTTAGGCTTTATATTTCACGTTAGTAAGATCTTTTCTGCGATCATAAAAGTGCTTTAACACAGGTTTATTATACTTAAGTACTTATTGAAAAGTGAGAATGGTTGCTAACCAACTTTAACTTGTTATCAATCCTTAACGGTCATTCAAAATGAACAATGATAAGAGAAACCTAAAGACGATTTTAAAATACCTATTCAATGATACCCCACTTCACATAGTTTGTCGAATTTATTTAATTTCTTTTTCACAATATGGCGTCTGGTTGTCGCCATATTGAATTTCGATTACTGTCATGTCTTTTGTGACACTCACAGGATTATGACAAATCGATTGACGTACGAGTAAGAAACATCAAAATCGGCCCATGCGTTTGATCTCTAGAGCTCTACAAAGGAACAAACATACTTACATACAAACATACATAGGCTGATAATTACTCTCTTCTGCGTTGCGCAGTCGGGTAAAAAGGGTACCAGCCCTGAAGCCCCCTCTCTGTTTGTCGCTGGGATGGTCGGCCTAGATACGCGATTATGCGCCTTATCCATACGCCTACTCTTACGCCATAACATTGAACATTGACAAACATTCCTTGTACATTTATGAAATCAGCATTTTTGTAAAAAAAGCACTTGTATCTTTTTAAAACAGCTGGAGACGATAATTTATGAATTAAAATGAAAATGAAAATATTTATTTTGCAAGTAGGCCACATGGGCTCTTTCACATGTCTGAATCTATCAGCGCTTCGAAAGGTGACATCTGCTGAGAAGAAACGCCGCAAGAAACTCAGCAGTAAGTTTTTTTTCAACTTTGACATTATAGTTTTATGTAAAAAAAAGGAACTCAAAAAGTGCAACAAACAAACCTAATGGGTACAAATTAATTATAATAAATAACTAATAAGGGAGATGTTATAGTCTCCGCGTCTCAGTGGCGCAGCCTACCTACAAGCCGATTCCTGACAGCTTTACCAAGCTAGAAAGCTACGGCTAGCTGTCACTGAAGTCCATCTTACTCTAACTAAATATCAGACTCGCACGTACGGTTCTAATAATTCCGGCTTCCCTTAGTAAATATTTGACGCTTCGCCACTGCTGCGTCTGGACAATTTAAGTGAAGCTGAAGCTTAGAGGTGTATAAAGCCTCTAAGGGTCATAATAATAAAATAATAATTGAAACAAAGAAACATCTAAATCGATTAATTTAGGTTAAATGGAGGTTAAGAGTGTAGGCAGTCTCCACGGTCAAGTATAAAGATGGAGATGTAAGGTCTCCAAATATCATCATATTAACATCATTAAGAAAATAATAATAATAATAATTACATCATAACACTGGTCAACATTGGTTTGGCATAATCTAATTTTCAGTAATTTGATGCCAACAATTAATGAAACTAATGAACGAAACGACGGCTCTGGTTTTCTTTAAATCGAAAGTGCTTTCTCTACGTTACGTGAATATAGTTACACCAAAATCATGAAAAAAACATGAGCCAATTTAGTACTTTCATGAATATATCAGTAAACTGTGTACTTACTCCGAAACTACTAGACCGATTGAATAGAAATTTGGTATATATAATTATGTAAATCCGTGACTGCAACGCGTGACGTAAATATAATGAATTTTAAAAATGGGAGCCACATTTGGGCGAAAATTAGAAAAATAAACAAAAGTTATGCAAACTATATCGTGTGACACATCTAATGAAAGGGCTTATTGTGAGGATCCTAAATATATTTTCTTTTGAATTGCAAGTTAAATAGTTTGGAAGTTATTTAAGAAAATAGGCTAAAATTTTGAAAAAATACAGAAAACAGTCCTTTACCTATAATTACAGGAAAACCTATAAGAAGTGTAGATATGGTATTTAAAGTAATGTAGTACATTTCAGATAATCATGTACGGAACGGAACCCTCTCCACGCGAGTTTAACTCTCACTTGTCCGGTTTTTTTTTGTTTGTTACTACCTTTTACTTCAATATAAGCTGCCTAGATTTATTTACATTTGATAAAGAACTATATATTTTACAAACTTCTTATTAACTTGCAGTGTTTGCATGTAACTATGTATGTTCGGGTCAAATCTTAAGCTGAATTAGAACCACTTCGTCTTATCCCACGACCCTGAACTTTTACATGTTGGTTCAGTTCCGATGACAATGCAATTTTATGGTAAGCATGACCTGAATCGAAATGCAGGGTTAGCTCCAGATGAAGGAATTCTTCAACGAACAACAGTACAGACACGAAATTTTGTGTATGCATGTCATTGCAATATTAAAGTGCAATGGGCAAAAAATCAACTTACTCATAACCAAATAAACAGATCATTTGTATATGTCTCAACCGCTTAAAATGTGAATTTTAATGAAAAATATATGGTAGTAAGCGCAATGCACCACTATTTTCATACATTCTAGGGACATTACGTCTTGGACAACCGGCAATTCTGAGATCAATGAATTAGTATCCAAGATATATATATATAGATTAAAACACGGTTATATGATCTCAATCCTAAATAAGCTTAATTTTATTTATCCTTATATCTATAGAGAGATAAAATAATGATTAATAAAAAGCTCGTTTACGATTAAAATTATTGCATAATTTTATCTTAATTATCGATAAACGAATTCCGCGTGGGAAGTCGTGGGCAAAAATTCGTTTATTCGTTCGCACTAGACCAACTGTCATTGTCTTGGTTTTTTAGTACAACTAGATCATGTTAGTAACTAGGGTATTATATGACCTGGGAAAATTTTAATTCCCACGATAGGTATAAGGCATTTTGTAAGGTATAGGTAAATGCAAACATTACAATCAACGTAAATAAGTATATGTATATATAATGTAATTTTAGTCCTCGATCCAGGTACAAAGGAGGGGTATCGATAAGCAAAGCAAATTGGCCCCAATTTGAAGAAAAAAAACCACTGTATAGGTATATTTTTGATATTTCTCATTGTTTTAATAAAATACAGGATACTACCTTAACGCTACAATATATTAAAATTAAAAATAACTACGTTTTCTTCACGAGAAAAATCGACAAAAGAGGTCGAAGTGGCATTTTTGGTAAATAGTGGTGGTTTTTTTACTATATCGAGTTGTTTTTAAACATGAGCACATTTGGGAAGCAGTTTTTTTTTTTGGATATATATCTTTGTTGACGTCTAAAGAACAACATATAAAAAATCACCATGCTAAACAAATGCGCTCATGTCTAAAAACAACTCGATATAGGGCAAAATTTACCAAAATTGTCATTTCGCCCTCAGTATGTCGCTTTACCACGTAAAGAAAAGGTAATTATTTTTAATTTTAATTTATTGTAGCGTTAAGTTAGTGTCCTGTATTTTATTCAAGGAATGAGAAATATGTAAAAAAAAATATAGTATATTTTTTTTTGTCTTAGTGGGGCCATTTTCTTAGCTTATCGATACCCCTCCTTTCGTCAATCATTTCCTCTCAGGCGATAACTCGTAAAATGCTTCAGCGCCTCTATTCGTAAACGCTAAGTGATGTTGTAGCGACTCGCGAGCGAGATTTCTCATCCCTCTCTTCCGTACGACACGTAATGCGTAAGAACGCCGAATAGACGCTGTATCATGAAGCGTCCGTGGTGGGTTGGGAAAAAAGGAACTCTTATAGCATCACTTGTTTGTCCGTCTGTCTGTCTGTCTTTCTGTCTGTCTGTCAAGACCTTTTTCTCAGGAGCACGTAGAGTTATCAAGTTGAAATTAATATCAAATACTCAGGTCTGCAATCTCTTGAAGCTGTGAAAAAATCAATCTTCTAAGTCACCGCAGTCAAAAGATACGGTCGTTTATGTCTCATATTTTGATACTTTCAAGGGAATCCAAAGGGAATCAACACCTATAGGGTACTTCCCGTTGACCAAGAATCATGAAATTTGGCCAGACTCGCACTTGACCGGCTTTTTTTATTATACGTATGGTCACCAATACGACCAGTTGACATATCCACCATAGTCAGCTGACTTTTTTTTTCAAGATATTGGGTTAGGGAATGATTAAAAAACTCTAAGTGCGACTTGGACTCGCGCATGAAGGGGTTCCGTACCATTATCTATAAAAATGGCAAAAAAATCATGTCTGTTGTATGGAAGCCCCACTTAAATATTTATTTTGTTGTGTTTTAGTATTTGTTGTTATAGCGGCAACAGAAATACATCTATGAAAATTTCAACTGTCTAACTATCACGGTTCATGAGATGACAGACCTGGTCACAGACGGACAAACACATGGACGGACAGCGAAGTCTTAGTAATAGGGTCCCGTTTTACCCTTTGGGACGGAGCCCTAAAAACCACGGCATCTTTTTTAGCGATGCAGTGAAGCCCTTCATATCGCTGTCACTTTTACACGTCAAAGCAGCAAAAGTGATAGCGATACGAAACCGAGACTGTATCGAAGCAAGAAGTTTGTTTTTATTATGAGTTTGGTTTCATTTTAAATTAAAAAGTTATTTGATTTAACAATATGATAAATTAGTAGACCCTGCCTCCGAAGCTAGCGTCCCGGGTTCGATCCCCGGTAAGGGCAAATAATTGTGTGATGAGCACGAATGTTTGTTCCTGAGTCTTGGATGTTTCCTATGTATTTAAGTATTTATTTCTCTATATAAGTATGTATATCGTCGTCTAGTACCCATAACACAAGCCTTTAGAGCTTATTTTGGGACTAGATCGATTTGTGTAAAAGATTGTACCTGTTTTTTTTTTTTTTTTGTTTAATATTACGTAGGAAATAACCCGAAATACTTAGATGATGTTATAAGTTTTATTTCGTTTGGATATTTTAAATGCGTTCGTTTTCTAAACTTAATGGACACTTTAAGATTTGACTTTTTCCTATTGGGCAGGTATTTTTTCTACGACATAAGTTAAGGTAAGTAATATTTTGTAATTTATTCATTTTTAACATATGCACTTACATAAATTATGGTGGTATTGGGGTAAAATAAGCCTATGTTCGAAATAAATAACACATTGCAAAAATTAATTAAAAATAAAAATGAAACGGTTCTTAATAATAAAACATTCCACTAAAGAATAAAAAAACAACCAACCTGCCAGTAACACACAGCACAAACAACTCACACAAATAAAAAATAAAAAAATTGAATATGGAACTCGGTTGTATGGCGTCTATTTCAACAATGGCGATCCTCGATGTAAGCGACATAATAAAACATCTCACATGCTACCCACGTCTTGTAATTACAAATTTAAATATACATAACACTGTAGCGCTGCCTTCGTAGATCTAGTATGCAACAACGCTAGTTCCAGATTTATCCGCGCGCACAGATAACTTTGTTAACACTGCATTGCCTCTGTCATTAAGACGAATTAGTTAATTATCGCAAACTATTCCAAATTGTTTTATGGTGAAATTATTTAGCAAATTAGTCCTTAGATTTTAAGGTGAAAGGCGAATTTCACTTGCTGAATCACAAGTAATTGGCCAAAAGTATTAACAAATCAAATTCCTTCTTACGTTAACGACAAGTGCATTGATATCGTTAGAGAATAGATGTTGTAACTCTATACAAGGCTTTATGGAAGACTATTTCTTGATCAAATTAGTGAAAGTATGTCATTGTTTATGTTTAGCCCTAAGTTACTGTATTTGCTGAGTCCTAACAAGGTCCATTATGTTCATACCTTAAATGTAAGATCTGTAAAATACCATGGTTGCAATAAAGATTCTTCTATTCTTTTTTATCGGTTCCACAGACAAATTTTGTTTTTTGTATTCCTAATTCCTGATTTCTGAAAGTAGGTAAAATATTTAAAATCAGCCTGGCCCACATGTGCTTGAACGGTACCAAACCTTGGGCTTACTATGGGCTTATTACACTTTCCTAAATGTAGTTTATTACGAGAGGGACGCCGCAATACGTTGGAATGTGATTGAGATATCTCCATACGTATCTAACGTATTGCGGCGTCCCTCTCGTAAGTAACTAAATTTAGGAAGGTGTAATAAGCCCATTAAAATTCGGGTAGACGAATAAAAGGCTTAACTCCTTCTTAAATTAGTCACTTACGAGACGCCGCAATACGTTAGATACGTATGCAGATATCACCATCTCATTCCAACGTGTTGCCGCGTCCCTCTCGTAAGTGACTAATTTAGGAAGGTGTAATAAGCCTATTAACATTCGGGTAGACGAATAAAAGGCTTAACACCTTCCTACATTAGTCACTTACGAGAGGGACGCCGCAATACGTTAGATACGTATGCAGATATCACCATCTCATTCCAACATGTTGCCGCCTCCCTCTCGTAAGTGACTAATTTAGGAAGGTGTAATAAGCCCATACTAACAAGATTAATACATACTAAAAATAATAAAACGAAACACATCCTCAGTTCCAGAATGTTCCTAGGATATGTTTAAATTGGAATGTAGACATAATTTAATAAACACAAACTTTATTAGGTTTCTACACAACGGAACGGAATGTTTGTTCCTGAGTCTTGGATGTTTCCTATGTATTTAAGTATTTATTTCTTTATATAAGTATGTATATCGTCTTCTAGTACCCATAACACAAGCCTGTAGAGCTAACTTTGGGACTATGTCGATTTGTGTAAAGATTGTTGCCTGATTTATTTATTTATTTATTTACTTGTTTAATATGAAATGAATAAATAAAACAGGAATAATTTCAAATTACTCATAATAAAATGTTTTGGTTTTTAATTCGGGAGATCTAAATCGCTCGTTTCGATCGAGAGGGTATAAGAACAACTCACAGTCTTATCTCTAAGTGCGTCTCTTTCACACCAGTGCCGACGAAAGAGATAGTGAGAGAGATAAACGTGTTTAACTTATCTCCATGTCTGACATGCTAGGGCTGCAGAGGTGTACTTCTATTAAATAATACTTTGTCAAGGAATTTAGTCTATATTAATGTTTATAATTGCATCCACCTTCAGCAGTGGACGGGTTAACAAGATCCATTCTACTTGATGCGATTACACAGATCGTTTGAGATTTAACTGTCGCAAGTTAAAATTAATCCGTTCGAATTTATATCATAAACTCAGGCAGTTAAACTTAAAATTGAGTGCATTATTATGTTAGTTACGTCATGACATGTTTGTTAAATAGCGAATTGTTCGCGCGTTTTGCAGGACCACGATTATAAAAGTGCGAGCAGACTCTTAACGTATTGTTATATAGTCTATAATCGCTTGATTTAAGCGCATTGTTTCCGGGTTTTTTATTAAAGTGTTTGCGATGTAATTTGTTAGATGGCGCTATATATCAGCCCTTAGGTACAGGGCCATAGACCTCACATTATATTTATTATTAACTAGCGACCCGACCCGGCTTCGTAAATAAGCCATTTTTTCCCGTAAAATGTTAAGGATAAAAAATGGTTATTGTGGGTTATCCTTAAAAGATAGACATATACCATCGCGGACTTTTTTGTTGACTTTTTCAAGGTGTACAATACTGTAGTAGGGTGAAGGCGGCAACAGTGGCTATAGCGACAACAGTGGTGCACTGGCCGTTGTGTCAGAAATATTATAGATAGCTTTCTTTCTTTCTGACTCTCCGGAAGGTCTCCCGATAGAAACAGGTTACAACCAGTTCGCTTGCGTCAGCTATGTAACGAACCCGCGTAGTTAATGTTTTTTTGTTTTGACGAAAGAAAATGCGAATTTTAAGGTAAGGTGTACTTTCTATTTTTTCACGAACATTTTGTTTTACCAATGGATTAATAATTTTGCTGAGAAATAAACTTAATTGAGGTCATTTTGACGTATACTGCACTTCGATTTAAGCAAAAGTATCACGCGTGGTATAAGTAAAATCCAAAATGGCGGTTTAGTACACAGTGGCTCAAATCACATGAGTACACAGTGGTTCATGAGCCAAGCATATTAATTTAGAAAATGTAACAAATTGCAATATTTTTTGTTAATTTTCTCATTTAGGATGGCCCTCGTTCAGCAAGGCCCCGTTAAATACGGAAACAGACAGATAATGACAAAAAAACGGTTAAAATAAAATAAAAAATGTTATGAGCGTGTGAAAAGCGTCTAAAGTTTAAGACTGAGAAATAAGTAGTCAAATTTAAGTTACCTGATTATTAAGTAATTTGTTCAATGCGAAAAGCCGAAAATTGCATTATTATTTGAGTTAAATTAAAGATGATTCACTGTGAACAGAGGGCAGATCCACTGTATCCCACCCCCAGTACACAGTGACTCAAATAAGGTTTTTTAAAAATACTGTTTATTTTCCAAAATATTACCTTGTTGAACTAAATCGATTAAAATAATCAATATACATTAGTTACACTATAATACTAACCCTTCTACATCTTTCCAACACTCGCCCAAATCAAGTGAGCATCACTCGAAAAAAAGTGACCCACTGTTGCCGCCTTGACCCTACATTATTTTGACTTATCTCGTGGGGTACAGCCAGCGTTTGCAATGTAAGCGCAAAAAAAATAGTTTATTTACGACATCACATTAGAAACCTCTAACTTTATCAGTGTTTCTCTACAATATTATGCATATATTATACACATAAACCTTCCTCTTGAATCACTCTATGTATTTAAAAAAAACCGCTTCAAAATCCGTTGCGTAGTTTTAAAGATTTAAGCATACATAGGGACAGACAGACAGCGACAGCGACTTTATTTTATACTATGTAGTGCTAGTGATAGTGATTAAGGTCGATTTGATTTAATGTGTATAGCTTTTTCACAGTAAACATAGACGAATAAAATAACAGGATTGAACCTAGTATACCTACTTACCCTAGTAGCTTTTTCCCTTGGCATCCATTGGCCAACAATAGGGAATCCGTAGGGATATAGTTAGCAGTTTCCCTACATAAAACTAACACAATTTAACAAAAAGATTATCATAACGCCCAACCAATTACCAACTTCGGGCCACTGTGAATACCGCTACCGTTGTTTAAAAACGGTTGGCATTTCTGCATTGTATAGGTACAAAACGAAGGCCCTATTAGATATTAAGTAACGTTGGCCCAATGCAGTAAAATATTATCATTACGCCCATCCACTTACCAACGTTGGGCCGATGCGACTTCTACTACCGTTACGCTATGCTTCTAATACACACCCAAATGAAGATGAACAGTGAAAAAAAGTGTGTGTGTGTCAGCTCCGACGCACGACAGCAGTTAACTCCTTACGAACGATTATAAAATAAACCAGTACCCATCATACCTACCATGCTGTGATTTTTCATTTTGACATTTGACAATAAACAATAAAGTTTCATATTAATGAATATAAACATGTCAATGTCACTCATTGAATACAATAATTAATTGACACTTCGGGTCCCGTCGTCTTCCGATTGAGATCCGATCCGAGTTTTACCGATGGAAACATATTATTCACTATATCTGTATGCAATGCTAAGCGACCGACGCATCTTCGGCTAACATCGTGTGACTCCGTACCGTGTCACAGTGTGACATCGTAGTTTGATTTTACTCCCCATAATTTTTCATACCCCGGGCTTATACCTACATATACGAAAATCGATTCTTAAAGAGTAAACTCCAAAAAATACTTACTTATTGCTGAGTTTCTTGCGGCGTTTCTTCTCAGCAGATGTCACATTTCGAAACGCTGGTAGCTTCAGACATGTGAAAGAGCCCACCTACTTGCAAAATCTATATTTTAATTTTCATTTTCATTCATTTTCATTTTCATAATACTATTGATAATAATGAGCAGGATAATGAAGATATTATAATTTGATTTATCTTTCGCATTTTAATTTTAATGTTAAGTACATATTGTTTGTACTAAGTTGCCGATGAAGTCAGTTTTTTAATAGATTTATAATTTAATAGGTTTTGTCTTTACTTTGTCAAAACAAGAGACATTGTGTTAAGATAATGATCTCGAATTACATTGTATACCTACTTAGTTATTTATTCAATAGTTGCAAACATGACATGGTTAATATATGATATAAACATGGACAGGTAACACAAGATGGCTGATTACCACCTAGGGGGTCGTAAAGTACGTCACACGTTGATGGGGGAGGGGGTCTACGAAGTGTGACGTGTGACAAGGCGTGGGAGGGGTCCTAAGTTTCGTGACGTCCCATTTCAAAATCTAAAACATCTAAGTGTTAAAATGCCAAATTTGAACTATTAACGAAAATTTTAAAAATACGTCGACGGGACCGATTGATCGTCGATTGGTCGTCGCAGGTTTAACGGCCCGGGCACACCAAACGCGGTTGCGGGCCTTAAATTGTTTTGTTGCGTCTATTAGAATCGCGTTTTTTCAAATACTTGGTTTGATGTAGATTAAATCAAAAAATAATTTACATGTAAGTAAATAAAACATATTTCGGAACTGCTGTTTTAATTTAATAATTTCTAGATGTCATCTAGATTGAAAAATATGTGATGTCACACAAGGAGGGGGGGTCTCACAAATGTGACCAACCGTGACAAGGACGGGAGAGGGGTCAAAAATCACGAAAGTAGTCTGACGGTGGCGATCGTAGCTCGGAAATAAACCAGAGCTGCTAAAACCCAGTTAAGCTAGATGGCGCCACAAACATAGCTCGCGGGGTATTGAATCAAATACAATGAAATTAAAAATTTATTGCCTTTTCTACACGTCATTTGTGTTAACGAATACATAGGTAGCGTGATAGCGCCATCTAGTAGAACGAGTTTAAGCATTAA
This sequence comes from Tortricodes alternella, assembly GCA_947859335.1. NCBI lineage: Eukaryota > Metazoa > Arthropoda > Insecta > Lepidoptera > Tortricidae > Tortricodes > Tortricodes alternella. The sequence continues at coordinate 17,263,907 of OX401975.1, forward strand.
AATACAGTACAGACCTAAGAAACAATACTGTAAAAACTAGTTAGCCAATAGACCAGATGAATGACATCTAGCGGTTAGTAGCAGTACCAATGTCACAAAGGACTTCAATCTGTTTCTATTTAGCAATAGATGGCGCGCTACTGTTGTTGCTAGTTCATGTTAATAGATGGCGCTACAGATATACCGTAGAATAGTGTACGTTACCTTAAAACTTACTAACTAAACTCAAAAACGCTCTACAAAATACAAGTAATTATACGTTTTGGAAAAAGACGTCGTTGCGTCGAGATATGACCAAAATTTAAGACACACACGAACTTGCAGTTTATATGTACTGACGGGTCAAGAAGGCTCGCTCCCTGGGATGTCATTTTCCACAGTAAGACTTAACCGAACTCACCGTCGAGCCCAACTTGACCCGTCAGCGCATATAAACTAATTGTTTGTACGTGTCTTCAACCTTGGTTATATCTCGACGCAACCGGCCACGAACGTAGCTACTTAACTCCGTATAATGGCTACAAGCGCGCGGGTCAATTTATGATTGTCAGTCGAAATGAGAGAAATGAGCTTTGTTTACTGAATAAAACAGCTGAAGGCCGACCACTGTGTCGAAACTGACACATCATGAAATCGCAAATACCATGTTTAAATCAAACGCGATACTTGTAACAACTATTAAGATTACTACACATCTAATACAATGTCATAAAATCGGACATACGAAATCATTTTTGCCCAAGCTGAAGCGGAGACGCTTCGCTCGCTTGGTCAGTGATTTGAACTAGTCTTTAGTATTGACACGCCCCCCATCCCATTGACATCCCCCCTTATCTCCGAAACTGCTGGGCTTTGTTATTTTGAAAAAAATACAGAAAAAAGTTCTTTACCTATAGATTACTGGATAACATATAAGAGTCTATGGTAGTTAAAGGAGCATAGAAAATTTCATATAATCACGGAACCCTCTCCATGCACATGCTGGGGGTTTCGGGGGCGATAAATCGATCTAGCTAGGTTTCATTTTAAGAAAACGTCATTTTATCCATGTTTTCAAGCAATGAAAAACTGCTACAAAATCATTACAAGGTAGTTATAGCTCAGGTGGGAAATCGGGCGGTCCCGAAACCAGAAGACCCCGGTTTGAGTCCAGATGATGATTTTTTCCCCTTTTTAGGGTTCCGTACCTCAAAAGGAAAAAAGGACACCTTATAAGATCACTTGGTTGTCCGTCTGTCTGTCTGTCTGTCTGTCTGTACAGACAGACAGACGTTTATGTCTCATATTTTGATACTTCTAAGGGAATCCAAAGGGAATCAGAACCTATAGGGTACTTCCCGTTGACCTAGAATCATGAAATTTAGCAAGAAGCAGTGTCTTACAGCACAAGTAAAGGAAAAAGTCCGTTAACCGTGAATTTGGAATTACATCACATAAAAAAAGTTAAACGGAATAACCTTTGCAAAGTCGTATCACACTCTACGATTGAACGCATATAGAAGCTTGCGAAAGTTGTTTTTTGTCTTATTTCATAGGTAGGTTGGAAATGGTTACCCCGTTGTTGAAAGCTATTTTCTTTTTCTTTTTTAGGGTTCCGTACTTACAAGGTACTGTTTCTTTTTCATACGTAATTACGGAACCCTCGGCGCGCGAGTCAGACTCGCACTTGACCGGGTTTTTTTTCAAGTTCCTTCTTTTGTGAAAAAAATATTATTGGGAGCCCTTTATCGCATAAGACTCTTACCAAAAAATCATCATCCAGGTACTTAGGTTTTTAATCATGAAAACTTGTGCTGCGATCTCCGTTCTGGGTCTTATTTGCTTCAGCAGTCAGGTTTCCATTGCGATCCAGCGGGTCAACGCTGCTGGTATAATGGAAACCTTTGAGCCATGTACCGTCCAGGGTGGTTTGTTACTTAAGACTAGTGTGAACCTATAGCTTTTCATACAAAAGGCCACGAGATCCACCCCTTAAGTGTTAACCGATTTCGACTTATTTTTGATAGGTTGTCAGTCAGAACAAAATCTAGGTCTATACGTTTTTTGAATATTGATTAAAGATCAATAAAGTCAAATAATCGCCGAAATTAATTTTGTATGAGAATACTGAAACATCAATAAAACTAAATTTATTGATTATAATGATAAAACAATAAAAGAATAGACATAAATTTTGTTCTGGCAACCTATCAAAAATTAGTTAAAATCGGTTAACATTTAAAGGGTGGAAATTGTTATCGCCTTTTGTATGTACATTGTATACTTTTAGTTTTCCTGTAGTTTATGTCTCATTATCTTCGTACTTCGACGTATTTATCCTTACATAGTGTAGGTATATGTATCAGTACATATTTATGTATATAGGTATATATTATATTTGTATTTGTGAGTGCTTGTAAATTTAGGAAATGTTTTAACTTAAATTTTGCACCACCTGCCAAAGTTAAACTTATTTGCTCATTATTTTCTCTTTTGTGGTTGTCTGGAAGAGATCGGTACTTAGCGATAAGACCTCTTTAAGTAGGTACGCGTTGTTTGGACGAAGCATGTTGCAGTTGACACTGTGTATGAGGCTAATGTTTTTGACGAGGTTTGAAGGAAGATACTCCCCCCCCCATCTTCACTTTGTAAATATTTTGGAATGTTTTTTTTTTTACATACCTATTAAAAATACCTACCTACCTAACCTACCTACCTAATTTACCTACCTTTATATGTATTATGGATAGTTCCGCTGTTAATACGTTTGGAAAACTTCTGTCCCCTTCAGAAACTTCATAGGACCTTAAAGCGCTCGTAAATAGATAGAGAGATAGTTTTTCGGCAATATATTGCTGCTATTCGGGCTCTTCAAAAATATTATTAATACATCACTAATGGGGACAAAAAAATTGAATGTAAACTTTTTAGCATGGCCCGAATTGCAGCAATAAATAGCGCCTTTATATCATCCCTTTAGGAGATTAATTGCTTAAATTATATTTCTGGTTATAAGGTAAGGACCCTCAATAAAAAGCATTTGTATTAAAAAAGCCGCCGTGCTGTGCCGTGCCGTGTGGTGCCGGCTAAGAATAGCATCACCCCATCTCCTCCCGTGGGTGTCGTAAAAGGCGACAGAGGGACCAACCGAAGGATGGGCAGCAGCGTCCTTCGAGCACTATCACGACCAACTGCGGTCGCCAACCCGCCTGCCAAGCGTGGCGACTATGGCAAATCCCCCCATTTTTGGGGGAGGCCTATGTCCTGCAGTGGATGTTTTATGGGTGATGATGTATTAAAAAAGCTTTAATTTTATTCATCACTAGTGGACTCGCCACAGCTTCGCCCGCGGTTTTTTCAAACTTTATCACAAAATTTATAAAATCCTTCCTTAGTGCATCTCTAGGGTACTCTCCAAATTTCAAACCTCTACACAGTGTTTCCTGGGACCCAAAAATCGGACGTCCCCCTTTTTATTACGAATCTCGAAAGAGTTAAGTGTTACCAATGCAAGACTAGAACTCCCGCTGTCAATTTTTGTTAGTTACCGAGTAATAAATTTTTGAAAATGGCCTGTTTTTGTACCGGAAAATCGTAAAATAATGATTATAAGATAAATATACGCGTTATACACAAGTTTATCATATAGATGCATAGAGGAATCAAAACTATAAATTCTACATTCAGTTTCGAACTTCTACAGCAGGTATTTCGAACAGAATTAATTAATAACGTTTTTTTTAAATATTTTTTTTCTCCGAAATTCCAAGGCTTCTGCATTTTATTTTCGATTCTTAATATAGTTTAGGCTATACACTACATGTACTAAAAAAACCAGATGCCGATCCCATGGAATATCACTCTAAAATGCATTTAAAACTAATACCGGAAACTGACGCCCTAGGGCTGTCACAAACCTCGAAAAAATACTGACCGGTATTAGTTATATTTGAATTTGTGTCGTTGTTATCACATAATTTGAAATGAAAAAATCATCGTCAGTGACCTTGTAGGATGCGTAAACTTTTTAAGATTAAGTTAAGAAAAAAATATTTGTTATAGTTTGTTGGATTAAGGCTAATACCTTGTACTGAGGACGCCTGACCGCGACCCTGATCATTTATGATAGACTACTCACATTCTATTCTGCGGTATCCCTTTGTCACCCATAAACTTATTGTTTCGAATTTTGAAAATCAGGAAGTTAGACGTAATCGTTATATTACTCGTAACAATATAAATTATTATGACATAAAAAGTTATGAATATAATTTTTAAGACTTTCGACAAATATGACCAGTGAAAATTGGAACTCAGAAATTGTACCTATTAATATTATGGTTTTCAACATTATGACAAATAATTATTATGACCAAAAACGTTATGGGTTGTAAAAATCGGAACTTTAAATGTATGGGAGTCAATTATAGACCCATGCTTCTGCATCATGATTTCCTGTGAATGGCTACATGTGACACGGGGAGGGAGGTAATACGTGTAGTCTGGAGGTCTGAAATTGACCTACTATTAAACGCAGAAAATTACTAGATAATTTTACATGAGTATCCAAACGTAACCATTAAACTAATCGAAAGAATTGTTTTTCAGTATTTCGAAAGATAACCTAATATTTATTTTCTTTGTTTTTTTTTTACTTTTTGTCTTTGTCTACTTTACGAAATAGGTTTAAAGCTTTAAACACGCGAAATACAAAATTTGTGAAATGCCGGTAAAACAAAAACAATAATGTGATTACCCTGATTAAAATATGAAAATTATTGTATTTCCGAAATTCCATTAGATCCGCATCTGGTTTTTTTAGTACATGTAGTACATGTATGGCCTAAACTATATTAAGAATTGAAAATAAAATGCAGAAGCCTTGGAATTTCGGAGAAAAAAAAAATATTTAAAAAAAAACGTAATTAATTAATTCTGTTCGAAATACCTGCTATAGAAGTTCGGATCTGAATGCAGAATTTATAGTTTTGATTCCTCTATGCATCTGTATGATAAACATGTCTATATCGCGTATATTTATCTTATAATCATTATTTTTCGATTTTCCGGTACAAAAAACAGGCCATTTTCAAAAATTTATTACTCGTTAACTTACAAAAATTGAAACGCGGGAGTTCTAGTCTTGCATCGGTAACACTTAACTCTTTCGAGATTCGTAATAAAAACGGGGACGTCCGATTTTTGGGTCCCAGGAAACACTGTGCTCTAGGACCACCCGTTTAGGCTGTGCGTTGTCTATAAGTGAGTCACGGTACTGTTTTATATGTATTGAATTGATGGTACATTTTTTTATCAAAGTTCAACGAGACCTGTCTAAATTCGCAGAAGACTCGGCTTCGCAGTAGGATTTAAAAAAAAATGGTCATACTTGAAAAGGTACATATATTTCAAAACTGGAACATCGAAAAGTGGAGTCGTCTGCAATTTCATTGCGCATTACATTAATTATGTTTGGCAGTTGATGTTAACGCCCCCGTTGAACATATTACATATTTTGTACCTATGCGGCGACTTAACCTTTAATCCGTAGCAACCAAATCCCGTAGTGAAATAGAATATAATAAACGAGACTTATATAGTAAACGAGTTAATGGGAAAATAAACTTTACGAGTAAAAGCATTATAGCTTTGAAGTGAAATGTTTATTTTCCCATTTACTCGTTTATGGGCATGTTCAAAGTAACCATATATTCTATGTCATGAACACATACTATTTAATCTAATAATATGTCATCATTTTTAACAAAATTTTTGCTTACGCAATGGCAAAATAGACTCTCGTATTTCACGTGTGCCTTGGCCAAGGGCAGAAGTTTTCGCGAGTGACGCAAGTAACTGAAGCGACTCCTGCGCAGCCAAAGACAGTCAGTCGCGCAGCGCCGAAAGAGGTAGTTCTGTGTTTTGAAAATATTAATTGGGTAAGTTTTTTTAAAGTTGTTATATAGTTATGCTTTGTGTTCATTTAAAAAAAAATGTAGTGAACTTTTTATTTTTAAACTAACTATGAGACGTGTTTTTAATTATTATTTTCGTGTATAAGCGAGGCATTTTTGTGTTGTAATCATAGCGACTCATATGTTACGGACTGCTTTGTAATAATGGGGCAGAATTTTACGGATTGAACTCGTTATATCCTAATTATTAAGGTATACAAATATACATATTATATTACTAATAAAATACGAACAAATAAAGAACATAAAAAACTTGAAATTGAAAGTATAACCAAAAAAATGTATGATTACAATTTAATTAGAAATAATGTTGGCTATAATGGCTATTTAAGTCAAACAACCGCTGATGAGTGTCAAGTCGAAGAATGCCGAGAGAGCTAATTATCATGATCACCGTCAGTGTTTGAATAAAACATACTTTCAAGTTTTATTTTAAAACTACAACGTGTATATCCTCCTCTGCTGCACTGGGAGTGAAGAAATAGCATAGAATGCGTGCAGATGCTTATCATCCTGGCATGTCGTAAAAGTCGAGTAAGGGACGGGTCCTCTCCAACATGGTGGACTATCTGTATGGGCGATGGGCTGATCACCTGTCACCATATGGTTCATCATACCATCTTAGGACTAATTAATCGAACGTGGCCACAAGTAGTCTTGTGGCTCTGTATATATGTAATCTATGTATGTAACGTGTATATGTCATACAAACTACTACTACTAATGAACATACATTGATATTTTTTGTTAAAAATATATGACTTTTTTCCCCACAAAATAATCCAGCACGCAATGTATCATGACAAATTTGATTATGACGCGACCTCCTATAATATTATGACAGTTGTTCTAAAAGAAATACATTCAAAAAGCTTACGCTTTGTTAATTAAGACTAATTTTTAAAAGTTGTTGCTAAAACGGTGCGCACCCCTAATACCTATGTCCGTATGAAATATACACGGTCTAAACTTTCCGTGACTTCGTCCGTCCAGAATTAGTATTTTCTAATTCTTTGAATTGCATCTTTCGGATTAAGCCATTCTCGAGATCCCTAACTCTCGTTGTTATGACGGTAAGAAGTAACAAACATACATACATATTATCACGCCCGAAATCCCTATTGGGGTGGGCAGAGCCACAAGAGTACTTGTGGCCACGTTCGATTAATTAGTCCTAAGATGGTATGATGAACCGTATGGTGACAGGTGATCAGCCCATCGCCCATACTGATAGTCCACCATGTTGGAGAGGACCCGTCCCTTAGTCGACTTTTACGACATGCCAGGATGATAAGCATCTGCACGCATTCTATGCTATTTCTTCACTCCCAGTGCAGCAGAGGAGTAGAAGTAACAAACGAACTTTGCAATTATCCACTCAAACGCTTTTGGTAACCAAAGCTACCAACTTCGTATGCCTAAAAATTGCTTTGGCCAGTCGTACCTACCGATCAGAGTTACTGCGGTTTATAAATAATAATAAATATATAATAAAACCATTTAGGCATCAGTGGCCCATACATAAATACCTTACAGACTAACATACATATTAAAATAACTTAAACTAGGAGATTAGGTTTATGAATTTTAACCTGCATGGACCAACATGGTGGACTATCTGTAGGGGCGATGGGCTGATCACCTGTCACCATACGGTTCATCATACCATCTTAGGACTAATTCATCGAACGTGGCCACAAGTAGTCTTGTGGCTCTGCCCACCTCATTAGGGATTTCGGGCGTGATGCTATGTATATACTACATACATAGCATGTACATAAGTACTTATGTATGGACGGACAAACAATACGACAACATTATAAATTGTTTGTACAAGATTTAAAATATAAATAAAAAAAAAAAAATTCTTTTTAAAAGTTACAGTCAACTTGACAAACAAAAGATGCTTTGCACTTTGTAAGGTGTCGTAATTTCAAATTACTTTTATTCTGCATTTATATAGGAAACCTAACGTTGTATAATATTAAATGAAAGACTATTTAATTTACTTTAACGCTAATATAAAATAAAATAAAAGACCGGCCAAGTGCGAGCCGTACTCGCGCACGAAGGGTTGCGTACCATTATCTATAAAAAAGGCAAAAAAATCTCGTTTTTTCTATGGGAGTCCCCTTAAATATTTATTGTATTCTATTTTTTTATATTTGTTATTATAGCGGCAACAGAAATACATCATCTGTGAAAATTTCAACTGTCCAACTATCACGGTTTATGAGATAGAGCCTGTTGACAGACGGACAGACAGACAGATATACAGACAGACAGCGGAGTGTTAGTAATAGGCTCGTTTTACCCTTTGGGTACGGAACCCTAATAAAGTAAGCTTTATATTTTTTATCAAAAATAGTTTTCTAATAAATGTCGTCAACTTTTCAATGTATTAAGTTCGTGCATTTTCATAATTATTTTTAATGTTGCAACTCATAAAAATAGCTTTAGCTAATTTTCCATTTCTTTAGCTTTAGAACATAGAATACATATTAACAAATAGTAGAAGCAAAGTTATCGATTTTCAATTATAACACCGCACCCAGTTGTCTACGAAATGTCAACGTAATTTAGGCTACCTGTTTTGGAGTCGCCAGCGACTGAGTGCTTATAATATATTATATAAGGAAAGGTGAGGATTTAATTATCTCAAGAAGATTGTCTTGCAGTGTATATCTGTTAACGATTTAATTTGATTTGAATTTTTTATTTATGTTAAACTCAATGTTTGACTTGAAAATATGACTTTCTGCTGAGTTTCTTGCGGCGCTTCTCAGTAATGATGGTCCTGTCCGAAGCGCTGGTAGATTCAACCCATTTTAATTTATTCATGAGACAAGTGAAGGAGCCCACAGGTGGCCAATTTGCTGACGAAACGTTTGAGGAGCGAGTTTCGATGGTAATCTTATTGTCTTAATCAATCACGTTTTACCATAATCATGAAGACGGAGTCGCGTAAAAATTATTTAATTTGCCGCGTCATTTCGTTGCAAAATCGTGTCGTGGCCGCTACGCTGTCGCAACAGCCGAAGCCTGGTAAATGAAACATATTTTAGCATTGCTATAGTATCCTTTATTACATGACTACCCAAAAGAGGAGGGTACTGTTCCATTCAAAATATTTATTTTGCAAGTACGCCACACGGGCTTTATCACACGTCTGAATCTACCAGCGCTTGGAAAGGTGACATTTGCTCAGAAGAAACGCTGAAAGAAACTAAGCAGTAACTTTTTTGTTTTCATTGTTCATTTATGTAACATTTGAGTGTGTATGTTGTCGAATTTCTTTATCCTAAATTCCCACCGTAAGTTCCCAATAGCACTCTAATTTATTTATAAACAATGACATGATAAAAAACTGAAACTTAAAAATAAAATTACTATCAAAATACATACCTACTAGGTAATTAAAACCAAACTCAAAAATTAGAGTTCAGGGCAATTTTTAGATTAAATTTATTTGTGTTCCGTTTTAGTGTTTGGTTAAGTTTAGTTATTATAAATGTGTGTTTGTGTTGTTTATATAAATTTTTATTTTATAAAAATTTAAGTTTATGATGTTGTGTTTAAAATAAAGATTAATATAACTTTAAAATCGCTATAAATAAAAAACTGGACAGCCAGATAAAAATATGAACCAGGCGCCTCATTCGGGAACGCTAAGTGATTTTGTAGCGACTCGTAAGCCAGATCTCTCATCTCGCTCTTACGCATTTGGCGTCGTGCGGAAGAGTGGAATGAGAAATCTGGCTTACGAGTGGCTACAGAATCACTTAGCGTTCCCGAATGAGGCGCCAGCCTTCTGGTCACGCGTCAACTCCACCAGTCTTTTGGAGCATTCCCTAAAGCCCCTGGAGGCGGTCTGCCCCCAAGGTCCCCATCAGTCATTTTTGACGTGAGTATATATAGAAAAAAATTGAAGCTATACTATATACGTTGGTTTTATGACATAGACATAGACAACCTTTACTGAGAAGAGCCGGCAAGAAACTCGACGAGGTATAATTTTTTTCAAAACAGTACACGTATAAGTTAACAAAGATGTGTACATTTTTATACAAATCTAAGTATATACCACAGTAGATACGCCTATCGATATCCAGGGATCGCCGGCTTTATATAGGTACGTGTGGAGGCGTTACCGATCACATAATTGTATTTAGAATTTCAACTGTAGTTACTACATAGTACTTATAATGCAAATAAGATTGTATTTAAGGAAGTAAAAAATAAATGGCTAGTACGCGAAAAAAATGATTCCCTATCAACTTGTACGTAAAGTTAGTAATATACCTACATTAATATTGATCTTACGACCTCAAGTTTCAGAGACAACACGTCGAAACTTGAGATCATAGGTTCACTTCCCGTGAGAGTCCAGTACAGATACTGTAAATATAAAAGATAAATGTACACAATAAACTACTAAATTACAAATTAAAATGTATAATTAAACTAAACTAAACATCAAAATTAAACTAAACTAAAGCGAAAAACAACGAAACGGAATTTAAAAATGCCCTTAGAGATAAAAACGTAAAACATCAAAAACCAATTGTAAATATACTATGGAACCATTCACTTCACTGTTTTTCTTGAATCTGTTATTGTCACTACCTTCTCAAAGTTCATTTTAGGTCAAAACTACTACCGAATAATACTGTCAATGCTTCAAACAAATTATACTTAATTAGCTTTTTCCCTCGACTTCGTCGGCGTAAAGATCCTAGATAAAAAGTACCCTATATTCTATAGAACCTAAGGTAAATCGAGTTTCATGAAAATCCGTTCAGCCGTCCGAGCTGAGTGATAAGAAAAATACAGACAGACACACACACATACATACACACAGTAGGAGTGGTATAGTATGATCATGCGTGATGTATAGGTGAAACTACGGCTTCTCATACAAAAGACGATAACGATAAATTCAGTTTTATTGTTGTTTCATTCTTGTTCCTGTTTATTGGCGTTTATTTGACTTTCTTGATCTTTAATCAACATTCAAAAAAAGTAAAGACATAGATTTTGTTTTGAATGACAACCAATAAAAAATTGGTCCAAATCGGTTAACATTTAAGGGGTGGAAATGGTTATCGCCTTTTGTATGAAAAGGGTGATTTTTGCCTTTGCTTCACACTTAGTCTAATTAAAAAAAAGGAGTTTTTTTTCTTTACACTTGCTCGTAAAAAGACGAATTACGTGGTGAATAAACGACCCATGCGTTTTTAAATAACGCCCGTGGTTGCTAAGTATTTTGTATTGGTTATTTTATTTATTACAAGCAAGTGAGATATAAAGGACATCAACGGAGTCTCGGAGGCCCAAAAAAAACACCAGGTGCCCCCTCTCTTGCGCCCTCGGGGAACTTAAAGAACATATATATGAGTGTACGCACTGTTCCCTCGGGAACTGTATTTTTCTGGGATAAAAAGTAGTCTATAATAATAATAATAATTAGGAGACAATCTTTTACGCAAATCGATCTAGTCCCAAATTAAGCTCTAAAGGCTTGTGTTATGGGTACTAGACGACGATATACATACTTATTTAGAGAAATAAATACTTAAATACATAGGAAACATCCAAGACTCGGGAACAAACATTCGTGCTCATCACACAAATATTTGTCCTTACCGGGGATCGAACCCGGGACGCTAGCTTCGGAGGCAGGGTCACTACCAACTAGGCTAACCGCGTCTATGTCACTCTCTAGCCCATAAATTATCTCTGCTATCTCTGTTGCTGCGTGAAAGAAGGACAAACGAAGAAACCGACTGCCACATTTATAATATTAGTAGGGATTTTAAATAGGTGCTTTGTTTTCCTGCATAATTTTTATTTAGTAGGTAAGATTCACAAGACGTCCTTCAAACGACTACGTAATATGTCAAGAACCGGTTGTATTTTTCATTATTTTAAACTTGTATACAGGTTGACAAATGGAATTATAGTTTTTTACTAAATTACACAAATAACTAATTAAATTAAACAGACGTTTTATTCTTAATCAGCCGTTTAATGGTACATTTGACAACCATAAACAATTGTTTAACGCTTGAACGTTTGTTTAGGTGTTGGTGAACTCGACACTAAGTAATTAGCAGAGCTTGGACAAGTCATCGCAAAACAAATGCGGATTTTCGTGATATTATCTAATGCAGCTGGGTGCCATTTTGGTATAAGTATGATTTGTTCGTCTTCCGTATTGATAGGGATGAAATTTTATGTCAATACAAATCCATTTGGTCCAGTAAATGAAGATGGTATGTCCCTGCGTTTTTGAATAACAACTTTAAAAAATCGTACATAAAAAAATCAGCGACCTAGACGTCTGCCAACTTTTTTTTTCTATTCTGGGAGTCCTAATTAATCGAATGGACGCAACGAGAACGACGAACAAAGAGACCTGCACGTCTGCCTCTTCGATGTTCATCGTTTTGAGGATGATTCTGACCATCAGTCCAAGAGGCAGCGTTTCAAAAATTAAAAAAAAGGTGTGCTAAATCATTTGTTCGTACAAATGATTTAGCACACCTTTTTTTTAATTTTTGAAACGCTGTCAGTTGAAAACGCAGCACTCCCATGATGGCAGACTATTATTTTTAGGGTTCCGTATCCAAAGGGTAAAAACGAGATCCTATTACTAAGGCTCCGCTGTCCGTCTGTCCGTCTGTCCATCTGTAAGTCTGTCTCCAGGCTGTATCTCATGAACCGTGATACATAGACAGTTGAAATTTTCACAAATGATGCATTTCTGTTGCCGCTATAACAAAAAATACAAAAAAATAGAATCAAATAAATATTTAAGGGGGCTCCCATACAACAAACGTAATTGTTTTGCTCGTTTTTGCTCGATATTGATAACGGCAACAGGTAGGCGCTCGAAATATTCACAGAATATTTAGATATATATTAACTTCAAAAATAAATAATGAAATTTAAATAAAATAAATATTTAAGGGGGGCTCCCATACAACAAACGTGTTTTTTTTTTTGCTTGATTATAATGGTACGGAACCCTTCGTGCGCGAGTCTGACTCGCACTTGGCCGGTTTTTCTTATTTCTGTGGTTCTTTACGTTGTCATTAATCGAACAATTCAGGTCTGCCAAGCAAACAAATCATATAGAAATTTTGGCACCCAGCTCCCTAGCTATAAGAGAATGCACGGAACTAATGGGATTATAAAATATTAGTATTTAATTGATGCTTTGTTCCGCGGAACTATTGGGAAAAAAGTCTCACTAGTTCCGCCACGGAACTTCTTCTACGGAACTACTGGGAATAAAGGGGAAATAGAACTAAACATTTTCGCAATTAGCATTTTAACCTATGTCAGTTGCATTTCTGCTATAGCTTTTTGGCAGTGACGTTACTGTATTTTATGACAACTAAAATTAGTAAAACTATTTGTCGTTGCTTCTAAATTTCTCAAGTACGGTGAACTTAAAAACGGTCATGAAGCGGATCAGGAACTGTTCTGAGCCGTCTTACGATTTAAGAGGGCGCCGACCGTCCAGTGGCGCCCTCATCACTGTTATTGTGTTTTCTATTAAACTAAAGTATTTTATCAAAATCGAACCCATATAAGTTGTTGTGCCGTTTAATACACAATTTATATGCTATGTAATATAGCTTTACAAAGTATAAACGGTACGTCATCATTTTAACAGAAAATAGCGGTTACTATTTTCTATTAAATTGATTAGATGATGGTTATACTTTGCAAAGCTATATTACATAGCATATACGTTGTATATTAAGTTGCGTAACAACTTATACGGCTTCAATTTTAATAAAATACTTTCCTTTAATAGAAAACACAATAACAGTGATGAGGGCGCCACTGGACGTCACAGCTGTCGTTAGACTGTCACTACATCAATATTGAAGGTTTCCACAAGTGATTCACTAATAAATCACAATTGATTTTTAAAGTCGAAGTTTTAAGCCATCTTTAACACTAAGAAACAATTTTATTTGATGAAATAAGTAAGATAGTGTTTGATGAAATCGTCTTGCCTAACTTAAGATAGCAGGCGTCTAGGTTCAGAGAAACCGTGATGTAATCTACCATTTCTGAACAAGTAAAACTAGAAGTTGTTCATTGCGCGAATGAAGTAATACACATTCACAGTAAATAGTTATTTGTTATACAAGAGTGCAAAGTTGTTTTTTAACCGCGTGCTCAATTTTGATGACCGAGCAGGCGAAGAATTCAAAAATTAGAATCCTGAGCGTCAGCGAAGGAATCAAAAGAGCACGAGGTGAAAAATCTTTGCATTCGAGTGCAACACGTAACGTAAATGACTACTTAAATGCAAAAAAAAAACTGTTTGCGCATTATTAACAGTTTCAGTCAATTCTGTTGGCGTCAAATAAACTTCCTCGTCGCTAGAATCACTCATTTTAGTTTTTTCACATGTCTTCAAATTTCTTGTTTTTAACCTAACGTTTGAACAATATGACGTGAAACGAAAATGGCGCGCGCAAAGCAACTTAAAAAAAATTACACCAAGAAGGTTCCGAGTCTGAGTTTTTAACATATTAATAAAGGTTGTATGATAAATTCGGAACCACGGAGGTAGAAGTAAATAGGTTTAATTATATTTTGAATTCACAAACTTAGTGCACACGATGTTCTAAATTCCATTTACTTTATCCTCTAGCGGATAAAAACGGCTTTTGCACTCAGATATCGAAGAGCAAAAAATACTCTTTCCGAGATGGGGGAATGAAAAAGTAATTTTGATTGTGAATTTAATTTTAGCTAAAAAGCTTTTATTGTTATGTATTCTATTCTAAATTTGTTTTTTGAGTTCCGTGCCTCATAAGGAAAAAACGGAACCCTTATAGGATCACTGGTGTCTCTTTCTGTCTGTCCGTCTGTCACAGCAAATTTGCTCCGAAACTACTGGACCGATTGAGTTGAATTTTGGTACACATGTAAGTCGGTGACCGCAACGCGGACGTGTAACGTAAATAAATGAATTTTAAACACGGGGACGACTTTTGGGGGTTAAATTAGGAAATTAAAAAAAAGTTTTGCAAGCCTTAGCTTGTGACATATAAAATGAAAGAGCTCGTTGTGAGAATCTTAAATATATTTTTGGTAAAATTTCATGATAAATGGGCGAAAATTTACCATTCCCCCTTATATCCGAAAGTACTGGGCCCTAAATTTCTAAAAAAATACAGAAAATAGTTCTTTACCTGTAGACTACAGGAAAACCTATAAGAAGTCTATGGTATTTTAAATAACATAGGAAATTTCATATAATCACGGAACTCTCTCCACGCGAGTTTAACTCGCACTTGTCCGGTTTTTCTTTTTGTTTCGTCATATTCCAGACTACACGTGTAAATGACTCATCGCCTTTTTACACAAACAGTTTTGTCAAATTTGACATCTGCCTCAGTCTCCAGCGTCACCGAGTTATTTTCTGTTTAACCAGCAAACTTTGACATTTGACATCTGCTATCAACTTTAAATAGCAATACTACTTTTTCCTGTTCAGTAAATAAGTATAAGTCATTGTCACTTTTGTGCACGCTATAGCAATTTTTTTATTTATACTTAATAATTTCCGTTATAAATTTTAATTTGTATGTATTTTGATATTAGATTTAAGTTTCGAAGTTTGTTTGTACACAGAAAATGATGATTTAGAATTAGTTGCAAAAACCGTTTTGCTTTTTTTTAATGCTTTGCGTATAATATCTTAGCAACCTGAGCAAAGCATTGCCTATAACAACTAAACCATTAACAACTTAAGCATTTGTTAGATATAAAATAGTTCAATGTCCCTCAACTAGTTTTCAACCTAGAAACGTCACTTTAACCCTATACTTGGCAGAACTTAAATAGGAGGATCTTAAATATATTTTTCTTGGAATTTTAAAATAAATAGTTTAGAAGTTATTTAAGAAAATAGGCGGAAATTTACCATTCCCCCCCTTATTTCCGAAACTACTGGGACTAAAATTTTGAAAAAATACACACAATAGTTCTTTACCTATAGATTACAGGAAAACCTATTAGAAGTCTATGGTATTTAAAGTAACATAATTTCAGACAATCACGTACCGAACGGAACCCTCTCCACGCGAGTTTAACTCACACTTGTCCGGTTTTTATACTACCACCTGATAGTGTCTCGGTATAAATCAACAAACATGGATTCCCACGCATTTTCTAAGCGCCAGTAAAAAGTAGTTTAGTCTAGGCATTACTTGCTCAAGTAAACTAATGGAAAGGACTTGAGCGAGTCGTGTCGCAAGCCAACAGGGCCGAGTGGCGCAAGCAACTTCAACTTACGAAAACTACTGCTGCTTGTAGTTAGAGTGCAGTCAAGTTGTTTCAAACTAAACATAATATTGCTATAAAAATAGAGGCAAGGTAAAAAGTTGACTTAGGCGCACGCCCATGTGAACTTTCTAAATATTGATAACGCGTGTCATAGTGAAGGATTCTGCGAGTCCATACTCGTACTCGTTGCGTGCGACGTAGTCGAGTTTAACTATAGGTACTTTTAATTTTTCTTACCAACTTTTTGCAGTAGTTGAAAGAAAAGCAGGTTATGCACCTCGCATCAAGTGATGTGTTATTGCGCTCGTGTTTTTAAAGCACTCACTTGCGTTCGGGCTCCAAACTAACACACGGCTCAATAATGAATCACTTTCTGGCTTGGTGCAACAATCTACATTTTTTTATAACTTGCATGTTTATACAAGCTTTTTTTGCCCATTGCACTTTAATATTGCAATAAAACGCGTACACAATATGTTGTGTCTGTGCTGTTGACCGTTGAAGAGTTCCTTCATCTGGAGCTAACCCTGGATGTCGATTTAGGGCATGCTAACCATAAAATTGCATTGTCATCGGAACTGAAAGAACATGTAAACATTCAGGGCCGTGGGATAAGAGAAAGTGGTTCTAATTCAGCTTGCAGGATTTGACCCGAACATACATACATACATACATTGCAAGTTAATTGGTCGGGGCTCTCGCGGGATTGGCGGCGATCGACCACGTGACAGCTTCGTACACATAGAAGGACCGGTGGAGTTCGAGACTAAGTCAACATGGCAATGCGCAATATAGAAAGCCTCAACCTTTGCATGACACAGACAAACATGCGCATCAAACATTATCATAGTTCTGTGTACGTGACTCAGTTAGCTGACGGTTTCACTTATTTTGGTAATCGCTACTACGCAAGTGTTTATTTTGTGGGTCGGTCCTTCTTTTATGCAGCATGAGCATCGAGCATCAAGATCGAGTTTATGGACCGGAGAGTAACATAGACTACTTTTTATTTATCCCGGAATCATGACCGTGGGAGAATTCCACGCGGGTGAAGTCGCGGGCAAAAGATACTCTACTAATCCCTACTAATATTGCGAAACTCTGTTTATCGGTTTGTCTTTCATTCAAGCAGCATGAGGAACAAATCGAAAGATAGTTAATGGGACGGAGAGTTACATACCTAGTTTTATCCTGGTAAAATGCACAGTTCCTGAGCGATAATCGAATATATCCCAAGTTTCGCCAAACAGCTAATAAATAAATAAATCCAAGTATTTACATGGGACAATTTTTACGGGAAGAACCCCATCCAAATGAAGTGGTTCTCCCGAGATACCTGTTCAAACAAATATACATTTAGACAAACAGATAAACAGGCAAACAATCGAAAAACAGCATTTTTTGGATTCTGCGTAGTTTATCTGTAAATATATTTAACTAGCTCTTGGCCTCAACTTCGAATTTGTTATTCCGTCAGGATTTTTAAAATTTTTGGGGATGTAGGTACCCTATGTCCTATTCGATGACCTAAGGAAACTATGTGCCTTTCATGAAAATCTGCACAACCATTATGGAGCTGAGTTGTTGCAAATATACAGACATTGTGATTGTTTTCATGGCATATACAAATATTTATTTTTTAAGATAACAATATTGTAATGTATTCATTAAACTTGCGTGTAACTTGAAGGATTACATGTTACATAAACGGCACATGAGTCTTTAAATAACACCCGTGGTCGTTATGTATTTTCTATGGGTTATTACAAACCAGTGACATACAAACGACATCAATGGACTCCTGTCATCCTAAAACATTATTACTTTAGACAGAATATACATACGTCTTTTCTACAGATTATAATGTAGAAATAACAAATATTGTAAAATTCTAGACTAGATCCAGGTCAACTGGAAACTGTTGATCGTATATTGCGATATAGTTTGTCAAGCCTATACTATTTGTTTCGACATTTCATAAACTCTGATCCTGCCTTTCGGCATTCGGAATCCCGACGTTAGCCAATTTACTTAATGTCTCGTTTATAGCGGCATTTAATAGTAATAGGCCGGCTCTATTCTTCCTTCTTTATTAAAAACATTATTTCAATGCACTTGCCCGTAACTAGAAGGATTACATGCTGAATAAACGGTATATGAGTCTTTCAATAACGCCCGTGGGCGTTATGTATTCTATGGATTATTACAAGCCAGTGACATACAAAAGACATCAACGAACTCCCGTCATGGCATCCCAAAATATTAGTAGTTAAGACAAGATGCGGATACGTCTTTTGAGGGTTCCGCATCTCAAATGGAAAAAACGGAACCCTTATATGATCACTCGTGTGTCTGTCTGTCTGTCTGTCTGTCACAGCCAATTTGCTCCGAAACTACTGGACCGATTTAGTTGAAATTTGGTACACATAATGTAAATCGGTGACCGCAACACCGACGTGTAACGTACATAAATGAATTTTAAACATGAGGGCCACTTTTCGGGGGCAAATTAGAAAATTAAAAATGAAAAAGGTTTGCAAACTATATTTTGATACATATTAAATGAAAGGGCTCACTTTGAGAATCTTAAACATATTTTTTTTAGAATTTTAAGATAAGCAGTTTGGAAGTTATTTAGGAAAATAGGCAAATATTGACCATTCCCTCCTCCTTACCTCCGAAACGACTGGGACTAAAATTTTGAAAACTATACAACAAATAGATCTTTAGCTATAGATTACAGTAAAACCTATATGGTATCTAAAGTAACATGAAATTTCATATATAATCACATACGGAACAGAACCCTCTCTGCGCGAGTTTAACTCGCACTTGTCCACTTGTGGTTTTTACAGATTATATGTACGAATTTCAAATACTGTTAAGTTCTAGACTAGATCTAGGTTAACTGGTAACTGTTAATCGTATATTGCGATATCGTTTCTCGAGTCTATACTCGACATTTCAGACTCCGACCCAGCCTTACGGCATTTGTGAGCCCGACGTTACCTAATTTACTTAAGAGGAGTGTCGTACGGCTTTTTATACGCAAGGCAATAGCGATTTCCACCCCTTAAATGTTAACCGATTTTTAATACTCATACTCATACTCATACTCATTTATTCATAATATTATTAAATATTACATGTCATTTTCTATAGTTAAGTACAATCAGTTTTAATAAAATTATATATTAATCAGTTTTAATAATTTTTGATAGGTTGTCAGTCAGAACAAAATCTAGGTCTATACGTTTTTCGAATATTGATTAAAGATCAACAAAGTCAAATAATGGCCGATATTAGTTTTGTATGAGAATACTGACAACAATTAAACTGAATTTATTGATAACCTCAAAAAGAAAGAGATAAGATATTGATTGCAATTTCCCCCATTTCCCCCTCTGTGTGAAAATGTACCTAATTACAATTAGACCGTATTGTTAACAAAATGTTTAACTTCCGTTCCTAGAAGTTCCAATTTCCAGAATGTCCAATCCCCAGTGTTTTACTATACAATTTTTATAGTTTTTGGTTTAGCTATAACTTTTTTCCCGCAACAAATTCGAGTCAGACTGCCAGTGTAAGGAATTATTAACAACTATGGACCCACCACAGCTTCGCCCGCGGTATTTTCCATACAAATTTTATCACCCCTTTTCATCCCTTTAGGGATGTAATTCCAAAAATCCCTGCTTAGTGCACCTCTAGGGTACCCGAGGCATGTCTCCAAATTTCAAACCACTAGGACCACCCGTTTAGGCTGTGCTATGTCTATAAATAAGTGAGTCACGGTACTGTTTTATATGTATGTAGAGATGAAGTAGAGAGCTTTTTAATGATATATTTCTGCCCGGGATGCCCATTGAAATATTTTTGTTTTCTTTCAACTATTTTTTGATATAACCCATCGTAATAATGAGCCATGCCTACTAATTTGCCTGAAATGGTAATATTTCCGGGATAGTCCCAGGTCGCATAATACCGTAGGTAAAAGAATTGAGGAATAAAATTTCGCGCAAAAACTACAGCTTGTCTTTCATATTTCACAGTCACGCATGTATAATGTGGAATCAACTCCGGCGCAAGGTCGTGCTATCGACCCATTGGTCAACGTTACAACAACTGACCTACTCACTAACTTTAATAATGCTTAGCCATGCGAAAATCCATCTTATTAATATCAGTATACGATAGTTCAGATGCGCATACCACTATAAATGGTCTGTTGAACGCTCAGCCAAAAGTGAACTTTATTGGAATGCTGCTAAGCACAAAAATATGAACACGTGAAAAAACCTGTCTGTGTCTCCAACAATGTTTAACGATCGCTGTAGAACGGATTTTCAATCTTATTTTAATATAGTTAAGAAGAGTGCTTTTGTATAATGAAAAGATCATTCATGAATGAATATTGCGTGCGCGCCGATGGGTTTGATGTAACGTTGGATATAGTACATTGTGCATCTAGGGCCGTAAGAAGGGGATAACTAACGAGAGTCTGTTAGAAGCCCGACGCCGATAGGCGAGGGCTTTTATGACTCGAGTTTGTTATCCCCTTACTGCCCGTGATACACACAATGTTTTTCATGACATTTGCGAGGAAATGAAATAAAAATTAGACAAAAAAAAAGTATATATATTAATTTTATTTCCATTTTAAATCGTGAATTACCATCAGGTGGGTGTTCATAAACTGAGCGTACGTTGCGATCAGCGCGGGGCAGCCCCGCCGGCTTGCGGGTCGCGCGCCCCGCCGGCTGCGGCTCCCGAGCAGCTCCGCCGACTTGGCGCACTTAACTGCCCGCGGGAGTTCGAAAACATACAAAATCCATAACTCCCTAGGGAGTTATGGATTTTCTATGGTTTATAACTCCCGCTGACGGCGGGGCCCATAGAGGAGTTAAATCGGCTATAGTTGCTCTATACGCTTGCGTATAATAACACCCTTTCCGAGCAAGTGTGATGAAAATGATATTTAAAAAACGAAGTGATCCTGTATTGGTTCCTTTTTAACACAATTTTATTAGCTTGACTTTTAACTAACTAAGAAACAATGTAATTAAATCTCAGAAGTCAATTTTAACCTACTTCTAATTGTCGTAACGATTTGAAACTTTGCGAGTGTATGCAATTTGACAAACAATACAATAATTTGGTACCATCGAGCTGATCTGACCATGGAGCCAGGAGGTGGATAGTGGAACTCTTCAATAACTACAAGTAAACCTCTTGAGTTGGGGCTCATTTGGTTTGTTTTGAGTCCAATACACCTAGGTGTTGGTTTTTTGTAATTTTTAGTGGGTTACCTACTGACAAAAGCGTGTATTTTTAGTTTTTGTGAACTATAATTATTCCTTTTGAGGTAAGAAACCCCGATTATTAATTACTAGCTGTGCCCGCGACTTCGTCCGCGTATAGTATGATTATCTTTATACCCTCGGGAACTTTTAAATATTCCGGAATAAAAAGTAGCCTATGTGTTAAGGGCCTATCTCTATTCTAAATGTCAATGTCAAATCCGTCCCGCCGTTTTAATGGGAAGAGGTAACAAACATACACACAAACTTTCGCATTTGTAATATTAGTAGGATAATGACATTTTGAAAGAGGAACGAAAAATCTTCTGAAGAGATATGAACTTCAGTGATAATCTGCCACGCTGTGCTAAAGGACAAATAAGGCAACACTTTTAAAATAAATATTTAGAAAAAAGAATACCTTCCCGGATATGACATCACGTTGGTCAAAGCTCGTCCATTTCGGTCCATTTCCGTCGCGATTTACACTTATTGGTTCCGGTATTATCTTTTTTTTTATTAAATATGAATTGTATTTCAATGTTTTACCTATTAAGGTAAAACAACGAACGAACGACTGAACGACAGCGACCGAACGACCGAACGAGAACGTCATTTGCAACATACCAGGGTGCGTTAACGGCACCTCTGAGTACCTTGTTCTGGAAGCGTTGTATAATTTGCACATTGCTTTTTTTGGTACAGCCCCACAACTGTATACCGTAAGTACATAGTGGTTTAAGGACTTCTTTGTATTATCCATATTTTGTTGTACACTAACAACGAAGAATATTTTCCGAGTAGCCAGTACATCTTCCTGTAACGATGTTCTAATTCATCGCATTTCTATTTGACATGAGCTTTCCAGCGAGGCTTTGCATCTAATGTCATGCCCAAATATTTTGCTGTATTTTCGTACGGTATCAACTGATTATTGATGTATACCAGGTGGTAGGTAGTTCACGTTGGTTGGTGAAGCTTATGTGAATTGACTTAGACTCATTGAGCTAAATGCGCCATTTTTTCGTCCGATCGTAAATGGTGTTGATGGTTTGATCTTTTCACACTGCTTCCACGTGAGAGTCTCCTGTAGCCAAAATGGCAGTTTTTCTAATTCTTGTATATCGCAGGTGTATAGTAGTTACAGGACCGGACCTAAAGCACTTCCCTGCGGTACTCCAGCTTTAGTTTGTTTACGTTCTGAATATGAGCAATCATGTCTTATTCGAATCACTGGTGTGTGATTCTGTTAAAACACTTCGTCAACGCACTCAACGGCGAACCTAACTTGACCCGTCAGTGCGTATAAACTACTTGAGACGTTTGTTAAGTGAATAACAAAGCGTTAGTCTTGTATTCGAAGTCGTTATAGACGTCACACAAATCACGCCACGCTGTGTGTGATATCAATATAACCGCAGTGTGACAGTGCCTAATTGAATAGCCAGGATAATGAACTACGTTGATACACTAATGATAATCGGATGTGCATCACAGTCGTTATGTTATGACGTCAATATACTCGTATTTACACCAAGATGACCATTAGTTAATGGAAAAACCTTTGTACTCACCTTGTGGAAAAATAAAGATGAAATTAATTATACTAGCTTGATACCTATATCACGAGTATATGAGTAGGTAGGATGTATTGTTCTGTGCAGTTTTTTCATTATTAGGGCTTGGCCACAACACCTCGTCATACGGGAAACGGCGTGACGTCGTGGCACGGCACGGCAATGCCGCCGTTCCACGGCACCGCTACATATGACCACGATACGGCGCCTTGCCGTGAAAAATTCTGTTTCACTTCGCCCTTATTTATATAGTTATAAAAGGTGATTTGCAACGGATTTTTTCACTACACCACGCCGTACCGTGGTTTTGTAGTCGTGGACCAACGCGCCGCCAATTTACGTTCACGGAGTCGTCCCGTGGAGATGTGGCCAGGCATTTAATGACAAACTCGATGGTTCAGGGGTAGTGCAAGCAGCTGCCCACTGTACCAGACGTTCGAATCCAGCTAGAAGAAAACTTTATGTGATGAGTGTTTATAATTGTATCAGTAACGCCCATCCCCTATATTCAATCCGTGGATACCAGTTAACACTTGACACAACACTTTTGAATGCGGCAAATGTCAAGTTGAAACCAGCAGTAACCAAATCTATCCGCGGATTAAATATTGGGAACCGCCATTAGAGTCTTACGCCCGTTCCCAATATTCAACCCTTGGATACCAGTTAAAACTTGTTAAAAAAATCGGTGACCGCAACACGGAGGTGTAACTTAAATAAATGAACTTTAAACATGGGGGCCACTTTGAGGGGTAAATTAGATAATTAAAAAAAAAAGTTTTGCAAACCTTGGCGTGTCACATATCAAATGAAAGGGCTTGTTGTGAGAATTTTTTTTGTTTATTATTTTAGGAAAAATGGTTTTGAAGTTATTTAGTAAAATAGGCGAAAATTTACTATTCCCCCTATCTCCGAACGTACTGGGCATAAAATTGCGAAAAAAAAAAGTTATTTACTTATAGATTACAGGAAAACCTATAAGAAGTCTATGGTATTTTTAAGTTATATAGGAATTTTCATAACTGAACCCTCTCCTCTTTTAGTTAAAAAGTTAATGTTAAAGTTGGAATAACACTAACTGCTGAGTTTCTTGCGGCGTTTCTTCTCAGCAGATGTCACCTTTCGAAGCGCTGGTAGATTCAGACATGTGAAAGAGCCCGTGTGGCCTACTTGCAACATAAATATTTTTATTTTCAACTTGACATATTTTGAATGCGGCAAATATATGAAGTTTTAACCCGCTGTAACCAATCTATCCGCGGATTGAATATTGGGAACCGCCATTAGAGTCTCACGCCCATTCTCTAATATTCGATGCCTGGGTAGATTTCTTTACTGCCAGTAAAAAAAAATCCATCTAGCGCAGTAGCACAGAATAAATAATAGTATTACGTAAGTAGGCGGTTGCATCACCCTTCAGCAGAATTCAGTGAAATGA
Organism: Tortricodes alternella; assembly: GCA_947859335.1. Lineage (NCBI taxonomy): Eukaryota > Metazoa > Arthropoda > Insecta > Lepidoptera > Tortricidae > Tortricodes > Tortricodes alternella. The sequence goes on from OX401975.1 coordinate 17,288,496, forward strand.
ACATTTGTCTATATGTAACTTTTACGTTTTTTGGTGAAAGGTGCCGTTCAAAACTGATTAAAAACGATACTTAGAAAGCGTACTTTTGAACTTCGAGCTGATGTAATTTAAAATAAAGTGGTCCGGGCTTTCGCGGGATTTGAGGGAATCGACCACGTGACAGCTTCGTATACACAGAAGGACGTCGGGAGTTTGAGATTAAGCCAAAATGGCAATGCGCAATATGGAAAGCGTCAACCGTTGCATGACACAGACAAACATGCGCATCAAATATTATCATAGTTCTGTTTACGTGACTCAGCTGATGGTTTCATTTATTTTGGCAATGCCTACTACACAAGTGTTTATTTTGTCTTTTAACCCGTAGTTACCAAGTAAGGAATAGCGTGATAAGGGAATGTTGTTGTGTGGAGGAAGATGTAGTCGTGAGCATTGAAAAAGGTGTGCTTAGATGGGTTGGACATGTCGACAGGATGAACGAAAAAGAGTAACGAAGCAGATTTATAAGGTGAGTGTGCATGGTAGGGTTGGAAGGGGAAGACCTAGGCGAACATACCAAAACCAGATCAAAGACGTTCTTAAGAAAGGCCAGCGCCTCTGCCCCCTTGACTGCCCCAAGACTAATTAATCGCACGTGGCCACAAGTAGTCTTGTGGCTCTGCCCACCCCATTAGAGATTTCGGGCGTGATGCTACGTATGTATGTACTCTCATTAAGTTCTACATGCACCCTCGCCGGTTTAGGGTACTCTTGACCTGCGCCTCTATTCGGGAACGCTAAGTGATTCTGTAGCGACTCGTAAGCCAGATTTCTCATCCCACTCTTCCACACGACGCTTAATACGTAAGAGCGAGATGAGAAATCTGTAGTCAACTTTTACGACATGCCAGGATGATAAGCATTTGCACGCATTCTATGCTATTTCTTCACTCCCAGTGCAGCAGAGGAGTGATGAGAGTAGACGAAGCGAAAGGTGTGTGTCAGGATCGTAGCAGGAGGAAATCCGTGGTCTCTGCCTATCTCTTTCGGAAACAGGCGTGATATATGTATGTATGTAGTAACAAAATCTATCCGTGGAGTGCATATGTGGAACCGACATTAGAGTCTTAGACCAGTGCGGAATTTTAGACGGATTGCACTTATTGCAACACTAGTTTGCTTTACTTTATATCAAGTTACATTGTTGATCATTACGACGGCAATAACTTTAGAATGTGATGCACATTATGTAGAAATAGGGGTTGTAAAATACTATCGCATATCTAAGTGTAACTATCTATGCTTTGGAATCTTTACGGCTTTTGTACTGTTCCCCTTCGTTTACGGACTCTCTGAATCGCTTTCTCATCTTTTTGGCGTAGTTATACTTATGTATATAGTTATAAATTAGTACATACGTTTGATCTTATAGTTGAACTTGGCTTCTTTTTTCTTAATTTATTTAGGGGCTTTGATCACTGCTGATACTGAAGCTGTCAGCCCCGTCAGGTCAACAGAAAATATTTTAACAAACTTAAAGACCCAGACACAGACACAGGCTCTGCTAAAATCGATTGAAAGATACCGATTTTCGAATCAACGATACCCAATTGCGCAAGCAAACTCTCCCTACCGGTTCGAGTTCGGGCAGACTCCTGTAACAAATGATATACATCCTCCATGGATCCACACGTGTCACAATTTGGTGAGTTTACTTTCCTCATTAAATATGCAAAGTTGTTTAATGGAGCATGTCCGAATCTCAACCTATGCGCGCACTTACAACCTTCCTCTACTAAGGCTTGATCTTAGTAATACAGAATCCAACCTTTAATAGGGTAGCGAACTGTCGCATATTTTTCTCACTTTCCTTTCAATGTAAACTTCGCGAACTAGAGATAAACAGAGCAGAACGATAAGATGAACCATATCGTTCAGCCATTGTCGAATAGAAACTCAGATATTATGAAAAAAGCTTTACGTCAAGGTACAGTTAATCCCACCGCAGATTTCGACGAAACTTGCTTCCCCTGAGTATTTCCTAATAGAAAAACCTTTAGATCTTGCAACTTACATATTTCTAAAAACGTGTCATACCTATATATATCTTGTGTCCATGTCACCCGAAAACCAGACCCCAAGGATAAACAAGTACTTCTTCACTCTGATGGGAATCCTGGCGACTTCAAGGTTTCCAGTTCAACTTTGAACCACTAAGTCAAATGATCGATCAGATACCAAAAAAACTGGTCAAGTGCGAGTCTGACTTGCGCAACGATGGTTCCGTAATACGCCAATTTGGCATGATCTCAACCAATCAATAATAGACTTTATATTAACCGTATAAGAACTTACTCCTCCTCTGCTGCACTGGGAGTGAAGAAATAGCATAGAATGCGTGCAGATGCTTATCATCCTGGCATGTCGTAAAAGTCGACTAAGGGACAGGTCCTTTCCAACATGGTGGACTATCTGTATGGGCGATGGGCTGATCACCTGTCACCATACGGTTCATCATACCATCTTAGGACTAATTAATCGCTCGTGGCCATAAGGAGTCTTGTGGCTCTGCCCACCCCATTAGGGATTTCGGGCGTGATGCTATGTATGTGTATGTGTATAAGAACTTTGACAGTTGCAAATCAGTTGGCAGATTGTTAACCTGCTGCGGTATACCACGTCTAATGTAAAAAGAGCGCTCTTTTACACTGGAAGAGGTATAATTTTCTCGTTTTATTTCAATATATTTTTCACATTTTTATGACAGAAAACCATTGAATTGATATTTGTTCTGTAACTATGGAGTATAAACTAAAATCAGGCCAAATTTTATAACTGAAACTTCAGCCGTTTTGGAAATACAGCTGGAACAAAATTGTTCTAAAATCATTAAATTTTTAGGGTATCAATGTATCGGGATCTTCTCAGGCTTAAAACTTTTTGATATTTGTATTACCTATTTGCTAGTATTTTTGTCATAACAAATATTCTGTGAAAATTCTAACCTTCTACCCGTTACCGTTGCTGAGCTAGAGACCCCTGACAGACGGACGGACGTTGTCCTCTCAGTAATAGGGTCCCGTCGGATCCTTTCTGCTACGGAACCCTAAAAAGGATAAGATAACTTATCATAAGATAAAATGACGATAACAATGTACTTTCTTTCCAGAAGCTACAATGACGGAAGATTACAGTGCAAGCGACATGGACGCGATGCCGGACCGGATAGCGGAGTCGTTCCGCGGGCTGAAAGTCTTTGTCACAGGCGGGACTGGGTTCATGGGAAAGGTGCTCATTGAGAAATTACTCAGGTGAGAATTTAAGATAAGATAAGACTTATTCGATGATTCAGAACACATTGTGCCCCTTGACAAAGGACAATACGACTGAGTGTCACCAAAAGGACTCCCGCTCAGCACTGTTATGCCTCGTTAGTCACAACGCTGATTTTAACGGTACCGTTTTTCATGCCGGTATATAACCGGTATCGATATTTCCGACCCGCGAGCGAGACTCGCATCTCGCTCTTACGCATTGCGCGTCGTGCGGAAGAGTGGGATGAGAAATCTCGCTCACGAATCGCTACATCACTTAGCAGTCCCGAATAGAGGCGCTGGTCACACGAAAAACCGCACAAGTGCGAGTGACACCCGCGTGGAGAGGGTTCCGTTCCATACATGATAAACTGAAATTTCCTATGTTACTTTAAATACCATAGACTTCTTATAGGTTTTCCGGTAATCTATAGGTAAAGAACTATTTTCTGTATTTTTTTCAAAATTTTAGGCCCGGTAGTTTCGGAGATAAGGGGGGGGGGGGAATTGTCAATTTTCACCTATTTTCCTAAATAACTTCTAACCTATTTTACTTAAAATTCAAAAAAAAAAAAATTTAAGATCCTCACAATAAGCCCTTTTATTTGATACGTCACACGATTTCAGTTGCACAACTTTTTTTTTTATATTTCTAATTTATCCCCCAAAAGTGGGCCCCATGTTCAAAATTAATTCATTTACGTTACGCATCCCTGTTGCGGTCATCAATTTACATATGTATACCAAATTTCAAATCAATCGGTTCAGTAGTTTCGGAGCAAATTGGCTGTGACAGACGGACAGACAGACAGACACACGAGTGATCCTATAAGGGTTCCTTTTTTCCTTTTGAGGTACGGAACCCTAAAAAGAAAATGTCATCTAAATAGAAAACTAACTCAGATTCCAATAGATTCCATATAGGTTCCAGTGATATTCCAATAGATTTTATCATGATACCACCACCGTTATATCCCTCTATATAACGTTACAACTTATAATTTTACAAGTCTAAACCGACGGCATGGATGACAGTTTCCATAAATAGTATATACAATTTCTCGTACTTGTAAAGGTAATGTTAGATATGAATAGGTACCAGTAGTTCCACATGGAACTACTGAGATATATCTTTTTTTTTCAATACGTTGTCCCATATGGAACTCAAAAATATGGAACTACTGCCACAGTATCATTTTGTTGATTACAATAGCGACATGGTAGCAGTAACCTTTGACCTTTATGAGGATATCTTGAATTGGTCGTTTACCAGCATAGAAAATATAAATTATTATAATCAATTATTCTGTAATTCCAGGATGTGTCCGGACATCGGTCAGATCTTCCTTCTGGTGAGGCCGAAGAAAGGCAAAACCCCGAAACAGAGGATGGAGGACACCCTCAATGATGACGTAAGTAACTAGATACATGAACCCACGTGGAAGTACCACGCCCAAACCGGCAGGAACCGGTTTACCAAGGAGCGGGCCAGTGTTCGTCAGCGAACTTTACAATTTCCATGTATAAATCGGGTTACTATACAATTTAATTTATAAAGTCAACACAAGGTCAAAAATAACAAAAACAAGAATATTAAAACAGAATTAAAATTGCATGTATAAATTACTGAGTGGCTATTGTAAATTGACCTTATGAATTCAAAAAAAAATATGACTCTCTACGTATTGGCGAAGTCTCCTACAGTATTGGCATAGAACAGTATTTTATCAATTCAAAGTGAATTCCGTTTAAGAGGAGTGTGAACCTACGGCTTTTCATACAAAAGGCGACAATAATTTCCACCCCTTAAATGTTTGGAATGGATGGATGGAAATGGATTTTGTATGAAAAGGGTAATTACTGCCGTTGGTTCACAGTCCTCCTAAAACATTTTACTAAACTTTCGTTCACTCGTAAACTTTGACGTCTGTTGTACATTTTTAACCGACTTCAATAAGGAGGTGCTCCAATCGTCGGAATCTTTTATTTTGTATTGAGCTTTTTTGCGACGGGCATGAACGACTCTTCAAAGCTTCGTATCTCTCTTTTGAGAGGACTGTGAACCAACGGCAAAAATCACCCTTTTCATACAAAAGGCGATAACGATTTCCACCCCTTAAATGTTAACCGATTTTGACCAATTTTTGATACGTTGCCGGTCAGAACAAAATCTAGGTCTATACGTGTTTTTTTACACACACACACACACACAGCATCACGCCCGAAATCCCTAATGGGGTGGGCAGAGCCACAAGTCTACTTGTGGCCACGTTCGATTAATAAGTCCTAAGATGGTATGATGAACCGTATGGTGACAGGTGATCAGCCCATCGCCCATACAGATAGTCCACCATGTTGGAGAGGACCGGTCCCTTAGTCGACTTTTACGACATGCCAGGATGATAAGCATCTGCACGCATTCTATGCTATTTCTTCACTCCCAGTGCAGCAGAGGACGCCGTAGGTACACACTCCTCTTAAGATTAGAATCCTAGCACCTTTGATTTACTCATAACTTTATATAGCATTAACGAAATACTAGAATTACCGATAATTATTTGCAATATACTGTGGTTTCCAATGAACGAAGAATAAGTCATGCAGTCTATTTTATGAACCTGGAATCTGTACCATTACCATGCGTTTACGAAAACTTTCCCGTTATCGAAAACTATCGCGCGGTCCCTTTTACTTGTATCGGCAACAAGCAGTATTACCGATAGATTTCGATAACGAGAACGGTTTGCGTAAACTTATGGTAAGGGTACTGTTTACTATAAACTTCTAAGTACCAAATCACAGGAATCTAACACTACATTATCCATTTCTCAATATCGCCCTTGACGAACTAAGTCAATGTCAAGATTGCCTTTCATCATACTTAAGTGTGTGGTCTGCGGTTTGATAGCGTGATGGCAAAATTGTCTCATTAATTTAAACTAAAACTAAGAGAGATATAGTTCAAAATCGCTTGCAATGAAACCGGCTTTGGTCTGCATGAGAAAAGGTTTTCAGTTGGAACTAGTGGACCCGCCACAGCTTCGCCCGCGGTATTTTCCATACAAACTTTACCACCCCCCTTCACCCCTTTAGGGATAGAATTTAAATAAAATCCTCCTTTGTGCACCTCTAAGGTACTCGAGGAATGTCTCCTCCAAATCTCAAACCTCTAGGACCACCCGTTTAGGCTGTGCGTTGTCTATAAGTGAGTCACGGTACTGTTGTATATGTATTGAAGATGACTAGGAGCGATGCTGAATCGTAACGCCGTTATAGCAGGCGGGTTTCACTCCCCCTTTAGGTAAGCTCGGAGCTGTAAATCGCAATAGGTTGCCGCTCGCTCGCTCGCTGGGCGATTTGCGCGTTGTTGTCCGTTGGATGATGCGGATAAAAACTGACAACCCTAGCGTATACGAAAGAGCACGTTTTATGCGGCGGAGAGAGAAGGCATGATTAGGCATATTTTCCTACCTAAACACTGTTTTTAGGGTTCCGTACCTCAAAAGGAAAAACGAAACCCTTATAGGATCACTCGTGCGTCTGTCTGTCTGTCATAGCCAATTTGCTCCGAAACTACTGGACCGATTGAGTTGAAATTTGGTATACATATGTAAAGTCAGTGACCGCAACACGGACGCATGACGTAAATATATCAATTTTAAACATGGGGGCCACTTTTGGGAGGTAAATTAGAAAATTATAAGACAAAGTTATGCAACCTATATCGTGTCATATATCAAATGAAAGAGCTTATTGTGAGGATCTTAAATATTTCTTTTTAGAATTTTAAATAAAACAGTTTGGAAGTTATTTAGGAAAATAGGCGATAATTGACCATTCCCCCCCCATTATTTCCGAAACTACTGGGGCTAAAATTTTGAAAAAAATACAGAAAATAGTTCTTCACCTATAGATTACAGGAAAAGCTATAAGAAGTCTGTGGTATTTAAAGTAACCTAGTAAATTTCAGATGATCATGTACGGAACGGAACCCTCTCCACGCGAGTTTAACTCGCACTTGTCCGGTTTTGTTAGAGAGTGATTCTTCTGTACGTTAGTACTAATATTACCTATTCTGCTGTTATAGTACCAATAGCATCGCTTTTGTTTCGCGTTGCAATTGCACACAACACCTAACTAATGTTTCATTGTAATCGGATGAGTGGTTTAGCAATGCATCGGAGACAAACTAACAAACGAACAACCAAACAGACATTTATATAGTTAATACATAATTTATAGGGTTTAGGGACTTTTTTTATTAAATATGGGTTTTGCGTTTCATCTCAGTTGCACCTGATGTTAAGCGACGACGAGGTCGAAGTTGGTATACGCTTACCCAGAAAATGCCTATTCACTCTTGCCTTGAAAACACCAAGATTATACGACATTTCTTAGATTTTTCACATAATAACTTCAATTCCCTCTTTTACCCCCTTCCAGTTTTATTTCCATAAGTTTCTATAGCATATGTCCTGCCTGAAGTTGCGCTGAATATAATATCGGAAACCGCATTGAAAACTGTCCAGTAGTTTAAAAGTTTATCGCGCACATACAATCAGACAGACAGAAAAACCGACAAACAGATAGACCAAAAATTTCATAAAAGCCATTCGGATGTGTTGTGTTAGTCATTATGAAGCCTCCCATGTCATTTTTTTTCATTTATCTTCAATATGCAGACTTTTCCCGCTTTACGATTTTCGTCCGAGCGAGCAAAGCGAGCAAATTTTTCCGTTTTAGCTTGGGCAAAAATGCTTTTGTATGTCCGGATGTCCGAATGTCCAGCTGTCCATTTGTTCTCCTCTACAGCGCCTCTATTCGGGAACGCTAAGTGATGTTGTAACGACTCGCGAGCGAGATTTCTCATCCCCGTCTTCTGCACGACGACGCGTAATGCGTAAGAGCGAGGTGGGAGTCTCGCTCGCGGGTCGCTGCAGTATCACTTAGAAGTTCCCGAATAGATGCCCTGGTCGCACTTCTAAATCGATTCTCGTAGAATTTAGTGAGCAGTTTAGATATTTATATAGATTTTTTTTTGCCAATTCAGTTTTACGAAAGTTAACTGGCGGAGATTATGGGAGTTTTTGCGATTACAAACTTATTTGCGGTGTTGGTAAACTGACCGCGACCTATGTTGATGTATGGGGATAAAAGTTTTCCAACGGCAAGGTAAGTTTGTCGTGAGGAGTCACGTAGCCACTAGTATTATATGTTTCGATATATACAATCATTCAACTTTACGCAATTTTCATACATTTTGTGTTCGTGTTTCTGCATAACTTAGGTTTAGAAATACTTAGGTAATTAACGACTGGGCATTATGTGTTTTAATGTAATGCATTTTAAATTACTTCGTACATGTCATATCATGACAATATGCTATTATAGTACATTGTTCAACGAGGGATTAATAAGCCATTTCGCACGAGATATTTAACCTCTGAGCCAATAGTGAATGAGATTACGAAACAAGTTGAATGAGTTTTACTCCCGAGTACCTACACTATACTTTTCGCTTTGACATTCGGTATACAGAAGTCTGTTCGCCTAAAGTTGATAAAAAAGACAGGGCTTCTTAACTCTTTACAAACAGCGGCCCGCTAATTAATTATTTTAAAATTTTAAGGGAAAAACTATTATTTTTTCAAAGAATATTATTATTGAATAGCCTGTATATGTTCCATTGCTGGCATATCATCGGACGACGACCATGACGAAGTCTCAGCGTCGGAGGAAGAATCAGAGTCGGTGACGTTTATTATAAAAAGTTCAATTGCTTCGTCTAAAACAACACACGAAAACCCAAACGATACACTCGAAGTGTATTTCAGAACGGAATGGCAATGTAATTATATGGCGCTCGCCCGCCCGGTGCGGCGCCGCGCTTCACAACAACTGCGTCCCTCGTAGCACGAAACCCAGGGTTTGTTAGATGGGTGCCCTGATCGCATTTTGTATCGGTACCCTTTTTGTCATGATCGCATTTTGGCTCGAACGTACTTTGACATAATCTGAATTTTACGCAAACATATTTAGGCTTATAGCTAATTTATTTACATGTAAACGGGACTTAATCGCGTATCATCATTATTTACCTCGACGATCTTGAGGCGGAAGTAGATCTGCAACCTTGGGCAATCAAGTCGTGGAAACGGTACGCCGATGAAGTTTTTTGTGTTATGCGAGGTGGGAAACAGGAGGTAGAACTGTTCCTGCAACATCTTAATTCGTTTCATACGAAGATTAAGTTTACGTATGAAATGGAATCGGGAGCCTGCCGTTTCATCAAAAAACTTTTGACAAATTATCACTTCCCAAACAAATTTTAGCAACCGTTTTTTAGCCGATGGCTCGAGGTTTTTTTTCATCGCTTAATAAAACATACTTTTGCCTTATTTTGTTTGCGTAAAATATGTTATGCCAACTGAAACATTTGACTTCATGAAATTTTGTATAAGTACCAGTTGGCAAGTGAGTCATTGTTCGGACGTTCATTTGCCAAACATTAGGTTTACATTACAACTATTTGAGAAGAGGTCATTTGGCAAATGAAATTACACGAAAAATTGTTTGGGAAGTGATAATATGTCAATTTTTAGGGTTTCGTACCTCAAAAGGAAAAAAAGGAACCCTTATAGGATCACTCGTGTGTCTATCTGTCTGTCTGTCCGTCTGTCACAGCCAATTTGCTCCGAAACTACTGGACCGATTGAGTTGAAATTTGGTATTCATATGTAAGTTGGTGACCGCAACACGGACGCGTGACGTAAATATATGAATTTTAAACATAGGGGCCACTTTTTGGGGGTAAACTAGAAAAGTAAATCATTTAATCATTTAATCCTTGCAACCATGGTTTTACAGCAGATCTTAAATTAAACATGTATAAGTATCTCATGGACCCTGGCAGGGTGTAGCAATTAACATCTATCTCGACATTTGTGTATATTACTCATTGGCTGTAAACAAATAATTTACTTATATCATAACATAACAGAATTCACAATATGTTTTATTTCGTAGTTATACTTAAAATTTAGCGTCCATAAACTCGGTAACTGAATAAAAACATCGATTTATCAGCAGTGACTTAAGTTGCTTAGTAAATATATGAATATATATTAATAAAGTAAATATAGTAGGTAAATATATAAAAAAAAAGTTATGCCACCTATATCGTGTGACATATCAAATAAAAGGGCTTATTGTGAGGATCTTAAATATATTTTTTTTTGAATTTTAAATAAAATAGTTTAGAAGTTATTCAGGAAAATAGGCGGAAAATGACCATTCCCCCCTCCCCCCCCCCTTATTTCCGAGACTACTGGGGCTAAATATTTAAAAAAAATACAGAAAATAGATCTTTGCCTATAGATTACAGGAAAACCTATAAGAAGTCTATGGTATTTAAGGTAACCTAGTAAATTTCAGATAATCATGTACGGAACGGAACCCTCTCCACGCGAGTTTAACTCGCACTTGTCCGGTTTTTTTGATGGAACAACGGTAACCCAGTGTAATCAAATCGCAGCTTAGTGTTTCTAGACGTCAAAGTGATGGTGAGAATGGAGCACACGGACAGATATCTGAATGCTCTAACTCACCACCATCTCCGGCATCTAAATTCCGTCGTAAATTCACTGCGAAACAGAGCATATGACTTGTGTGACCCTGAATTTGTAGAAGAAGAGATGACATATATTCAGGAGGTACTTAGACGGAGACGGAACGGATACAAGACCAGCACCGAGACGGAAATCTAAGGGTAAATATCCTAATGTTTCGAGGCTATCAGCATTTTTGCCTGACGTGTAAGGTATAACGGAGAAAGTTGGAACAGTACTAGGCAAATACGTCATTAAGACTATACGCGGGTAATTTGCCTATGGTCAAAAGCGCCATCCGTCAAAATTATCTTTTCGTCAAAGGAGCGTTTGGTCAAATTGTGCTTGGTCAAAACAGCTTTTGGTCAAAATACACTTCTTGACCAAACCGTGATGGTTAGACAGTTGAAATGTTCACAGATGATGTATTTCTGTTACCGCTATAACAACAAATCCTAAAAAAGAGAATAAAATTAATATTTAAGGGGGCTCCTCGTTTTTGCTCGATATTGATAACGGCAACAGGTAGACGATTGAAATATTCACAGAATACTTAGTTATATATATTCACTTTAAAATAAAAAATTAAATAAAAATAAAACAAATATTTAAGGGGGGGGGCTCCCGTACAACAAACGTGATTATTTTGCTTGATTATAGATTATGGTACGGAACCCTTCGTGCGCGAGTCCGACTCGCACTTGACCGGTTTTTTTTTTCAAGTCAGCTTAGAAGTTTATCCGTTAACCGAAATGTTAATTGCGTTAATTAACGATTAACGGTTTAACGGTCTTGTGCCTAGCTACGATTATTAGTAGGACTATCCGTCCTTGCAGCGTGAAGCAACCTAAAGTAGGTATCGTGCCCGTTCCGGATACAACCGGTCGCAGTGTCGACACGCTGCAATTGCAACAGTGCATAGTTGCACATGGGGTAATCTTCAGTAGTCGGACCAACCAATGTGACGACTGGGGTCATAAAACTGACTTGATGGGTCCCGCGAACGCATTATTGGCGCGTAGATTTTTGCCGAGTCGCATTTTTCCGCGATCGATTAGTGTATTCGGACAAGTGCGAATTAAACTCGCGCAGAGAGGGTTCCGTTCTTACATGATTATCTGAAAATCTGATGTTATGAAAAACAGACAGTACCTTGTAGGTACGGCCCCTAAAAATGAAAAAAACATTCTTTTAAGATCGGGTTAATCATTTACAAACTACCTATGAAATAAAAATAAGAGAATAAAATAACTTTCGCAAGCTCCTATCTCCGTGCAACCGTAGAGTGTGATATACGTATGACATTGCAAAGGTTATTCCGTTAAAGTAATATTTGTGATGCAACTAGGTACTTATTTACAGTTTTCGGACTTTATCCTTTATTTGTGCTGTAAGACACTACTTCTTCCCAAATTTCATGATTGTAGATCAACAGGAAGTGTCCTATAGGTTTTGATTCCCTTTGGATTCCCTTGAAAGTATCAAAATATGTGGCATAAACGGCCGTATCTTTTGATTGCATTGACTTCGAAGGTTGATTTTTTCACAGCTCCAGGATATTGCAGACTTGAGTATTTGATATTAATTTCAACTTGATAACTCCACGTGTTTTTGAGAAAAAGGTCTTAACATAGAGACAGACGGACAGACGGACAGACAGACAGACAAAGAAGTGATCCTTCTATAAGGGTTCCTTATTTTTCTTTTGAAGTACGAAACCCTCAAAATGTTGGTTACTTTATCAAAAGCCGCAGAGCAAATGCTGAACATGATGACAAAAATTAAGTGTACCTCTAAGTTTGATACATTCGTAAATAACTTCCATCTTTACCATTATTTGTGCATACAATATTTTGAAAGCGAAAGTAAATACATCATTAAAAAAGCTACAATTAGGTAGAATGCCTGTGAATAAAGTAACCCATTGCGGGAAAATGCGACACAGAAAAATGCTACAAGTAAAATTCCGATGAAGAAATGAATGGAGCGCGGAAAAATGCGACACGGAAAAAAGGTACACGAAATAATGCGTTCGCGGAATTGGCTAACAAGTCATAAAACCATTAGAATCGTTTTTATCTCTTTCGCACTTAGTGCATGAATGCGCTAATGCAGTATATCACTCAATTAAATTTGACATTATTTATTTTATTTAATATATAATTTGTAATAACAACAAAATACTATGCACGATTGCATGCAGGCTGAATACATTGGGCCTACTCATAAATTGTATTATCTTAATTACTATATTCTTGCAAATACATTTATTTCATTTGATAATTAATAAATTAAATAATATTGGCAATCATTTTAAGTTTTAAATAAGTAACATTTTGTTTGTTAAACTGGACTTAAGTAATTTGTTTTTTTGTACGTAGGGGCTAGGGGAGAATCCCTAAAACGGACTTTCTTGCTGCGCATTTTCTCAGCAGATGTCACCTTTCGAAGCCCTTGTAGTTCAATGGCCAAATTCAGAAAGGCGACTCAAATTGATCTTTAATTAAAGTGACGTTTTAATGACTATTTTGTATAGGATGACAACTAGTTGACGGACATTTAACTATTTTAGAGTTTGATTATCGTTATTCCCTCGGGAACTTTTCAATTTTCAGGGATCAAAAGTAGTCTATGTATTAATCCATAAGCTATCTCCTTTCCAAATTTCATCAAAATCCGTCCAGCCGTTTTAACGGGAAGAGGTAACAAACATACACACACACATACACACACACCCACACACACAAACTTTCGCATTTATAATATTATTAGGATTTAAACAATATTTCCAAGAATATTCATATTCTTAACTCATTTTTTTCCGTTCAGTGATAACTGAATTCCATGCGGGCGGAGTTGCGGGAAAAATACTAGTTATTTAAAAAGATAAACAAATAAACATACAAAAAATAATTGACATTTAACGAGCCTTACTGCAACTATGCGTTAATGCTTTGGTATTCAAGGCCATTGACCGTGATGGTACAATGTGTTTCACTTACACAGCGACATTGGCCTAGTCCAACCGGTTGGCCAATAGTTGGCCCTAATTGTCGGCCTTGGAAGCTACGCGAACCAGCCGAAGGTCGACCGCTGACCAATGTTGGCGCCGAGCTTGGCCTTGACACACCATAGGTATTGAGCAAAAACTACGGTACGAAGCGAAGTTTGACAATATGTGGCTGTCCAAATGAAAAGAGATCTTATGGCGGCTTGCTGACAGGCTGTTTTTATCCTTGCAGTTACACGAATAACATGATAACAGTAATCAGAACAGCAGAAATGCCAGCTGCCATAAGGTCGCTTTTGATTTGGACGGCCACGTTTGTAACGGTAATCTATACATTATCATTATTGAAATTCGAGTGATATAAAAGTTAAATCGGCTGGTGACAATAATCCATTTCATCTTTAAGAGAAGTGTGAACGGCTCTTCATATAAAATATGATAACAATTTCCACCCCTTAAATGTCAACTGATGTTGATCAATTTTTGATGGGTTGTCAGTCAGAACAAAATCTAGGTCTATACGTTTTGGTTTTTTCATAATAATTAATAAATTCAGTTTTACTGTTGTTTTAATATTCTCATACAAAACTAATTTCATCGATTATTTGACTTTGTTGATCTTTAATTAATATTCAAAAAACGTATAGACCTTGGTCTGTATTTTGTTCTGACTGACAACCTATCAAAAATTGGTCCGAATCGGTTATCATTTAAGGGGTGGAAATCGTTATCCTTCCATCGGGTAAGACTAAGATGGTATTTATAAAAGTCTATAAAAATTATACATGGGGTTGGGGACATTACCTTATTAATGTAATACAAAACGACATTCTTGGACGTATTATCTGTTTGTCTATGTGTCTGATTGTCTGAATACCCATTTGTTTGTTTGGAAAGTTATCACAGGAAAACTACTTAAGAGGAGTGTGAACCTACGGCTTTTCATACAAAAGGCGATAACGATTTCCACCCCTTAAATGTTAACCGATGTTCACCAATTTTTGATGGGTTGTCAGTCAGAACAAAATCTAGGTTTATAAGTTTTGATTTTTTCACTATAATCAATAAATTCAGTTTTATTGTGGTTTCAGTATTCTCATACAAAACAAATTTTGGCGTTATTTGACTTTCTTGATCTTTAATCAAACTTCAAAAAACGTATAAACCTGGATTTTGTTCCGACTGACAACCTATCAAAAATTTGACAAAATCGGTTAACATTTAAGGGGTGGAAATGGTTATCGCCTTTTGTATGAAAATGCTGATTTTTTACTTTGGTTCACAGTACTCCTAAGGGATCCCAGACATAATTAAATCTTTGTTTAATATTTTAATCGACTGACTGTTTAAGAGAAACAGCAATTTCAAATGTATGGTGACAGTAAAGACTGTTGCTCTGCACGAAAGTAGTCACAGGCGCTGCTAATAGCATTTTAAAAATGTTGCAAACCAAAAAAGTTCGATAAGTGACGCCATCTATAAATCATTGACCGAACCATTGTCTGTCGCTTTCAGTTATTCGAGAAAACTCGCAACATGCGCGGTGGCGTAGCACCTCTACTGGAGAAGATGACGTTAATCTGCGGGGATGCAGCAGAACCAGACCTTGGACTCAGCCCCGCTGACCGCCAGAAGATTCTGGATGAGGTGGATATCATCATACACGCGGCTGCTACCATCAGGTAAAAATGCGGCTACTCAATCATAGAGGGCGCTGTATATAGCCTAAGGCCTAAGTAAGATGGCGCATATATAATACTTATACATAAAGTATTATTGTATGAGCGAATTAAGATCGCAAAAACTCATGCCTTTTTTTTCCAGGTTCGATGAAGAACTCAAAAGGGCAGTCTTGCTAAACGTACGCGGCACAAAACTGGTCGTCGGACTAGCTAAGGAGTGCAAACATCTCAAGGTATACAAACATAATTATTATCTACAAACGAACTGTATCCGTTTTGCTAGATTCTCAAATTGGGCCCTGCAACACAGGGAATCCTAGCACAGGACCCAAAACCATTGTTCCGTATATAGTTTTTAAGTTTTCCTGGAATAAACATTTTTCAATTTTTCAATTTTTTTCAATAATTATCTATTTATAGACTTATTTAACTATAGTTTAGCCACAAGAGCTGTACCGCGCTTTAGGAATCGTCCATTAATCACGTAAAGCTCAAAATGGCGGGAGGGTGCCAGGGTGAGAAGTGCGAGTTAAACTCGCGTCGAGAGGGTTCCGTGATTATATGAAATTTCCTATGTTACTGTAAATACCATAGACTTCTTATAGGACTTTCTGTAATTATACGTAACGAACTGTTTTCAGTATTTTTTTCAAAATTTTAGGCCCCGTAGTTTCGGAGATAAGGATAATGGTAAATTTTCACCTATTTTCCTAAATAACTTCAAAACCGTTTAATAAAGAATTAAAAAAATATATTTATTTAAAATTCTTATAATTAGCCCTTTCATTTGATACGCCATAGTCGGCAAAACTTTTTTTAGCTTATTTTCTAATTAACCCTCCGCAGTTGCCCTCATGTTTAAAATTCACATAATTACACGTCCGTGTTTCGGTCACTGACTTATATAATGTTTACTACATTTCAACTCAATCGGTCCCGTAGTTTCGGAGCAAATTGGCTGTGACGAACGGACAGACAGACAGACACACGAGTGATCCTATAAGGATTCCGTTTTTTCCTTTTGACGTACGGAACCCCAAAAATCAAGACGACATATCACAAGTGGGGAGGGAGGGTGTAATGTCACGTCTAAATAGTTGCTTAAAACATCTCGTGATTAATGGATGGCCTCTTAGGCAGCTGCTGCGCGGCAGGCAGCGGTGTGCCCGCGGCGCGGAAAAGAGGTGGGGGAGGGAGAGATATTCCTTTACTTTTCCCTCCCCCCGCACGTCCATCGCCACCCATGGCGTGGTCCAGCGCATGGCCTACCTATAGTAAATGAAATTTTCATATTAGCAATAGTGCGAGCTACGACGCGGTGGCCTACTCGTTCAGGGTTTCAACCACTGCTCTTATAGTGACGGCTAACATCTTGAGGAAACGCATTTAGGTACCTAACTAAATGTCTAACACGAACAGATTTTTTTTGGTTATCTTGTCACAAGGGATAAGAACCTGTCAAATCTGGGAATGAAGTCTAAGTGTATATCAATTTTGAAACCGTGGTAAACAAGGACCATGTTTCTGATGAAATCAATATTATTTATCGCTACAATTATACAAAAGATGGCGCTGCATCAAAATTTACTTAACTCTAAAACACTACTTTTTCAGCTGTTGATTCATATCTCAACGGCGTACTGTCATCTTCACGAGAAGCTTCTAGAGGAGAAGCCGTATCCACCACCAGCTGACCCTCACAAGATCATAGAGGCTATGGAATGGATGGACGAGGCTACAGTAGCCGCCGTCACACCCATGTAAGTGCATAATCATCATTTTAACCTGAGCAACTCCACTGCTGGTCATATTTCGCACCCTAAAACTTATACAAACAACGGAGTACATACAGACAGACAGACAATACTTACTTATAATGAAGTGAAGTTTTTGGTTTTCACTCAATTAAATGCTACAGTGCTTCTTCTAAAATAAACTGTTCGAATTTGTACTTTAGTGCACTGTTTCTTTTCGCAATCTCACTTTTTATAACAAGTATATATAAAAAAAAAAAAACAGTATGTTTATTTTCTACCAAATACCACTTTTCCCAAAAATTGCGCTGCAATCGAGTGTTCCAACGAAAATTTTGGCTCTAGACAGAAATGTTACTGCGATCACTGTATTCCGTCAAAGCATACAGTGAAGGCTAAATCTTACATTATTATTTTATTTAGGTATTTTAGTTATTATTATGACATTTCTTTTTTTATGCTTTTTATATACCTGAATGGTTTTTTTTTTTTTTTTTTCTATTTTTTGTGACATTTTGATTATTTCTAAAAATATTTCTAGTTTTTTATATTATGATTTTATTGTAAGTGACGATCTTTTTTTGAAAGCATTATATTTTTTGACATTAATTGTAATGTTGCTTCAATAAGAAATACATGACTATTATTACTAACAGGCTCCTGAAAAAGCTGCCCAACTCATACGCATTCACGAAATCGCTCGGAGAAGCGCTCGTGGTAGAAGCCATGACTGAAATACCCGCCATCGTGCTACGGCCTTCCATAGGTAAGCTAAGATCATATATTATAAGATTTATTAAGCAAAATGATTGTCAATCGCCTTACAATCAATCGTACATCGGATTAAGTAACGCCATCTATTGGTTAGTTTCTTAAATTGCAGGTGAAATTTGTTTAAACAATAGGGAACATGCATTTTTTTTTCATATTGTATTGGAAAGTGCTGAGTAATAGAAACCGATCTGTGTACTCAAAACATTTTTATGTTGATTATTTTATGAGTTACGAAGCTTTGAAAAGTCATTGTTCATACCACTTTCAAAAACACATAGAAAATGCACAACAGCTACCTACGACCTCCAGCTGTCGTTAGACGGTACAAAATTTATGGCGTTTAAACGAAATCTGCAATTATTTCCGAAAATACTGTTTTTAGACCAACATCGTAGAGATAAAACATGACAAATTCGATGAGGATGTCCAAAACACTAAAATTAGACCTAAAAACAATGTATATTTTTCACTAATTTTGTCCCTTAATCAAATAAAAATGAATAGTCAAAATGATCTGATTTTCAAAAGGATCTATCACTAACTGATTTTTTCAGTTAGTGATAGTTTCTTTTGAAAATCTGGTAGTTTTCACAAACGACGTTTTAAACGCTTAAGAGTGTACTGACTACCAACATTCCAGTGGCGCCCTCATCAGTGTTGTTGTGGCTTCTATTAAACTAAAGTTGTTAATCAAAATTGAAGTCACAGTGGTTGCAGAATTGAATACACAATTTATACGCTATTTAACTAAGCTCATATAATTAACTAAAAACTGGTCTGCATTGGCAAAAGAGCTTGACAATAAATACTTTTTTCTATTTTCAGTGATTCCGATTTGGCAGGAGCCCATTCCGGGATGGACAGATAACATCAACGGTCCAACAGGACTACTTATCGGTAAAATGCTTTCAATATCACACATTAAAAAAAACACAGAAAATAATACAACACATAGATGGCGTGAATTAATATTAATGTTAATAATATAAAAACAAAAATTGCCGACACTATTTCGAGATATTCTTAAAGAATTAGGATGAAATCCTGAAATCCTAATGATAAAGCACAGGACTGTTACACTATTATGAAAATGAGCCAATAGTGTATACTTCTTTAAAGTGAACAAAATTCAAAATATTTATTTCTCAAGTATCCCGCTCGGGGTCTTTCACATGGTTGCATCCACCAGTGTTTCGAAGCGTAACATCAGAGAAGAAACACCGCAAAAAAATCAGTCTTTGCAGGAGGCCCAGCTACAGTTGCAACATTTGCGGTTCGATGTCAAAACTCAAACCATGTTAAATGTCAATTGCACTTTAACGCCATCTATAACAAACAACAGAAAACTGCAATAAGCGTTTGCAGTTCACTTAGAAGTGCCTTAAGGCTTAGGCCAAGACCATTTTGAAACCGGTTTGAAACGTATTGCATTTTACCACTATGGAAGTGTCTGTCGCGCAAACTATTCAGTTTAAAAAAAATGATATTAGAAACCTCAATATCATTTTTGAAGACCTATCCATAGATACCCATACGTATGGGTTTGATGAAAAAAAAAATGAGTTTCAGTTCTAAATATGGGGAACCGCCAAAATTTATTGTATTTTATATATTATTATGTAATTTATTAAATTTATTGTATGCTTTTGGATATAATTCTTTATATAATAGGTACTCTGTATCCACAAGCTTGACGTAATGCTTTTAAACTGGTTTATCCATCTTTTTTTACCTATTAATTTTGTGTTGCATTGACAGGGGCCGGTAAAGGCGTCATCAGATCGATGTACTGCAAAAGCAACAGCTACGCCGACTATCTGCCCGTTGATGTGTTTATTAACGGCATCATGATCTGCGTGTGGTACAGACTTACTCATGGGTGAGACAACAATTTGAATTTTTGAAAATTATTATATACCTATACCTTATTGCTAAGGCTACACACATCGCGATAGAATTATCGCGATAAAACTTCGTCTTCGGCCTATGGCGAATGTGCATGGCCACACTGCTATAGAGAGCATTGCCGCAGAGTTTATCGCGGAAAAATGGACGAAGCTGTCGCTCTGTATTTTATGGCGCTCAACAATTATTCTTTAGGGTTCCATAGTATAGGCTCATCCTCGTAATTGGACATTAATTCCAAGATTCTGCCATTACTCCAATCCATCGTGAACAACCATGAAATCGTAAACAATACGTCGCCGCTTGCAGTTGACAGTACGTCCGCTACGCACGATGTAGTTGAGCCGACTGAAGTGTGGCGGCGCAAACGAAGTTCATCGCGATAAAAGCCTTTGATGTGCGCAAACTTACCGACAGCGGGGCGAAGGGTCTTCGGCTTCGGGCGAAGTGCCGAAGTATTCGCGAATATTCGGATACATACATCGCGATAATGCGAATATTCGCGTTATTGCGATGTGTGTAGCCGTAGCATAAAAATAATATTTTGTAGGTTAGTTAGGTAGTCTTAACCCGAAAGTTGTGTATTTTAATACATGAATAAAACTAGAAGAATCGTCTTCTAATCTAGCATAGGGTTAGGCAACGCTATCTTTCGCTGACTTATATAAATTACGGCAGCAATGTAAAGATTGTCTCATGATTTATTTATTTATTTATTTATTTATTATAATCCAGATAGTCAAACTTGTGCTATGGTTAGATCTACCACGGGCAGGGGGGTCTCACTCCGCACTTTAGGTACGCTCGGCCGTCGGACAGCTCGGAGCTGTAAATCGCAGTAGGTTGCCGCTCGCTCGCTCGCTGGCCGATTCGCGCGTCATCAAGTAGCCTAGATGTCTGGTGTTGTTGGGTGACGCGGATAAAAAACTGACAAGCCTAGCGTACACGAAAGAGCGCGTTTTGTGCGGCGGAGAGAGAAGGCATGATTAGGTGTATTTTCGTACCTAAACACTGGTTTTGTTAGATAATGAGACTTCTGTACGTTAGTACTGTTATTCCGAACCTTCATGGCGCTCGTTCGAGCGACAATTACATAAAGACTTCTCAATTTAAACTTATATGCTTCATTTTCACAGCACTCAAGTTAGCGTCATCAACTTCACGTCGTCAGCGGAGATCAAGGTCACGTGGTCGGAGATGATCGACGCCGGGCGAGAGATCATCATGAACAGGCTCCCTCTCAACGGCGTGGCTTGGTGAGTACTTGCTGTCCTTAACCTTTTGGCCGCCAAGCATGTCTGAGAAGTAACACGAATTTCAACTTTAAGTCAAGGTAATGAAGGACTTTTTACCTGACCTGACGGCTGCAGCCGACTGTGGCGGACAAAAGGTTACACAATAAAGCAAAAGAAGAAATCCGCGCGCTCAATTTGAACCAACAAAATCGGAGCCATTTATGGCTCCAAAGTCATATAAACGCCGACTGAAACAATATTATATGGATCAAATCGTGTGCACTGTGCCCGCACCTGTCTCTTGACAATGCATGGTTGAAACAATCTTACCATTTTTCTTTTCTCGTAATTTTGTGAGGTAGACGGTGAAAAGGTCCGAGCTCAGTGTTTTTCAACGTTATCTTGGTTTGCTCACAGGGCACAAACTATTTGTTTTTAAACTTAAGTACTTAAATTGTAAAATATTTCTCATGTTAGTGAAACGTGTTTCTTATGGGAAATAAATATCTTTCAACCAAAATCGGTCTGAAATAAAGATATTTAATTTAATTTAATGCAGAAAAGCCAACAGTTTTAAATCAACGGTACCAGAAGTCGCATTGGCCCAACGTTGGTAAGTGGATGGGCGTAATGTTAATATTTTAAAATATGGGGCAACGTTACTATATCTAATAGGGCCTTTGTACAATGCAGAAAGTCAATTGTTTTTAAACAACGGTAGCGGTATTCACAATGGCCTAACGTTTGTAATTGGTTGGGCGTAATGATAATATTTTTTGTTATATTGGTCCAGTGTTACCTAGTTTTATGTGAGGAAAATACTAACTGAAAATGAAAATATTTATTTTGCAAGTAAGCCACATGGGCTCTTTCACATGTCTGAATCTACCAACGCTTCGATAGGTGACGTGTGCTGAAAAGAAACGCCGCATGAAACTCAGCAGTAAGCTTTTTTCAATTTGGACATTAGAGTTTTATCTAGAAACTAACACAAAAGTGCAACAAACAAACCAGGGTACAAATTAATTCTAATAAATAACTAATAGGGAGATGTATAGTCTCCGCGTCTGGACAAGTTAAGTGACTAAGAGATGTATAAAGCCTCTAAGGGTCATAATAATAAAAATAATAATTGAAACAAAGAAACATCTAAATTGATTAATCTAGGTTAAATGGAGGTGTAGACAGTCTAAAACTAAACATACGGATTCCCTACTGTTGGCCAATGGATGCCAACGGAAAATGTTACTAGGGAATAATTCAGAACATCGAGAAATGCCACGTTGCCAGTTTAGCTTTGGTTTTTTTTAATGTATGTATTTTGTTATTTATGTTTTATTTTATTTTATTTTTTATTTTTTTATTTAGTTAAATATTTATTTATTTAATGCCACATACAAGCTTCCAGCTAGGAAAGCTAAGCCACTCATAGGGTATACATATAAAAAGTAGGAATATTGAAAACTAATAATAACTAATTAGTAACTATGTCAAATGGATACAAAAAAATTATAACAATTCATATGAAAAATGTCAGTAATTAATAAAAATGAATTAAGTATTTAATTAACACTAGAGGTATACAAGCAATATAAATGTCACACGCTACCAATTAAAACAGAGAAATCATTAAACAAAAAATACATTATACAAGAAATACGCCTCTTAAGCCATTTTTATTGTGCAGGTACCCCGGCGGATCAATGAAGCACTCTCGACTGTACCACAACATCTGCATGGTTCTGTTCCACTGGATCCCGGCTATTCTTGTAGACATTCTGCTCTTCTGTCTTGGGTACAAGCCCGTGTAAGTATCCAACACTACGCCCTGACATACAGACACCAGGCCTACATAAAACCGGTTTAATTTTGTTCATCAATTAACCGGTTCAATTATTTCATCAAGACTTACTGGAACCGATATAAACCCTATTCTACAGCGCTCGGAACCCGGTTAATTTTGAAAACCGGTTTCATTCGTTAACACTGAACCGGTAATGATTCCGGTTTAGGTTGCGGTTACCGTTAATACCGGATAATGGATAAACCGGTATTTTATTAATTTCGTTTCCGTTGAACCGCTTAATTTGAATTTCGTCGGTAAAATTAGAAAAACTATATGCCATGTCTATTACACACTATTGGAGGTCTCGTTCTACGCACTTAACCACCGGTTAAGATCGGTTACCGCGAGTATTAACATTTCTATTTCCATATTAACAAATGATTTCAGTTTGTTTAATACTGTTCTATTAAGAGGACTGTGAACCAACGGCAAAAATCACCCTTTTCATACAAAAAGCGATAACGATTTCCACCTCTTAAATGTTAACCGATGTTCACCAATTTTTGATAGGTTGTCAGACAGAACAAAATCTTGGTCTAGGATTATGTTTTTTAAAATCAAATAACCTCCGAATTTCGTTTTGTAATTGAAAATACTGAAACAACAATAAAACTGAATTAATTGATTATAGTGAAAAAACCAAAACGTATAGACCTAGATTTTGTTCTGACTGACAACCTATCAAAAATTGATCAACATCGGTTAACATTTAAGGGGTGGAATTCCATAGGTTCACACTCCTCTTTGTTAACCGGTTAAATGATGAACGAAATAAAACCGATTTTACAATAACCGCTATTTAAAAACGGAGCTCTGCCTACTAGAGGTTATGTTATTTTCTAGTCTCATGCGCGTCCAGCGTCGTATCCAGAAAGGCTTCGAAGTGTTCGAGTACTACACAACTAACCAATGGGACTTCCAGTCGGACATCGCACAAAATGTCCGAAACACTCTAAATGCACGCGAACGACGGGACTACAAGGTCGACGCTGTCGGTAAGGAACTATCAAGTGTATTGTACTTTGTTATAATTATTCGGGAACTTTAATTTTAAATAAAAAGACTATTCGAGGACTTAATATCGTCAGCT
Source organism: Tortricodes alternella (assembly GCA_947859335.1). NCBI lineage: Eukaryota > Metazoa > Arthropoda > Insecta > Lepidoptera > Tortricidae > Tortricodes > Tortricodes alternella. The sequence goes on from OX401975.1 coordinate 17,312,692, forward strand.
GTAATATGAATTAGCGTAACCGCCAAAATAACGATGATGAGTTATATATACAGTTCGACTGCAAATTTTCCGTTCTGTCGTTTGGTGTAGGTATTGAAATTATCGGTATTTTAAAGTATCATTTTTTTTTTTCATTTAAATTATTTGTTGTGATGTATGTTATATTTTATGAAAATCACCCTTTTAAGGTTAATATAAACGATAGATTTGGAAATAGTTGTATAGTATGTATTAACCGGATTGACCCAAGGTGAAAGAAAAGTAGGTTGTATGTTCTATGAGTTACGTTATGGCTGTTATTAGTTTTATCAAAACGCTTAAAGGAGCGCATTTGTTTAAAAAAAAATTACTTAAGGACCATGTCATCTTTAAAACTATACTAGTACGCTTTATATGGTGTTTTTCAATTAACTGGTCTTACTATTTTAAGAAAATTGCTATAAACATCATTTCAATAGGATAAGTACAAAAAAGTCGCAACTCTTTCTCTGAATTGTAATTACTTTTTTGGCTGTCCTGAAAAGTCATCTTTTGTCGGTTACGTTAATTCATATTTCAACTGACGATATACCAAATTCCATAAATCCGTTCCATAAAACACAAACTTACACATTTATAATATAGTTAGTAGGATTTACAGACACTTCATTATGTATGTTTAATGTGTTCAATAATAGTACATTGTGCATCCGGGCCGTAAGAAGGGGATAACTAACAAGAGTCTGTTAGAAGCCCGACGCCGAAGGTTATCCCCTTACTGCCCGTGATACACACAATGTTTTTATCACATTTGCGAGGAAATTAAATAAAAATTAGACAAAAAAAAAAAAAAATTATTCCCATTGTACACCGTGGATATGTCGCGTCGGTTGCGCGCTACTTGTATAGGATAACGATCACCGCCGGGCCGCGCGCACCTCGCCGGACCAGGCGCACGCCCCGCCGTCAGCGGGAGTTATAAACCACACAAAATCCATAACTCCCACGGGAGTAAATCGGCTATAGCTGCTCAGTACGTCTGTGTATAATAACACCCTTACCGAGCAAGTGTGATGAAAAGAGTATTTGTATTGTATTGTCATTATGATTTCTACCGGTTTTTTTATTATGTAAGGAGTATCAGAGGCGAGTAATTTCAATATACACAATACCCCGATTCCTTCACCAGGCCTCGACATTTCGAGATACTTCGAAGATTGTATTCTTTCTGCGCGTCGCTACATTCTGAAGGAAGCCGACGAGACGATACCAGCCGCCAGGAGGCACATGAAAGTGTGAGTACTCATTATAGTTCTAAGATAATCAATAGTAGTTTATGCAACGGTTGCATAATGATAGGCCTTAAAATACGAGTTTGGGTTTATGAAACGAGCCGACCGGCTAGTTTCATAATAAGATCGCACGAGTGTTTTAAGGCCAAATTATGTACAGTTGCATACACAACTTTATCTACACGCATATTATAAATCCTCCATGATGTGTTCAGAAACCGTAGGTAATGACCAGCAATATTACAACCAATGTCACTATGAGAACTTTCTTGTCTGTGGTAGTAGACTAAGAATATAGATATTAAAATAATGCAATCAAAAATTAATTTGAACATATACAGACACAAATTATTTGTTGTATTGATACTAGAATAGAGACCCACTTGAGTTTTTACAGCTATTCCAAATTTAAACTCATTACGTTACAAAAATTGATACTGTAATAACATTACAGTACAGTTTTTACCTACTACCACAGACAAGAAAGTTCTATAGTAAAATTGGTTCTAATAATGCTGGTAATTTCCTACGGTTTTTGAATACATTATGAAGGTTTTATGATATGGATGTAGATAAATAAAATAATACTTTGAAGCAGTCAAATGTGGGTCCCATACTTACCTATGAAAAACAGACAGTACCGAGTATTTGGAAGTTGGTTCTTATTTTGTAAAATATACCTAAGTTAGTCTCAGCATGAATAATTTGTGATTTTTCTGTTGGCAAATTTCGGAGATAAGGGAGGGAAACAGTAATTTTGTTAAAAGGACTGTGAACCAACCATAAAAATCACCATTTTCATACAAAGGGCGATAACGATGCACTCCTAAACTATTAACCAATTTTGACCAATTTTAAATAGGTTGTCAGTGAGATACGTTTTTAGGGTTCCGTACCCAAAGGGTAAAATGGGACCCTATTTAGTAAACTCCGCTGTCCGTCCGTTCGTCTGTCTATGTCTGTCGGTCCGTCTGTTTCCAGGCTGTATCTCAAGAACCATGATAGTTAGACAGTTGAAATTTTCACAGATGATGTATTTCTGTTTCCGCTATAACAAAAAATACTAAAAAACAGAATAAAATAAATATTTAAGGGAGCTCCCATGCAACAAACGTGATTTTATGCTCGTTTTTGCTCGATATTGATAACGGCAACAGGTAGACGCTTGAAATATTTACGTAATATTTAGTTATATATACTTTAAATATGAATAATTAAATTATAATAAAAAAAAATATAAGGGGGGCTCCCATACAACAAACGTGTTTTTTTTGCTTGAGTACAGATAATGGTACGGAACCCTTCTTGCGCGAGTCCGACTCGCACTTGTCTGAATATTAAAGATCAACAAAGTCAAATAATCGCCGAAATTAGTTCTGTATGAGAATACTGAAACAACAATAAACCTGAATTTATTGATTACTCATAGTGAAAAAAACAAAACGTATAGACCCAGATTTTGTTCTGACTGACAACCTATCAAAAATTGGTCAACATCGATTTACATTTAAGGAGTGGAAATGGTTATCACTTTTTGCATGAAAAGCCATAGGTACACCTTCACACTCCTCTTAATAACTGATGGCGAAGAAATAATTTATTTTTTAATTTTTTATTTATATATTATTAATTTCATGCAAGATTTATCAATACATAAAACAGTACCGTGACTCACTTATAGACAGCTCACAGCCTAAACGGGTGGTCCTAGAGGTTTGGAGGAGACATTCCTCCAGTACCCTAGAGGTGCATTAAGGAGGGATTTTTTGAAATTCCTTCCCTAAGGGGTGAAAAGAGGTGATAAAGATTGTATGGGAAATACCGCTGGCGAAGCTGTGGCGGGTCCTCTAGTTTATTATACACAAAAACACGGCATCGAGGACTCCCATTTTGACCCGTTGGGTATATTATTGATTAATTGATTTAATACCTTATTTTTTATTACAGTATGTGGGTGGTTGACATCGTGTTCCGTTTCACGTTCTGGGCTCTTATGCTGTACTGGCTGAGTGGATACATCACCCCTCTTTTCTCGTCAGCTGAATCGAGCCAGCCTGCTGCCATCTCCACTTAACTTGATGTAACTTGAGTAGTAGTAATGTCTACTATAATGTATACTTAAAATACCGTCTGTTAACGTCCTCAAATACAGATCAATATCGGGTGGACAAATTGTTTAGTTCTTTTTTTTCGCATAATAACGTTTTAGTTTAACGATGAATGTATATAAAATTGTTTTGCATATTATCGTTTGGTGATTAGTTTTTTTTAATGTTTATACGAAAATTCAGCATTAAGTATACCAAACATTCTTGACTAAAAATTTTAAGATCATTCAATATTAGACGATGCGAAGCGTGCCCCTTCAAATACGTATGCTACTTCAAGCCGCCTTAATGACGTATGAATTTGAGGAAGGAGTTGATCACGTGGTTCAAAGTTTAACCTTAGTTTTGAGATTTTTGATACGTATATATTTTTTTTTACTCTCATTGGACAGTTCTGAAATACCTTTTACGTCTACGCCATTTTTAAGGTAAATTTATCTTATTAGATTTGTGACAGCAGTATAACGTTTTATCATAACACATTTTAAGTAACACAAAACTCATGGTCACCGTATTTCGGGGTGATTTACAAGAAATGGCTGATGTATTGCGTCAATTCATGGATGTTTTATTCAAAGCTGTGTAAATATTTTGTGTTTAAGGGTTACTTGACTATATATTAAGTTTTTATTAGTATTCGATACCTGTGCTTTTAGAGTTAGATTCTGCGTGAAGTAATGTAACCATGTATTTTTGGTTCCTTATTTTTTCTTCGTTACCTGATTATGTATATTATTAGCTCTAAGTAGTGATGTGTGGTGCAGGAATAAACTGTTTTTTGTACTTTTATATGAACAAGACTATATTATGTAATAAAATCTTTTTTTATATTATTCTGATTTTTTGCTCAAATCCATTTAGTGCGTAATTCTAAAAATATTAATTTTATATGGAAATTCCAAAACCTTGCCTGGACCGGTGGGTTATTCTGTAACTCTGGTTTTGAGAAACAAACCCGCTTTCCAGAGAAATTAAAAAAAGAAACGCATAATAATATGTAAAATCTTATAATAATGGTAACTCAGGTGTCCTTAAAGCTAAGTTCACATAATTATGACAAACTTATTAATATCTTATAAAAAAATATCCAGGCTGTATCTCATGAACCGTGACAGTTAGACAGTTGAAATTTTCACAGATGATGTATTTCTGTTGCCGCTATAATAACTAATATTAAAAAAAACAGAATAAAATAAATATCTATAGGGGCTCCCATACAACAATAATGATTTCCATAAATCAATACATATAAAACAGTACCGTGACTCACTTATAGCCTCACTGCCTAAACGGGTGGTCCTAGAGGTTTGAAATTTGAAGGAGACATTCCTCGAGTACCCTAGAGGTGCACGAAGGAGGGATTTTTTGAAATTCCATCCCTAAAAGGGTGAAAAGGGGTGATGAGGTTTGTATGGAAAATACCGCAGGCGAAGCGGGTCCACTAGTATAGTAGACATAGACATAGACGCGGGCTATGGGTGTGGCGCCATCTAGTTCAACAGGGTTTTAGCAGCTTTGGATTATTTCAGAGCGACGATGGTCATGAGGCGATTGTCCTCTGGTTTTATTGTCCATAAAATACATTATTACCATATAAGCCTCATTCAAATAAGCGAAGTAATTGCTTACACTTATTCTACTTACACTTAGCTCTTATTGACATCCTAGGAGAACTAAGGGGTTCCTAGCTCAGTGGTATACTCGCAAGATTTTATAAAATATCACTAGTTCAAGCCCGTTTATTTCATAGACTTGTTTATTTAGGCACTGAGTATCAGTGGCGAAGCCTGCCTACAAGCCGATTCCTGACGGCTTTACCAAGCTAGAAAGCTACGGCTAGCTGTCAGTTAAGTCCATGTTACTGTAACAGAATGTCAGACTCGCAAGTACGGTTCCAATTCTTCCAGCTTCCCTTATGAAATATTTGACGCTTCGCCACTGCTGAGTATTAAAGATAATGCGACCATAGCTGGGCACCGTTACTGAAATAATTAACCGCGTTAATCGCTAATCCGTTACTGAAAAAGTTAACTTCATTAAACGTTAAAGCGTTACATTTCGGAATATTTAACGGAAGTTAACGTTAATCGTTAATCTTTAACTCGTGATAGAAATTGCATTTTACGTCCTTAGTGATTTATTTATTAAAAAAAAAATGTATGGGCTATGGAAGTTTAGGCAGGACTTGAAAAATTAATAAAATAAGGGTGTGATATTAGACTTTGTAATAATACTTAATTATTTAGCGATCAAATTAAAATCAATAGCTATCTGTAATAAGCTGCGCGGTGTGTTTTTGTTAAGAAATAGGTACTTCATTAACGTTTAACAGACTTTAATTGTTTTAACGGAAGGTAATGCGTCCGTTAACAATTTCTAAAGTTAACTTAAAAGTTAATCCATTACTCGAAATATTAACTTACTAATTAAAGATTAACGGATTAACGGTTTTGTGCCCAGCTATGAATACGACAGTACGACAGTAAGTACTTCGTAAAGAAGCGACACACTCATTTCAGTTAAACAATATCGATTAATCGATTCGATTTTTGAGACCTTTTAAATGTTTGGAAATTCATCCTCTTATGATCTATGTTTCAACTTAGATTTAACATAATTAATGTTTAATCTACCGCACTCTTCCAGCCAGCAATCTGAAGAAGTAGTAACCGGTAGCCGCTTGCAGTATCTTATGCACCCAATACAACCTATAAAATGAAAATTCATTTTTATTACAGCGCCATCTGTCGTCGAGTTCATGTATTAATTACACATCATCCGATTATCGCCATAAATGGCGTTCAAATTTAAAATAAACAAATTTATTTTATAATCTGTTCGTCTAGGCAGTTAACTAAATGTGAACAAACTATCCCACGTAATTTAGCTAACCAGCCAATCAAGATACACCAAAGATCAAAAAGAGCCACTCAAGACATACCATAGATAAAAAAAGATATAACTACCTAAAGGCTGTTCGCAGAGAGTCGATAAAAAAAATCAGGCCTTCTTGACTCATTACAAATAGCGGCCCGATAATTATTTTTACCGATGATAATAAAATTTTTAAGAGTAAACTATTTTTTTATAGTATATTATTATTGAATAGCGTGTATATGTCCCATTGCTGGCATATCATCGGACGACGACCATGACGAAGTCTCAGAGTCGGAGAAAGAATCAGAGTTTAAAACAACACACGAACACCCAAACGACACACTCGAAGCGTATTCCAGAACAGAATGGCATTTGGCCGCCGCGTGCCCGCGCTCGTCCTCCCGCGCGACGCCGTGAATGACAACAACTGCGTGCCTCGTACCACGAAACTCAGTGCACGCGGCGATAAGCGACGCTCGTCATACAGTTTACGATAGGTAAGCGACAGTCGCTATCTCGAGACGATATCATAATATTAACAACTCTCGGCGAACAGACTTTAGACAAATAGGGATAGATCTTTAGGGATGTAAGTTTGTGGAGCTTACAAGGACCTTAAAAACGCAGATAGATCAAGCACTTTGCAAAACTGTTAATATGTCTGTCTCACCTGTTAAGCTTAGTCCGCGCCTGCGTGAGCGAGTCAGCACTATCTTTCAGCACGAATTTTCTAATACCCAGCATATATGCTCCGATATAGGCTTCCCAGTCCATATCAGGCCAGTGTGGGAACATGGTCCCATCACTGGCCGCCCTGGCGTCCTTGTGTAAGGCTGTGAAATGTTCGATGCCGAACTGCCACTCGTGGTTGGCGAAGTATTCACCGGTAGCCGCCGCCATTTGGAACCGACGCGCTAGCTTCATCATACTGCAAGATAAATGGAATTGAAATCAAAATGAATACCTACATTTTAATCTTTAAGCAAATCTGAACCAGATCTCGAAACCTGTTAATAACGTTCATGAAACCGGTATAATTGTGTTCATCAATTAATCGGTATGAAATTACCGGTATTGATTAATTATTATAAATACTTATGAAACAGTACCGTGACTCACTTATAGACAACGCACAGCCTAAACGGGTGGTCTTAGAGGTTTGAAATTTGGAGGAGACATTCCTCGAGTACCCTAGGTGCACTAAGGAGGGATTTTTTGAAATTCCTTTCCTAAAGGGGTAAAAAGGGGTAATAAAGTTTGTATGGAAAATACCGCGGGTGAAGCTGTGGCGGATCCAGTAGTTATACTTAGTTATAGAGCGCGTAAATTTCATACCGTTGTATATTTTACCCAGCTATAGTTTACGATCGTACAAATTATGTGAGAAAGAAATAGAAAAATTAAGCAATACATCGTTTGCATAGACCTATAGTTCCGATAACGTGTAAAAGAGATAGCACAACTTATTCCACCAACGAAATTCAAATCAACGAATAGATTTTTTTTTAATAAAATTAAAACAGTTTCTCAATTACCCGGTTAAAATAACGGTAACCAAAACCCGAACTTACTTACTTAAAAAAAAGCTACTATACCTTACAAGAATTTCTCGAGGATAAGGATATTTAAGCTTCGGACTGCCTCTATCCATTGCTGCGCCCCTCAGGGTTTCATGTGTTGCTTATAGGTATCATTATGTAAACTATGTAATAGTGATTAAGTTTCATATAAATGCAATAAATACTATGACTATGACTATGAACCGGAATCATTTCCGGATCGATATCAACCGAAACCAGTATGAAAATTTACCGGTATCTGCCGGAACACCCTACCCGATAAAACAACCTTGACATTTTTAAATGGAAATGGCCTGTCCCTATTTTTTATCGCGCATATAATGCGTTTGTCCCTTTCGCACATGCTTATTAGTTAAAAAGAGGCAAATGCTTTATGTACACGATGAAATCTAGTTTGCTAGCTTTTTACCATGAGTCATAGTCATAGTATTTATGGCATTCATATTCATGAAACTTATCAATATCAATGACCATAGACAGAATAGAGGCAGATCGATAAATTCGAAGGTGATTATTAAATTTTTTCGTCACTCATTATTGATGGTGATTTTTTTTTGTCAATTGACTGACAAACATGCTGACGGCCCACCTGATGGAAAGTGGTCACCGCCGCCCATGGACATCTGCAACACCAGAGTTGCTGCCAATGCGTTGCCAGTCTAGGGAGGTTGGGGAATGGGGATGGGATAGGGATGAGGGAATAGGCCTCCGGATCTCGTCACTCACCGTACGAAACGCAATAGCAGGCTATTACTTTACGCCGATATTCTGTGAGAGTGTGGTACTACCCCGGTCGAGCCGGCCCATTCGAACAGTAATCGTCTAGTGAGGATTATTGTTTGGCTCTACCACTACAAAAGCGATGATTTTATTATAATTTTGCTATCAAAATCGCGTTTGGACTTGAACTAGTGCTGTCTAGTTATAAGTTCTTTCTTTTTTATATTGGTTTGCAAAATAAACGTACCTACCTATTTCTAGTCTATTCTATTGTATGTGATTTTAATTTGGAATTAAGGGGTTGATCAACTAATAAACGCTTAGACTTACATGGCTTTCCGGCCCTGCGCGCGCAACAGCATGTCATACAAAAAGGCGGGCAGGAAGTGGCAAGTCACCTCCCAGAAGGTGTTCATGAACCTGGACTCGGTGAACGAAAAATTCGGGTACCACATCACGTATCTGTGGAAGAAATTAAGTTAGAGTTTAATATCAGTTTACCGGAAACCCTTTTGGATGTAGTATTTTACCCACCAAACAAAGGAGTGTGACGTGTACAGTCTATCTCTATATACAGGCTGTCCATAAAACTAACGATAAAACGAAAGGAGCTCATAGGACGGCACAAGCGCTACTAGATTAAGTAATTTTGACCTTATTAAAAATATAATAGTTTTCGAGACAATGACACTTTTATCTTACTGGTGGTTTTTGATACCCTGATTCATTATTTTGAGTACCTACTACGACGGAAAATTTTAATATTTTGTAAATCTGTTTTTTGCATGATGTTCCTGAAAACCTATGCTAACAAATGTAATTAAACATTTTTTTATATCATAATGCAGTAGCGGTAAAAAAGAAATCAATCAATTTTTGGATTTTTCAATATCCGACACGTTAGTATGATCGAGTTTTATAAAAAAAAATGTACAACGCTAACCTAAATTGTATATACATAAACAGCTATTTAGCATGCAATTATCATTCATACTGATTCAATACAATTTTACCCCATTGGGTGTAGCATAACATTATAGTAAAAAATAATAAATTGGTAGCATTAAAATTAGAATTAAAGTAAAAAATTAAATAATTAATTCATTAAATATCTTTCTTATTATCAAGCGTAATGATAACATTAAATGTAAATATTAAATTGAATAAAAATTTAATTATATGTCATAAAATTCGTTCATAGTATAGGGACATTTATCTATGAGGTACTTTTTCAGCGACACGCGAAATTTAGTAAGTGTCAGGGACTTCATTTCAAAAGGCTATAATGCATTGCCTTTTGAAAAGAAGTCCTTTACTTTACGCAGCAGTTTTAGGAAACAGGGAAATTTTCTACAAAAGGACCTTATAGGTACTGCAATTATTCGATTGATGCGATTTATGAATGTGTGTGTGTGTCTACAAAAGTTTGACATGTTATTACACAAAAAGATATCCCTATAGTAAACAGGGTAGGTACATACATGTACAACAATTAAGCCTTACTTGGTAGGGTTCTCGCGAGCCCACTTTAGACAGAGTTTGGTGAACGCCCCCCATTGTAGGGGGTTGATGGAGCCCGAAGTCACGTTGTACACGGGACAGCGTGCGGCCCTGTAGACAACATAAAATACAATACAAATACAACACAATTACAATAGAAATAAAAATAGTAAACATTGAAAAAAAAAATAAGTCGTATCACACTTGAAGGTTGCATGGAGATAGGAGCTTGCGAATGTTATTTTTTGACTTATTTCATGTAAATGGTTACCCGGTTGTTAAAAGCTATATTTTTAATTTTTAGGGTTCCTTACCTACAAGGTAGTCCGTTTTTCATAGGTAACCTACGGGACCCTCGGCACGCGAGTCATAGTCGCATTTGACCAGCTTTACCAATGAAGGATGTGCATACGTTTACCCATAGTCTCACCTGATGGAAAGCCAAGATAGGATCTAAGATGGAACTGGCTTGACAGACAATACCTATTCACTCATACCTATAAGACACCGAGGTTGTAGGTATGATTTAGGAAATACGAACCCGAGGAGTGTTCCAATGCTTTGCGGTACGGAAATGATTTCATGCTCATAGGAAACTCAATGACGTGAGAATGAAGACCCTTCCGACATTTAATAGTCAGTTAGCGAATTGAGGCGGTTGGCGAGATTAGATCATGCAGTTCCTGTTTACAATATCCAAAATACACTTGCGAAAAAACCGAAAGAACGGCAGTATTACGCCGATGCTCGGAACTTTACAGCTAAAGTCCTATTACTAAATTCTGTGGCTATAGCTTCCAGGTTGTATACTGACTTGCCGGAGCCCTGTCTCCAAGCAGCAAGGATGCAGCAGTTCACCACCAGGTCTACAGGCACCAGGTCCACCACGTAGCGCTGGCGGCAGAAGCCGGAACGGTATGTGCCACGGGATATCTCCATAACGATACCTGTGAGTACAAAAGCGTTAGACGAGAGATCATTGTAGATATTGACATTAGAAAATAGTAGACTAGGTTTAGTCCTCATAAAATTAGTTTATCGCTATTCCCTCGCCCGGAAAGAAAAGTATTTTATGTCCTTACCAGTGACTCCATAGACATTGTCGATCCAGCCAGGGAATGGTTCGTGCAGGGCAGCGGTCACTGTGGATTTGACGTTGTCATTATAAACACAATACCACGATCTATGGTTGATTGCATAATGAAGGACAAGCTCAAAGTATGAGAGTAGATAATAATCCATACAAAATCACGAATACTATTAGCTAGTATTTTAGTATGCAATAGGCCCCTAGTTATGTTATTTAAAGTTATGTCTTAAAATGAACTGATATTCCGTAGTATTATTTTCCTCCGTTTTTATAATTCCATTTGCCCTAATATTTTATTGAAAATTACTTCCCGAATTGCAGCAATAAATTACCAAAAACGTAGTATGTTCATGAGTGCCGTTATGGTTATCATTTTGCACAAAAATAACATAATAAATAGTAAACATTTTCCAAAAGCAAATAAAAGATCAAGCTAATTTATTGATTCTTTCCGAAAACATTTATCATAAATATAAATTAAGATACGTTGTCGCTTCGTAACCATTTATTTATTTGTACTATCTACATTATGATATAAATTGTTTAAATAATGAATACTTGAAAGTATTTTCGATTTCTAACAAACCATACCCAATGTAGTTATGTTGTTTTTGTAACCCTCCCTTAATTTTTAATAGAATTTAAATGGACGCCTACCAAAGTTTGAAAGGACTTTTGAAAGACATAAGTTGTTAAACTTTTGTGGATTGTACGTTAAGTAATGAGTGACTACGGACGTAACTATAATTAAAAGTTATTTCAATAAATAATCAATAATTGTAGATGAATGACAACTATGTAGTAAGCACTCATTAAGTTGTTAACGTCGGTAATCTCTTAAGTCAGTCCGTCGGTTGTTAAGTTCTTTGTATATGTACCTATACACAAAAGTAATATGTTTTTCACAATTTAAATAACACTTTTTCGTATTACTCTTATCTTATCTTACAGCGTGGGGTCCTTGCGGATACACTTTAACCCTATGGGTATTTTGTCTAATTACCCCTCTACTAAGCACTAGTCCATAGCAGTATCCACCACTTCAATGAAGTGACTTGTGGAGCGCAGTGGTAGTGCCTTGAATTCTCCTGGTTCTGGATATCTATTGCCAAGGATTTTCATTCTTAGTCTGGCGAGGGCGTCACATTCACACATGACGTGTTCCATTGTTTCTTCCTCTTCGCCACACATTCTACAGATTGTGTTGTCAGAAAGTCCCATCTTGGCTAAGATATACCTACTTAACCCCGAAGTGACCCGTGAATACCCCAATCATGTATCGGACCTGTTTACGGCTGAGTTTCCAAAGTTTGTTGGTCCAGCTTGAGTTTACGCTGCCTGGCAAGAGCTTTGCTCACTCACATTGGTTTGGCTTTGGAATGGTTGGTTAGAGCTGTTTTTATGGTTCCCTGTCCCGCGAAAGGTTCCGTTGCAATGTGGTTGTTTATTGACCTCTCCCTCGCAAGCTCTTCCGCTGTCTCATTACCGGTGAAGTTCGTGTTACCCATAGACAACGCGCAAACTTTGAGGAATCAGGGTCTAAGGAACTCGACGTTGCGTCATAACCTGCACGCAATACGAATGTAATCTTTGAAGCGAGAAAACCGCATCGATGCTGTTACTGTATTAGTCATTTATTGCACTAGAATCTTACGTAAACATTCCCAGGATGCAAGGGTAATAAATAAATAAAATCCAACTACTAAAACAGTAACGCCTAGCATCCGCCATATTCAATTTCATGTGACGCCATAGCCTAGCAGACATTCTGAATCAAGACAAACTCAATTACACCATTTTGTTGAAACGTATAAGGGTCACAGCCCACTCGTCCGTTCCCATGACATTCATTAAATAGTCATGTGGATAGGTAGGCTATCGATTTAGACACGTGTAGAGTTCACACGCAGTATCAAAGCTAATTTATTATAAATGCGGGGATAAAATTATCAACCCTCGTTATAGCTAAATTTACAAACGCCTTTACAAGCGTTTGACACGAGATCAAATAGTCAAGATTCTCCGTCAACCAGCTGTCAACCTAATCATAAATCATATTTTCTACTTAATCAAGTTCTTCAGCCTAAACTGGTGGGTGTAGAAGCATGAAATTTTGAACAGAACGAATATAACGTAGATGAGCACTAAGAAAATGTATTTGAAAATTCATCCCTTAAGGGTTAAATAGGGGATGAAAGTTTGTATGTAGGTTCGTTATTGTTGAAGTTATGAGGTGTTGCCGATGGGAAATCCCATCGGGCACACGGCTAGTAAGCAAATAAACGTGATTTGATATGATTTAATTTGATTTGATTTGATCTATTTGATCGACCTTTGTGGATTCGGCCATATGTAATTTTTGTTTTCCTAAAGTAATTGTCTCCTCTGCTGCACTGGGAGTGAAGAAATTGCATAGAATGCGTGCAGATGCTTATCATCCTGGCATGTCGTAAAAGTCGACTAAGGGACGGGTCCTTTCCAACATGGTGGACTATCTGTATGGGCGATGGGCTGATCACCTGTCACCATACGGTTCATCATACCATCTTAGGACTAATTAATCGAACGTGGCCACAAGTAGTCTTGTGGCTCTGCCCACCCCATTAGGGATTTCGGGCGTGATGCTATGTATGTATTATTATTATTATTATTATAGATTTTATGCACAGGCAGCTTATAGCTGATACGTGGATAATCAGTGTCCACTTGTGTTTTTTAATTTAAAATGTTTATCAAGTCTATTTTTAAAAGAGTTAACTGAGGGTGCAGTTATCACTGTCTCCGGCAAACTGTTCCACACTTTCACCACGCGGTTTGATAGGAAGTGGCGCGTGGATGTATGTATATATTGTCAAAAAATAATAGTCGTCAACGAAATATGATATTTATTTGGGTGCGTATACGTTAGCGTAGAGCGAGAGCAGCAAGAGTGCATAACAGAGATAGCAAATAAATCGCTTTAATTTTACCGAAGAAATTCAACATAACAAGTAATTTTTTTTAAACAAAACAAAATTTGTAAAAATCTTGAGCCTTGAACTCATTGCGTGTTAAGCACAACCCTATTTAGGACGATCTTACCCCAAAAATGTCAAGCCCTACTTACCGATAGAAGGTCTCACGATGCACACAGGTAAATCAACATGGCTGTGTACAATAGACTCCGCTAGAGCCTTCGTCAGAGTATACGTGTTGGGGTGTTCTCCCTGTGAAAAATTTATATTTTGGACTTCAGCAAACATATAATATCTAGTCTGTCTATTTAGATGTGATATGGGTCCTAAATAACGATACGAAAACTAATACAAATACAGATTATGTAGGAAGGTATTTAACATTCTTGTCATGACACAGGTATAAACATTCGTGCACATAAAAAAGTTTGCCTCCTACGGGACTCAAACCAGCGACCTCCGGCACATAATATATAATTACACGGCGTCATCGAGCCTGCGTTAAAGACTGCTAAAATGATAACCCTCCTTTGCGCTATGCAGTAGTCGAGTCAAAATAAGGATCGGACTCTAAGCGAACGGTATAAGTATTTAAAAGCTGTTTGTTATCGGATATGAAAAGTAGGACTCATCCGTTGCTATAGCAACACGGGAGCCGTCTGTTCACCATACTCAGATCAACATTATCAATCTTGGCAGTTGGACACTTTTACACAAAGAATTACATTATTAAAATGCCATTCTTTTTTTAACAGTCCTGGTTTATTACATTGATGCACCACCTCAGCTAGTTCTTTGAATAAACTAAAGCTGACAACCATTTGCTACTAAAACCTCACAGCTGCCACTGACTCAACCGTTACTGATTGATTTATATCCTAACCTGCAGCTGCACCGTCAGCATGTCATGGGTGCTCGGCGGCAGCATCTTGGTGCAGCGCACGATGCTGTCGGGGTCGTAGGGCGGCGGGTACACGCGCTCCTCGATGTTCTGCTGGGGCGCGTTGCTGTAGGCCGTGGATACGTGTACCAGGGCCTAGACATCGTACACGTTTTGAATACGAAGAAAGAAAGTAACATTTAGAAAGAAAGCGCACACATAGCGTTACGACGGTAGATCGTTAATAATGCTCTCAATCGTGAGCTTTATAGGATCTAGTGTGGAGGTTAAAATAATCAAATTTATGATCATGATGACTTATATCGATTATGATGTATTTAACGATGCTCATCTGGATGACGATAATGATGATGATGATGCTATTGGTTAAGGGTGACTAATGAAAAGCAAGTTTATAGTTGAATGATAATATGTATTCTATTATCTTAGGAGAGTCGTGCGCGTGTTCACTCTACGTAACGTTACGAACGAGACGAGGCAACTAGTAACAGCAGAGCTATTTGCCTGCTATATAAAAACAAGGGACTCTCAAATGCTCGAAATACTTACTTGTATCAAAGAGAAAGTCTTTCAAAGTATTAGTAAAAGAGAGGCAGATTTATTTATGCTAAATACAACAGATGCTGTTTAAACTGCCTTAAATAATAACAATGTAAATGATGGCAGTAATAATAATTTTAATGATAGTTGTTTTGTTTGTTTCTAGACTTAGTTTAGTTTATTTAGCACTTAGTATCTAGGACCAATGCATTTGATTAGGGATTAAATAGTTAAAATGTCCCTCAACTAGTTGTCAACCTATACATAAACGTCACTCAAACGTCACTTACATTAAAAACTAATTTGAGTGGCCTTTGTGATTGGCCATAAGATACTGTACCTTCAACTTCGGCATGTCTCGCGCAAGAGTCAGCAGCTCGGCCGTCCCTTGCACATTGAGTGCTGTCGCTGCCTGCAGGGGCTCTGTAAATCGGACAGTGGCTGCCGAGTGGAACAGCACAGTCACTTGCGCCAGCTGTTCCTTTTGTTGTGGGCTCACGCCAAGCCCCGGGGCAGAGACGTCGCCGGCGATAGGAGACAGTTTGCTGAGCCGGTCCGGCCAACGCGCGCGGATGCGGTCGAATACCTGAGAGATAATGATAGTGAACAAGAATACATTTCTAGTGCTAGAACAGGCTTACTAATGTATGGGCAAAAAACTTTTCCCAAAGTATCCCATCCCAAATTATTTTAATCAAATTATCATTTGGCAAAAAATCATTAGTCAAAACAGCTTATCGCAATTTTAAAGTTAAGAAAAGTATTTTTTGACAAATAAGTACTTACGTAAGGGACACAAGTTAATCCTAACCTAACCGACCCATGACAAAGCAAAATGATGCAAAATGATAATTTCACCAAATGAATAAAATGTGAAATGTAAATATGCTAAAGATTCGTTTGGGAAATGAAACTACTGCGATAAATTTTTTGGGAAGTGAAATTTGCTGAAAAATATTTTACCCAAAGGGCAGTACAATAAAAAAAACTATTACTGATATACAACCGTTTCAATATTCACTAAACTCCGAGATAGAATTCGCGATAACTTAGATCCCACATTCGTACCTGATTCTTAAGCAGTTCCTTATACCGCTGCTCCACAGTCAGTCCTCGCTTTGGTCTCAGTAGCAAATAGATGGTATTGATCCCGGGACAGCTTCGAAGCAGTTTCTCCAGAAGGGCCTGTTGCAATTTCAATACGTCAAATAATAATTTCATTGAATGTGCTTGTGTTATAGCAGTTTTAAATATGACGAGCTGATGTGAACTAGACAGACTCAAAACATTTGAAAATACTAATAAAATCTATATTTTATCACCACAATACAATAAAAATGTCTTCAAAACTGCTTATCTAATGGAAAAAAAGATGTGAACTTGACTGAATTTTTAAGCTCACCCCAAGTCAAGTGATGATACTCTATAACCTAATCCAAACAATGAAACCGAAGGGCCAGTCGATCCGTTTCTGACTTCGAATTCTAGTGATACGGTATTGTCAGTATTTGGAATCGACTTTTTAGTTTCAAACTTGCTAATACTTGAGAAACTCAATTGAACTAACGATAAATATTGGAACAGGTCTGGACCATGCGATTGTATAATATATTTCACGAGCACCTAAAATTAAAAACTGCTTCCCAAAGTACGCCAATTTCTCGCAGTACCTATACCAAGTTTATTGCATACCTTCCCAAGGAATCCAGTGCCACCAGTTACCAGGAGCACAGCGCCGTTGTAGAAGTCGGCGATCGACTCCGCCTCGCCCATGTTAAGATTGGGGGTGACGGGGTCATTTCCATTACTCTCTTTGCTGCAAGAACCACATAAAGCAAAACTCAAATCTCAAAACATCTATTCATCCAATTGCATATCTATGGACTCTTTTACTTGTCACAAGAATAAATTAAAATACGTTGAATCTGTCAGCGCTTGGGACAAGATCATCATTACTGCCATAGCTGGGCAAACGAGGTTAACATTTCGAGTAATGGATTAACTTTTAAGTTAATTGACGACGCGATTGATTGAGTTGACGACGCGGATAGCCTAGTTGGTAGTGACCCTGCCTCCGACGCAAGCGTCCCGGGTTCGATCCCCGGTAAGGGCAAATATTTGTGTGATGAGCACGAATATTTGTTCCTGAGTCTTGGATGTTTCCTATGTATTTAAGTATTTATTTCTCTATATAAGTATTTATATCGTCGTCTAGTACCCATAACACAAGCCTTTAAAGCTTACTTTGGGACTAGATCGATTTGTGTAAGGATTGTCGCCTGATTTATTATTTATTATTATTATTAAATTTCAAAAATTGTTAACAGAGTCATTAACTTCAGTTAAAACAATTAAAAGTTCTTTTAATGTTAATTTCGTACTCGTACCTACTATTTGAGAAATGACGCCGCGCGACTTATGTCAGATAGCTTTTGATGTGAATTTGATCTCTAAATAATAGGTATTATTACAAACTCTAATGCAATACCCTATGTTTACTAATGTTTCATGTCCTACCTTACTTCCATAGCACATAGGTACCAACATTTTTTTAAAGTACGTAAATTACTAACGCAATGACACAAAATGTAATTTCTAACACGAGTTAACGCTTAACGTTTATTTCCCATAAATCTTCCGTAATGTAACGCTTTAACGTTTAACGAAGTTAAATTTTTTAGTCACGGATTAGCGATTAACGAAGCTAACTAGGTACTTGATTAATGGTGCCCAGCTATGATTACTGAGAAGCGCCGCAAGAAATTCAGAAAAAGTCATCTGTTCAAGTAAACATTGATTTTACTTCATACGAATATAAAAACTTATTTAAAATGAAAAAGAAAAATTACAAAGTATTAAAGCAATGCATAAATGATAATTATTAACAACTAGTAAACCCGGCGAACTCCGTTTCGCCACCAGATGGCTTCGTTTTATGTAACATTTCGTTTGGTGTAGCTATGTATCAGAGATGGCGCTGTATGTGAAAAAAGATTTTCCCGCTTTTCTGTTGAAATTTTTCCTGAATTTTCTTAGCTATAAACCTCACGGAGCCCGAGACCTTTCCAACGAATGCAAAACCGTGGAAATCGGTTCGTGCGTTCTGGAGTTATAGCGTCAGGAAGGAAAACCCGACTTATTTTTATATAGTAGATAATAAAAATAAAATGGATTGTTGAATAATCAACAAATATTAAAAACTATATTGTGAGTGTTGGTTTATTTTGAACCTGTTTTTGCTGAGGCCGTCAGCTTTTCATCAGGCATATTTTTATCGCTTAGGAAGTTTAGGTTTGATATCCTTAATAATTATGGCAAACAGAAAATAAATCCAGGGAGAAATGACGATGAATTTTCGTTTAAATCAGTCAAAAAAACCATAAAATCTGCAAATACAGAAGTGTCTTTTCATCAACATTTTATGAAGCAAGAAGATAATAGAGGAATGCGAAAATATTTCAAATACCTAGTACCTAACGAAATACAGTGTATTAATGTATGCGTACTTACACTTCGTCCATTTCCTTCACATTGAAGATTCCAGCGTCCATTGTAATCACTCAAATGGCTTCCTCGTTATTAATTCTGTAACAAATCAAATAACTGACTCAGTAGTGAACTTAGCCTGAGCTAAAGGTCGCAGGTTGGAATCCTGATAGCACACGAACGGGAAAACCCCGTGTCCTGAATGCTTAAGGCTGACAACACCTAAATCGGCTTTACTTAAACAGTTTATTAACAAAACCCATTTGATTTGGCAAAGCGTAAAAAATATATGTTCATATGCTTTATATTACTGAAAACTTACCTATTTCCAAAAAATGATTTGATGAAATCGATACTAAAGAAAAAATCGTGAAGTTACGTCTGAAATCCTCTTTAAATAGATCTATGTCTTAATTTTTTTTAACTTATGGGTCTATAACTAGTGGCTCCGTGAGCTGTAGACCTCGCAACAAAAGACTTCAAAAAACTGAATCTAAAACAAAAACCCTTTGAAAAAGTAAGAAATAATGATTGGCCTTGCGACAAACTTAACTTTGCCGTTGAAAAACTGACTGAACTGATACATCGACATAGATCAAGACAGTTTACCAACACCGCCAGTAAGTTTGTAATTGCAAAAATCTCCTTATCTCCGCCATTTTGAAATATTTCAAAAAACTGAATAGACAATTTTTTTTATATACAATTGCCGAAACTTTTCACAAAATTTCACGAGAATCGGTTGAGAACTGCGACCTGTAGACGAGACCAAATGGACATCCGCTGGACATACGAAAGCATTTTTGCCCAAGCTGAAACGGAGACGCTTCGCTCGCTCCGCTCGCTCGGTCGATTAATCGCTACTACATCACGCCTATACTAAAAACTTGACTAATTGATATTTTACGTGTAGTATGTTTACTTATATAAGTCATTCGTTTTCGTTTTTATTATGAAAATTTGCGACTGCTTCGCTCGCGTACCTACTCTTTTCTTCCAAAGTCGGTCAAAATGCATGGCTGCACTTGACCGCATTATAATAAAAATTAAATGGTCGTCGACATAACTAACCGCCGTTTGATAAATGACGACATGTTACGATAATTTTACTATTTAGCGTAGTTAAAAATACGATTGCTTATTTCTCAGGTCACTGGTGTGAAGCCTTTCATTTTAGTTTCTGTGACACTACTATGGACAAATACAGCAAGAGGACGGTGAATGGCCTTATAATCAACTGTACCACGAATTTTGTAACGCCATGTATTGCATATCACAAACTGTGACTGCAATTCGTTCAAAAAAATATTATAGTTCCCAAAAACTAAAAAAACACGCGTTTGTCAGTAACGCACTAAAAAGTACAAAAGACCCTCATCACCAAGGTTATAAATATAGTGGACTCGTCAAAAAAAACAAATAAGCCCAAACTCGAGGGGTTTATTAGGAGTCATAGAAGAGCTCCACTATCCACCTCCTGGCTCCATGGTCATGGTTTTTTTTTAATTCCAGGGGTGAAAATAGGTGATAAAGATTGTATGGAAAATACCGCGGGCGAAGCTGGGGTGGGTCCACTAGTATAATATATTAATTTAGTTCAGAAGCTCTATTGTGTATCAATCATTCATAAATATATCTCTTTTTAGGGTTCCGTACCCAAAGGGTAAAAACGGGACCCTATTACTAAGGCTCCGCTGTCCGTCTGTCCATTTGTCCGTCTGTCCATCTGTCCGTCTGTCCGTCTGTCCGTCTGTCCGTCTGTCCGTCTGTCCGTCTGTCCGTCTGTCCGTCTGTCCGTCTATCCGTCTGTCCGTCTGTCCATCTGCCCGTCTGTCTCCAGACTGTAACTCATGAACCGTGATAGTTAGACAGTTGAAATTTTCACAGATGATGTATTTCTGCTGCCACTATAACAACAAATACTAAAAAACAAAATAAAATAAATATTTAAGGGGGCTCCTATACAACAAACGTGATTTTCTTGCTCGTTTTTGCTCGATATTGATAACGGCAACAGGTAGACGCTTGAAATATTCACAAAATATTAAGATATATATACTTCAAGGATAAAAAATTACATTAAAATAAAATAAATATTTAAGGGGGGCTCCCATACAACAAACGTGTTTTTTTTTGCTTGATTATAATGGCACGGAACCCTTCGTGCGCGAGTCCGACTCGCACTTGGCCGGTTTTTTGATAACACATTGATCCTGCCTCGAACCCACTTGTTAAAATCCCATCAACTTCAGTAGTTTTCCCGCGATAGCTGTTCAAGCAGACAGACAAACAGACAAAAATTCTAAATTAATTAAATTTTTTAGTTTTATTCCCTTAATTTCGTCCACTTGTATCATTTTGTAATAATAGGTAATATCTCAGGCACTAACACACTTGATCTAGGCCCAAACTAGGATGCCCTGTGCTATGGGTACTAGACAACTATAAGATAAGCCTAGTTAGTAATGAAGCTAGCGGTCCCGGGTTCTATTTGTGTGAGCAAATATTTGTGTGATGAGCACGAATGCTTGTTCCTGAGTCTTAGATGTTTCCTATGTATTTAAGTATTTATTTATCTCTATAAGAATGTCTATCGTCGTCTAGTTCCCATTACACAATTTTAGATACTTTGAGACTAGATCGATTTGCGTAAAGATCGTCCTCTGATTTTTTTATTTTTCAACACACTTGCTCGGAAAAGGTGTTATTATACGCAGGCGTATAGAGCAGCTATACCCGATTTATCTCCCAAGGGAGTTATGGATTTTGTATGGTTTATAACTCCCGCTGACGGCGGGGCGTGTGCGCCGGGTCCGGCTGGGTGCGCGCGCCGGACCGGTGGGGATCGTTTTCTTATAGAAGTAGCGCGCAGCCGGGACATACAGTTAATTCTACCCACCTGATGGTAATTCTCGGTGTAAAATGGGACGAAAATATTTAATATAATTATTTTGTCTAATTTTTATTTCATTTCCTCGCAAATGTGATGAAAAACATTGTGTGTATCACTTACGGCCCTAGATGCACAATTTACTATATTTATATAGGCTGATTATATTTTAATAAAAAAAACACTCACCAAAAATAAAGGGAAGCAACGGAACCGATATTAGAATCTAATTCATTTTCCGCAACGATCGGCGCGGGCGGCGGACGGGCTTTCACTAACTCTAGGCCCACGTAATAGAGGCCCGTGTCGTTTGGAAACACACGGCGCGCTTAAACGGGCAGGCGCGCCGCGACTAGAGCTTAGAAATCCGGTACCAATCCGTTGTAAGGGGCAATCCTTGGATTTTAGTAATTTTTCATACAAAACCAGTCACGAAAACCCCGGGATTGCAAGCACTACACTGAAAATAATTATTACCAAACTATTTCGGTTATTTCAGCATTAACCATATTTTTTTATAGTAAGAAAGTGGAGAGAGTGGCAAACTAGCAGGCAGTTGAAATATAGTGAGGATTACTGTTTGGCTCTCCACTATTAAATTTGGTAAGGTGTTATTATAGTTAATTTGATTTAACAAAATGGTTTATTTATAAAGAATAAAACTGAATGTAAGGTTGCCTTAGTTATGTTGTCAACTTTTTTAAGTTACTGATCGACAAAAGTTCGATTTGCGAATTCACAAGTATCGATTTATTTAACGTTCTGTTTTATGACACAAAATAATACATTAGAGCGCCTGTGTTTTTTTTTTTTAAATCACGATATATTCATTTGTTCCGTTTCACGCCTTGAAGAACCGCTTCACAAAAGTATAGTTGGCAAGTATGAAGCCATTTCCACATCCAATGTTGAATTGACAACTCAACATCACAAAGAACAATCCAAATATCGGCAAGAGTAGTTTACTTTAACTGCCCTGCTACTAATAATTTTCTGTTATATTAAGACAAATCGATTGACATCTCATGCAGATCTGATATTTTTTCTTATATGCAAAGAATGAGAGATTTACCGTTTCAACAGCTCCAACTCAACCGCGGCGGTCATACGTGAAATTACAACTCGTGGTTTTCAAAACAGTAAGATATCGTAATATCTTGTCTATTTACTAGAAACCGGTTAGTTATGTCAACTTCCATATGTTTTAGTTAAAAATTGGTCAAGTGCAAGCGTGCATTTTGACTGAATAATGCACCCAAATATATATCTGATTAAAACCGGATTTTTGCACGACTCAATAAGTATGGAAACAATTTTTTTAATGTTTATCGTTTAATATTATCGAATAAATTAAATGCACAATATGTCAGCACTTTTCTTTTTCTGCGTAGACAGAAAAATGAGAAATAAGATTGCGACAAATCTACGAAAACTACGAGGTTTTCCAACGATTATATAAAACTTTAACCAAAAAGGTAATGAGTATTTTATTTTTCTCAGATCACCATCACATGTGCAAAAGCACACGTAAGTAGTTAGATGACTTAATTTTATTTCATTTCGTTTAAGACCAGATTGAAGTTTTCAACAGTTGTTTGACGTTAAAAAAGCGCCTTTCTAAACGCGGCGGCAACTTAAGAAATAAACGCTCGTATTTTTCACAACGCTAAATAGTAGAAATATCGTAACATCTCGTCATTTATCAAATAGCGGTTAGTTATGTCGACGACCATTTTATTTGTATTATAATGCGGTCAAGTGCATGCATGCATTTTGACCGACTTTAGAAAAATATGCGAGCGAAGAACCAGTCGCGAATCTTCATACATTCTTGGACTTCCTCTATTTCTTTCCTAAAGGCTTCCGACGCGAGAGTGGACTGTTTCTACGCCATTATGCGGAAATGGTGGTGTGCATCCCTGGTAACTCAAGGTTCGGACCGGCTACTCCCACGCAGATGTGTGAGTAGCCGTAGGCAGGGGCGATTTAGGGTGAAAAAGTGGGGATGACCCTAAATAGCTTCCTTGATTTAGGCATGTCAATTTTTTAAATATACCTAACTATATAGTGGCCCCGTGAGCTGTAGACCTCGCGAAAAACTTAACTTAGCCGTTGGAAACGTTTACCAACACCGCAAATAACTTTGTAATCGCAAAAACCACCCATATCTCCGCAATTTTGAAAAATTTCCAAAAACTGTATCGACAATTTTTTTTTATATAATTATCAGACCTGCTCACAAAATTTCACGAGCATCGGTTGAGAAATGCGAACTGTAAAGGAGAACAACAGGACAGCCGGACATACGAAAGCATTTTTGCCCAAGCTGAAACGGAGACGCTTCGCTCGCTCGGTTGATTATACTTTGTTTTGCCAGGGTCTCTTTCCTTCGTTTTATGCGCATGTTTCGAAGGTAAAAAGTGGGTTGTCCGCCGACCCACCAACCATCGCTGTAAAAAAAAAACAAGTGTTTCCGTTGCTCCGTTTTACCGTAAAAGAAGGACGGACAGAAAAACACACTTTCGCTTATTGTAAATGATTTAAAGACACTGTTGTGTCTTTAAATCGTGTAAGTTTTGACGATAAAATATTATCAGAAATCATCAATCAATACCTACATATAAAACAGTACCGTGACTTACTTATAGACAACGCACAGCCTAAACGGGTGGTCCTAGAGATTTGAAAATTGGAGGAGACATTCCTCGAGTACCCTAGAGGTGCACTAAGGAAGGATTTTTTGAAATTCCATACCTAAAGGGGTGAAAAGGGGTGATAAAGTTTGTATGGAAAATACCGCAGGCGCGAAGCTGCTGTGCGGGTGGCGGGTCCACTAGTGGATAGAATAAAAGTGTTTTTATTTCAAGAAAGAAAAAAATAATCTAATGATAAACTTTGTATTCATTGAGCGCTTAATCAAATACAAATGAGTACACAATCATTTTGTAATTTTGTATGATTCAGTTATATTATGTTACTGTACCGGATACAGAAGCGTTGCAGTCAGTCAAGAGGAAAATACACACTCGTAAGACTTAAAGGTGTAGCCACACCTGATCATCGATCGATTAAATCATCATCAATATATACGTCACGAAGGCGCAGTCGGGATTTGTGAAAATTTTCGCTAAAAAAACTTCTAGTTATAAATTCTTTTACATTCTTGAAAATTAATACTTTCTTAGATGCCTTAGAAATATAATTACCAAAAACTAGCAAACCCGGCGAACTCCGTTTCGCCACCAGATGGCTTCGTTTTATGTAACATTTCGTTTGGTGTAGCTATGTATCAGAGATGGCGCTGTATGTGAAAAATTTTTTCCTGAATTTTCTTAGCTATAAACCTCACGGAGCCCGAGACCTTTCCAACGAATGCAAAACCGTGGAAATCGGTTCGTGCGTTCTGGAGTTATAGCGTCAGGAAGGAAAACCCGACTTATTTTTATATAGTTACCAAAAATTATAGTTAGGTATACGATTTTGTTTTTCAAAATCATACGTTGCTTTTCTTTATTTTGATTTTTATTTATAAAGGGACACTCTTTACATAAATCATTCTGCATGTCTAGCACGACCTGCCCGCGAGTCGTTTGTCGCTCAGTGCGTCCCTTACGTATTTAACTAGTTTGCCAGAGACGCACTGGGCGACAAACGACTCGCGGGCATGCCGTGCTAGCCTCCGGTCCCAAAGTAAGCTCTAAAGGCTTGTGCGACGATGATATATACAAACTTATACATACATACATACATATTATCACGCCCGAAATCCCTAATGGGGTGGGCAGAGCCACAAGACTCCTTGTGGCCACGTTTGATTAATTAGTCCTAAGATGGTATGATGAACCTTATGGTGACAGGTGATCAGCCCATCGCCCATACAGATAGTCCACCATGTTGGAGAGGACCCGTCCCTTAGTCGACTTTTACGACATGCCAGGATGATAAGCATCTGCACGCATTCTATGCTATTTCTTCACTCCCAGTGCAGCAGAGGAGTGTGTATACTTATATAGATAAATAAATATTTAAATACATAGGAAACATCCACGACTCAGGAACAAACATCCATGCTCATCACACAAATATTTGCCCTTACCGGGGATCTAACCCGGAACCGCTAGCCTCGGAGGCAGGATCACTACCACCCAGGCTACTCGCGTAGGTATTATAAGGCGTACCTAAGGCACTCGCATTTTAAAAATAAAAGTACACTGTCGTTTTTAGACGCTTTTTCAGTCAAAATGTCTTGGATAATTACTAACGTACAGAAGAATCACTGTCTAACAAAAAACGGTGTTTAGGTACGAAAATATGCCTGATCATGCCTTCTCTCTCCGTCGCATAAAACGTGCTCTTTCGTGTACGCTAGGGTTGTCAGTTTTTAGCCGCGTCATCTAACGATAACAGCGCGCGAATCGGCCAGCGATTGATTGAGACTTTATACATCTCTAAGGCACTTAAATTTACTCGTTCAGACGCGGAGACTATACATCTCCCTTATTAGTTGTATACTATAATTAATTTGTGCCCATTAGGTTTATTTGTTGCACTTTTTATGTTAGTTTTAGTTATATGTAATTTTAACGTGGAAAAAAGACTTACTGCTGAGTTTCTTGCGGCGGTTCTTCTCAGCCTTTTGAAGCGCTGGTAGATTCAGACATGTAAAAGAGCCCGTGTGGCCTACTTGCAAAATAAATATTTTCATTTTCATTTTCATTGAGCGAACGGCAACCTACTGCGATTTGCAGCTCCGAGCAACGCGGCAGCCGACTTACCTAAAGTGCGGAGTGAAACCCGCCTGGTCTAAGGATGTATGTCATTGTATGTGCAGATCGTGCGTAATCAATCAGAAATTCAGAAGTCCGCCTGCCTTGGCAAAGCTATAAATATCAAAACAATTTCGTTTGTTATCTTTTCTGTCGTGTCAGAACACGACGGCGTAAAAAAGTGCCACATAGAAGATAAAAAATAAAAATTGTTGCTATAAACGTGTTTGTGAAACCTGCACCTGCGCCGACGTATAAAATGCAATTTCTATCACGAGTTAACGATTAACGATAACGTTAACTTCCGTTAAATATTCCAAAATGTAACGCATTAACGTTTAACGAAGTTTAACTTTTTTGGTAACGGATTAGCGATTAACGGATTTAACTCTTTGATTAAAAGTGCGCAGCTATGATAATAGGCTAGCTAGATATTGTAGATAAAAATTTAATTATGTAAAGAACTTTATTTTAAACACGCATTTATAATTTTCTATAATTTAAAAGTACATACATACATAGCATCACGCCCGAAATCCCTAATGGGGTGGGCAGAGCCACAAGACTACTTGTGGCGACGTTCGATTAATTAGTCCTAAGATGGTATGATGAACCTTATGGTGACAGGTGATCAGCCCATCGCCCATACAGATAGTCCACCATGTTGGAGAGGACCCGTCCCTTAGTCGACTTTTACGACATGCCAGGATGACAAGCATCTGCACGCATTCTGTGCTATTTCTTCACTCCCAGTGCAGCAGAGGAGCAGTTTTAAATGTAATTTATTTAATATGGATATGACGTGTAAATTGACATTTATGAAAAAAATATGAATACATGAATGAGTATTGTGTGCCTACAGTACCATCGGTGCGTCAGTTCAACTCGCACTTGACCGGGTTTTTATTGATCAATGTTGATAAATTGGTGGATCCGTCGTGTTACACCCTGACTATCATTCGGGGCGAGTTGCGCACGCGCGTGATTCGCTGACACACTGGCATACTAGTTTGCTAGCCAATTACTATATCGATTCTGAAACGCTCATTCACCTAACTAGGCCGGAAAAAGATTTCCACAACGAACGATCCCACGCTTGGGGTGTACTTACCATCGAATGATTCGAATTGGTCGATTCTTATTATATCGAAAATAATAGTCGAAAGTTTCATAGTCTCTCTCTTCCTAGCGCTTTTTCCCGTCTACGCGTACGCTACGGGGTACGCTTTGACCATGATCCCGGGTTCGACAGGTCGGGTTATTACAGTGGAGCGACTGCCGTCTGACCTCCGTAACCCGTGACAGGGGAACCAGACCAATTGGATCATGGTTCCACATTTAGTTACCCAAATGTGCAGGTTTCCTCACGATGTTTTCCCTCACCGTTAGAGCATCAGTTACCGGAATCCGCAGGCAGATAATGCAGATAATTTAAAAAAAACTCATTGGTACATGGCAACCGCTTGGATTCGAACCCGGACCTCACGATCACGAGTCAACATCCATAGCCATTAGGCCGCCGACACTCTTCGTAAATTTCATACTACGAAGCCTTATTTCACCGACAACTCTTTACTTCAAAGTATATATTAGTCGAAAGCATACTATTATCTATTCTGTGTCGAAAGTTTCATACAGCGAATCATCGTTTCGAGAATCGCTTGTTTCTGCGACGTAATGATACATCGAAAACTATTCATCGAAAGTTTCTGTGAAAGTCAAAGTCACAATATCTTTATTCAATTTAGTCTTTTGCAAGCTCTTATGAAGGTCAAGGAATGAATCTACCACCGGTCCGGAAAAAACCTCTACTTAGAAGAGCCAGCAAGAAATGTAACTGTTCCTACTGTCAAGCGTCACTCTGAATTGGTTCCCACTGAAAACCAGCGTGTCGCTAGCGAGGTAAATATTATGCGCGGGAGTCCTCTTAATAATAATGATGTTTCCTCTACACATCGATAGATGTGGACGGGTATATCCCAGCGGCCCTAACATGCATGACATAAAGATAAGATAGACCGTCTTATCTCTAAGTGCGTCTCTCTCACACTAGTGCCGACGAAAGAGATAGTCATAGAGATAAATTACAACCATTTATCTCTAATTTATCTTTGTGGCATGCATGTTAGGGCCGCGGGAGTTCCATAGTTCTAGTTCCATATGGAACAATCGGTACGTAATGTAAATGTCAAATTAATGATCCCAATAGTTCCATATGGAACTACATAGTAAGATTTACACGTGATTTTGGCTTGGAACTATGATTTTGGCACAAAAACGCGAGTTTATTGGATTGGTGGCCATGCTTACTCCGGCAACGTTTTATTATTTTAAAACACGTATGTTACCAAATATTACAGACACGATCCTATACCGTGTGACATATGAAATGAAAGGGCTCGTTATGAGATTCTTAAATATATATTTTTTTAATAATTTTTAAACAAATGGTTTTGAAGTTATTTAGGAAAATAGGCGAAAATTTACCCCCACTTATCTCCGAAACTACTGGGCCTAATATTTTGAAATATATACAGAATATGGTTCTTTTCCTGTAGATTACAGGAAAACCTAACCTTAACGTAACATAGGAAATTTGATATAATCACGGAACCCTCTTTACGCGAGTTTAACTCACACTTATCCGGTTTTTTAGTTCCAATTTGCAAGATCAGAGAGCTATTTTGGTAACTCTATTCCTTTGGATCGGAGTCCGTTTCAACTAGAAGACGTCCTCCAACGCAATGATAAACAATTTTGTAAGATACCGTCTCCCGTCTCACATATTTCTTAAGTTGCATCTGGCTTAATCTTGGAATAATCGTACATAAATTGCGAGAAAAGAATTTTCATTGCAGGTTATTTCATTCGTGAACAGGCCTAAGTATCTGCCACTTTTTCACACGACGAAAGAGATAGTTAGAGATAAGACGGAGTTAAGTTATCCCCGTGTTTTAGTGCTTGGACAAGCGGCGGATGGTTAGGACGTTTACGAATAAAATAGCCTGCAATGAAAATTTTTTCTTGCAATATTATGTATGATTACCTAATGTAATGTGTCATAATGATTAAGTAATAATTTATGTCAATCGTTGAGCGATTAATGAAAACGAATAAATTATGATAAAGCAAATACTGGCACTGTTCAAAATCCCTATATTTGTGTCCAAACTGATAACCAAGTACGACATCCTAACCTACGTCCCGGGACGTTTGCAAGAACCTCCACTTTACCAAGTAGAGTATGAAAACTGACGTGACTTTATAGCAATACGTTGGTAGGTACACTTTCCATTTTCAGAAAATCGAGGAATATGCTGGCTAAATCAAATTTGGGAATGGGAAACTCGAATACCCCTTTTTTTGGACAATTTCACTGGCTCTTTTTAACATGGTCTTATTAGCTTCACTTGTAACTAACAAAACATTTTATAAAATCTTTGAAGTAAATTTTAACCTACCTTTTTCTAATTTTTGTAAGAATTTTCGGATGACAATACAATAATTTGGTAGGTACCACCGAGCTGATCTGACCATGGAGCCAGGAGATGGATATTGGAACTACTCAACAACTACTAGTAAACCTCTCGAGTTTGGGCTCATTTGTTTTGTTTTGACGATTCCAATCCATTACCTTGGTGATGAGGGTCTTTTATACTTTTTTAGTGCGTTACTAACAAAAGCATGTTTTTTTAGTATATATGAACTATAATTACTATTTCTGTGTCAGACTTTATGGCATATTCTGATGGTCGGTCATTCGAATAGCCTCTTTAGTGCAAAGAAATTACTGACATAGACAACTTACCTATCTAGGTACTTACTATGACCGCGCGACCTGCGCGCCAGTTGACGTAACATTACCTACATAGTTTTTCATCACTGCGGACCGGTCTAGCCAGTGCGGGGACACGTCTATTCCTGGTAAGACCATAAATATATCGATATCGATAAACTTGACACTAAACTAGATTTTTAATTGTTTTTATTGTTATATTACTTATTCTTTGTATGAAGGTTCATGTAACAAACTGAAGAGTTATTGAGGGAAAGTTTTATAAAGATCCGTTTGATAAAATTTCAAATTAGTAATATAAGATAGGTAAACGCAGGTACAATCTATTCCGTAGGTACTTTATATATCTCATTTACTCGTACGCTACTCATACTCGTACTACTTTTCGGGAATATATAAGTAAGTAGTTGATGGGTTTTTTTTATTCGGTGCCCTAAAAATTTAATATATGTTGGTATGTTCGGCACATATTGCGAATTTTAAGTAGTGAAAATGAAAATGAAAATATTTATTTTGCAAGTAGGCCACATGGGGTCTTTTAAATATCTAAAGCTACCAGCGCTGCGAAAGGTGACATCTGCTGAGAAGAAACGCCGCAAGAAACTCAGCAGTAAGTCTTTTTTTTTCAACTTTTACATTAGAGTGACTAACACATGAAAAGAGCAGCAAACAATCCTAGTAGGTAAAAATTTATTATAATAAATAACTAATAAGGGAGATGTATAGTCTCCGCGTCTGGACAAGTTAAGCGACTTAGAGATGTATAAAGCCTCTAAGGGTCATCATAATAATAATTAAAATAAAGAAATATCTAAATTGATTACCTAATCTAGGTTAAATGGAGATGTAGTCAGTCTCCACGGTCAAGTAGTAGGTTAGGTATCCTACTAGTTCGTTAGTTAGGTTTAACAGAAGGGTTCATAACTATGGCCTCCTAGCCACACTTTTATGCCGAGTTGGAACCATTTGATACCACAAGTTTGTTTTTGTTTTTATAGGTTTCATATTATATAGGATGGGCCAAAATTGTTTGCACTTTTCCATACACCAAAGTATGAGAAAGTGCAAAAACTTTTGGCCTACCCTATACTTTATATTAGGTGTCATTTGGATGTCAATAAATATTTTTCTTCTTTTGGTTTCGGGATAAAGAAGTGGCAACTAAGGCTTAAAGACAACCGATTTAGACAAATGAAGTCAAATTAAATAAGTATCTCAAAATTCCATATGAAATAACTTCAACTTATTCTTATATTTATACAGTTATGTTGAAAGCTCTATCGACACTTTCCCCGCCCTACACTAGTGAAGCGAAACCACTTTCACTCGCTCATCGGGTCTTTGTTTACCTCGTATATTAACTGTTTGGCAATACTTTTATTCTTTCTTATTGTACGACCTATTTTTAAATTAATGTGATTCGTCAGCCGCATGAAAAGGCCTTATTACCCGACTAAGGGAAGACAAAAGGAGGGTACAGAGTTTAACAGTGTAGGTATGTGACTAAAAGTCCGATGTTCCACTGTAGCTACTGAAATACTTGACCGATTTTAATAAATCGGGTATTATATTATTCGTGGAGAACGTGCGTGTGTCATAGGCTATATAAGAATTCTAATGGCGCGATGGATTCGACCACTCGGCTACCACTGTACTTAGGAATCTGTGAGGGAAGTAACAGCACATTTTGTGATTATAATTTATTATTTATTTCATTTTTAATACTTTACACAATTAAATTATCTAAGCTTTAAAACTAACATCAGTGTTGACTGTCATACTTATTTTAATGAGAAAACATTTTCTGTTTTCTATTAAACGACTAGCCGTGTGCCCGATTTCCTATCGGCAACACCTCATAATTGCAAGACGAACTTACATACAAACTTTCATCCCCTATTTAACCGAATTAGGGGATGAATTCTCAAAATTCTTTCTTTAGTCATAACAAGGTAATAAAATGGACTTATGTGTAAAATGTCATGCTTCTAGACCTACCGGTTTAGGCTGTGCGTTGTGTCAGTCACTGTTAAGAGGACTGTGAACCAACGGCAAAAATCACCGTTTTCATACAAAAGGCGATAACGATTTCCACCCCTTAAATGTTAACCGATTTTGACCAATTTTTGATAGGTTGTCAGTCAGAACAAAATCTAAAAATTCAATTGCATTATATTAACATCGATATCAAGAAGGTCGATATGAAAAAACAATCAGGTTCTACTGAAAAACAATTTCAGTGCAACAAGATAACGGGGTCTACTGACAACCTATCAAAAATTGGTCAATATCGGTTAATATTTAAGGGGTGGAGATCGTTATTGCCTTTTGTATGAAAAGCCGTAGCTTCACAGTCCTCTTAAGAATTTAATTAAATACCTAATAGCATAGCTTAAGTTGGTGGTGGTGTATTTCAAATAAAATATTTTTCTTTCTTTTTTTCTCTCAATTAAAATGTAAGACTTTGTCCATTCATCCCCCCCTGAAGAGTAATATGATAATATATTTTCTAATATTAACCTCTTAATCTAAATATAATTTATAATCGTCGAGAAGAAATATACATGGCTCAGAAATCGGTTAATTTTTCCAACCGGTTCCGGTCGTTTTCCCATACCGGAAATGACGTCGATTTAAGTGGCAGTTACCGTTATTTTAACCGGATAATTTAAAAGCAAATTTTCCACAATTTTAGTTTTGTTCAACGAAATTAACCGTTTAATTTAAAAACATTCAGTTAAATTACATGCTATCTCTTTTAAACACTATTGCAGCTATTAACCGGTAGCCTATACCATTTTTTTTTGTTTAAAAACGATCCGTTAATTAACCGATTAATTGATGAACGAAATTAAAGTTTCATAAACGATAGCTATTTCAATACTGGTTCCAAGCCCTGCTACGTACACGCACAGCGCCACCTATCTTCAATTATTAGACATAATATAACCGGTTAAAATAACCGGAACCGTAACCTTAACCGGAATTATTTTAAGTTCGGATCAACGACCGAAAACGGTTCGAAAAATTAACCGGTTTCCGAGCCGCGGTACGTAGTCGCAGGCGCAGCCAATTGTATTATTATATTCAGCGTTCATCGCTCCATATAAATGGGTCCAGTCTCTTGTCCGGTGGCAGCATAGCGTTAAGTTCGTCTATGTCGCTGAGCGTCTGTAAAAAAAAGTTATCGTCACCACCATCATCATCATCATCATCATCATCATCACCAGCATCAAGATCAAGATCAGCTTAAACAGTAAGTTTTTTAACTGGGACAGTTTAGCGAAATCCGAAACCAAAGGATATACAGGGGAACTGTCTTAGGAACTATCAGGTATTTTCCTGTGAAAATAAAAGACGGTACAGTCTTTTTCTTGGTTAAGCCTGAGTGTCTGTAAAAATTTACTTTTTTATGCGGATCGACTCAGTCTCATGTAAGAATGAATCATTGTATCGGGAGAAAGATGTCGAAATGTTGGTCAAATTTACTAAACAAATCATACAAGTTGTAAGTAATTTAAATTGTCCACCATTATATTAAAATACCTGCTGAAACAGAGTTACAACGACTAAGCTGTTTGTCTACTATTATGGACAGGCGAGACATACCTGCTGGAACAAAGTTGCACCGACTTAACTGTTTATCCACCATTATGGACAGGCGAGGCATACCCGCTGGAACAGAGTTGCACCGACCCAGCTATTTGTCCACATTTAAGGACAAGTGGAAAATACTGCTACAACAGAGTTACGACACTCAGCTGTTTATCCACGACTATGGACAGACGGGACATACGTGCTGCAACACGGTTGCAGCGACTCAGCTGTTTGTCCATCATTATGGACAGGCGGGACATACTTATTGTAATAGAGTTGCACTGACCCAACTGTTTGTCGACCAGTATCGACAGGTGGGACATACCTGCTGTAACAGAGTGGCACCGACCCAGATGTTCGTCCACGATTATGGACAAGCGAGACATACCTGCTGCAATAGAGAATTGCACCGACTGAGCTGGTGGGCAACCTCGTGCACCCGTGACAGCCTCTCGGCGTGCCGCGCGTTGTTTCGCTGTTTGTCCACCATTATGGAGTGCAGACGGGACACTTCCGTATCCGCCTGCGTATTAAAATAGTTCGTTTTAGAGCAGGCATGTTTTGGATTCGTTGGTTTTATTCGTAGTGTTCTTTTAAGGTACTGTGCGACAATTACCGCTGTCAATCATTAATAATGATAATTCTTTATTCAGATATCAAGGATCCATATTTTGCTAAAGATTATTGTTAGATTAGCTATATTAGATAATTAAATTATTTGATTATTTATAATAAGAACATTTACAATTAAATCATTCATCATCATCTTTATAGGTGCCAGAAATTCGGGTCTCCAAAATATAGAAATTTTGGAGACCCGAATTTCTGGCACCTATAAAGGCTCGTAATCGGGCTAGTTTTTCGGCAATTTATTACTTCGATTAGGGCTATCCCCAAAATTTTACACTTAAAAAGTTTAAGTTTGTTCTTCCCAATAGTGATGAAATAGGTAATCTTAGCCCAAATTGCAGCAAGAGATAGCCCAAAAATTAGTTCATTCACAAGCCCCTTAAGCATCGTTAGTCAAATAGTTATCTTTTTTAATCGCTAATCAGTTGCTAAAGAAGTTAACTTCGTTAAACGTTAAAGGGGTACATTTCGGATTATTTAACCTGAGTTAGCGTTAATCGTTAACTCTTGATAGAAATTGCATTTTACATGTCATTGCCTTAGTGTTTTACTTATTAAAAAAATTTGGTATAGACAGGCAGGATATGAAAAATTGATAAAAAAAATTGTGTAACATTATTTTCTTATAGTACCTAATTATTTAGAGATTCCCCTTTATAAACATCAATATTAATTATACTTATTAATTTTTGGGAAATAGCAGGTACTTTAACTTTATTGTCGGTTAACGGACTTTAATTGTTTTAACGGAAGTTAATGAGTCCGTTAACAATATTTAAAGCTAACTTTAAAGTTAATCCGTTGAATAACGGATTAATTAGCGGATTAACGGTGTTGTGCCCTTAAGTTAGTGGAACGCACCTGCTTGGCGGCGGCGGCGAGCGCGTGCTGGCGCGCGGCCAGCGGCACCGCGCACGCCGCCAGGTGCGCCTGCAGCCGCGCCGCCAGCCGCGCCCACGGCCGGGGCTCCAGCCCTGCCCCCAACGCACATGTAAGATAGTACCGTGACTCACTTGTAGACAACGCACAGCCTAAACGGGTGCTCCTAGAGGTTTGAAATTTAGAGGAGACATTCCTCGAGTACCCTAGACTATATATTTATTTAGAATTTATTGCAGAATAAGAACACAAACTCGGAGTACAAAAGGACGTCTTAATTCCTCGAGGCATTTTCTATCAGCCAACCTTTGGGAAGATCTGAAAATTATTGTGAAACTAAAACTTATTTTCCTATTACTTCAATATTTCGGTTCTTTCAAATGAGCCAGACGATGATCCTACTATATGTCCTACTATTATTACAAATGCGAAAGTTTGGGTGGACGTTTGTTGCTCAATCACGCCAGAACGGCTGAACGGATCTTGATGAAATTTGGCACAGAGATAGATTATAGTCTGGCATAGCACATAGGCTGCCTTTTGCCCCGAAAATT
Source organism: Tortricodes alternella (assembly GCA_947859335.1). Lineage (NCBI taxonomy): Eukaryota > Metazoa > Arthropoda > Insecta > Lepidoptera > Tortricidae > Tortricodes > Tortricodes alternella. The sequence goes on from OX401975.1 coordinate 17,348,831, forward strand.
TTAAATTTCCCGATGGAATATCAGCAGGGGAATTAAGTGTATGTACCTTCTAATACTTCCGGGTCCCTTGCGCCAGGGAGCCCTAACGTGCCCCTCATAATTGGCAAGAACGTCGGTATTTCCTTGAAACAAAAAAAAACAATATAATGTAGGATATGTACTCGTACATGTGTACAAGGCGCTCGTTTGTCTCGCACTCACACTCTAACTTACTCGGTACGTTGTCTACGCTACGCTATCATCTATTTCGCCTCACTAGCATGATTCGCTCGGTTCGTCTTCTGTCAGTGGGACATGAACATTAAAGTGGGACATTTCTACGGAGTGAGGTGTTGTGACAATCTAACAAAGTGAGTGTGACATTTGAGGTGCCTCGTGTATGAGTAACTCAACACTACTCAGTGTTTCTTCTGTGTTAGTGAATAAATGTTACTTTCTTTTTTCTCATTCTCATCATTTCATCATTCATCTATTCGTCCAACTGTCCATCATTACCTGCAACCGTCTTATGTCCTCGTCCAACATAGTGTCCGTAGCCGCTTTAACCACGACTATATCTCGCGCTCTCTTGGTCTTCCTCGCTTGGAGCGACAACTGGCGGCGTTGTAACAAGGACTTCTTAGAGTCACTACGCTGGGTTTTGGTAGAGGTTTTTGGTGAATCTGAAAACAGTTAAATGTATAATAGAAAACCGGACGAGTGCGAGTTTAACTCGCGTGGAGACGGTTCCGTTCCGTACATTATCTGAAATTTCCTGTTACTTTAGATACCATCTTCTTCTTATAATAATCTTCTTATAATCTATAGCTAAAGAACTATTTTCTGTATTTTTTTTTTTAAATTTTCAGCCCAGTAGTTTCGAAAATAATGGGGAGGAATGGTCAATTCTCGCCTATTTTCCTGAATAACTTCCAAACTATCTTAAAATACCAAAAAAATATATTTAATATCTTCACAATAAGCCCTTTAATTTTTTTTTAATTTCATAGTTTGCCCCCCTAAAGTGGTCTTCATGTTTAAAATTCATTTATTTACGTTACACATCCATGTTCCGGTCACCAACTTCCATACTTGTACCAAATTTCAATTCCATCGGTCCAGTAGTTTTGAAGCAATTTGGCTGTGACAGATGGACAGAAAGACAGACAGACACACAAGTGATCCAATAAGGGTTCCGTTTTTTTCCTTTTGAGGTGCGGTACCCTGAAAAGAAGCTCCTAACCATGGATGAAAACACGAGGACTACCAATTACTGTACAAACAAGCATAGACATGGATACCGTAACTCCATCTTTTGCAGACTTTAAATAATTGCTGCAGATTGTCCAAACAATTATGCTTTCTTTCACAAAGCTTGTGTTCAAAAATTACATGTTATCGGTGATAGTGTAATCCAGCGTATCAACAGTTTGTAAATACCGCGTAAATCCAAAGAGCCGTCTACAAGGGCACCATCTTAAACTTGTTGCTGATGAAGAGTGGTTAAAGAGTGGAACCGACTACCAGAAGGAGTGGTCTCAGCGCTGAATGTCAATCAGGTCAAGAATAGACTGGATAAGTACAACATTCATAAAAGAAGCACCTGATTATAGAATAGCTGGATACATGCATTTATCAGTTTCTACAACTGCTTGCCTGATAATAAATAAATAATAATAATAATAAATCCAAAAAGTAGCAACATTAAGATTTCTCATATACAGGTTCTAGGCGCTGACTTAATTTAATTTTGCTTGCTGAAAAAAAATCAATTGCTTACATACTCCGTATTTACAAACTGCTCATACGCCGGCTTGCACTATGACCGACATGTAATAAATCTTGATCCACACCATTTTAGTATTTATCTACAAGTTATTATAATTATAATAACTTACCCCCAATAGGCCTGTCAACGGTGTAAGAAATATATGGCAACTCAGAATCTGAGCACATGCTTGCCCCCGGAGAGTTGTTGCCGCTAGCCGAAGCCTCTGTTCTGCGTGATTCTACACAGAACAATTTTACAACTCACTACCGACAATTTATATGTGGCAAAAATCAAAATAATTAAGGCAATTTTTCTCTGAAACTGTATTATTTTCAGAAAATTATAACTCCTAAACTAACTTTTTCTGTGCAATATTTGTTATCGCAATATTCATTAAGATGTATTTTTAACAATTCAGTTTCATAGAAACTCTCAGTTAGCTATGTTAAGTTAAACTTTAAATTATTTCCTATAAAATTATAGCAAAGCAGCTTCATTTGACAGGCAGCAGTAGTCAAAGTCAAGTCAAACTATCTTTATTCAATTTAGGCTTTTACAAGCTCTTATGAAGGTCAAGGAATGAATCTACCACCGGTTCGGAAAAAACCCTCTACTGAGAAGAGCCGGCAAGAAACTCGGTGAGGTATCATTTTTTCAAATCAGTACACATATAAGTCAACAATGATGTCTACAGTTTTATACAAATCTAAGTATATACCACAGCAGGTACGCTCATCGAGACCCAGGGATCACCGGTGCAGGACACGATTTAAGCCAAACGTCCCTGTCCATGGTGTAGTCTTTTACCGAGTAATATGCCCTAGAAATAAGAATTCGCTTTACAGTAGATTTGAACATTGTGTCTGTTTGTTCTATAATGTTTTTAGGTATTTTATTGTAAAAACGTGTACAATTTCCTAGAAATGATTTTTTAGTTTTAGCCAGTCTATAAGTTGGTACTCTAAGCTTTCTGGTATTTCTAGTAGCCTTTGGCTTATCTACATTTGTAGGAAAATTGTATATATTTTTTCTGACATACATTATTATTTCAAATACGTATAGGGAAGGCAGAGTTAGTATTCCAGTTTCCTTAAAAAATTCCCTCAGTGACTCGCGGGTGCCCATGTTATATATAGCCCTTTTTTGCAAAATAAAAATAGACTCTAAGTCAGCAGCTGATCCCCATAAAATTAAACGGTATGAAATAATACTTTTGAAATACGCGAAGTAAACCAACCTTGCCGTGGTATGCACCACATGTCAATTTGCACAAGGAAATACAATACAAGAATAGGCTGCATGTGTGCAGTCATATTACCTGGTACATTACTAACAGCAATGGTATGTCCGCGGCGTATGGGTGGGGCACGGACTGTCGGCTTCGGAGGCGGATTTGAGGATTGCTCTGATCCCATCCTGCCAATATGTGGTTAAGATTTTATAACCAAATAGAAATTGAAATCTAATAAGACAAATAAAATAAAATAAATGTGCTTTGGACCGTGTATTGTCTTCATCATAAGGGTTGATTTGTTCCTATTAAGTAATTTGTGTGGCTGTAAACTATAGCAAGGCAAAACTAAAAACAAGACATCCCAGTGAAAGAAAAGATAATCTGCCCTGTAAAGGGTTTTTAACACAGATTAAACTGAAGATCCTGTATCCAATATCACTAGAGATGACTTATTCTAATTTTATCATTAACATAGTTCAAGATACGTAAAGATTACAGGAAATGGCATATGACACTTTTTCCTCTGAGAAAATGTCAGATCTTGCAGAAACTGCAATACAAAGATACTTGCCGATATTATCTTCAGTCATTGAAATAATTGTATAGGTATTATACAAAATAACTAAATGCAGTGTTATTTTTTTTACAACGTAACTTATTACAAATTTTTAAACACACCTGTCGATGTTTCGCCTTCGTTTTAAAGAGAAATAATATCGAATTGATTTGATTTGAACTGTTTCACGTTTCACGCCTTCGACATGGTTATTTCTGCATTTGTGCTAATATTTTAGGCAAAGAGAATATAGGTAATCACTACGAGAATATAATCATTTTTAATTATATATATTTACAAAAACAAATTTGCTCGAATTTTTGCCTGACATTCGAGACTAAGGTCCAAATACCACCCGTATTGTCATCACGTTCAGAATAGATCAATAATTAAATATTCTGTAAAGCATCATACTAATTATACAACTTTCTATCAATCGAAATGTATTTAAAGTAGATATTTTTGTCTAATCAAAGCCAGTTTAAAAATTTAATTTAAACAGTCTTTGATTCTCTTCAGACACACCACAGCACCGATTAGGACATTAGTGGTAAACTCAAGACTGACATTTTAACGTTTCAATCAATTAAAGTGAAGCAGAAAATTGAAAATCAAACAAATAAGAAGGAAATCGGCGAACTATTTTTTCAATACTTACTTATCTTATAAGTAAGCACTTGACTGTTTCATAATAATATGATTATTTAAAATCACCTGTATCAAAATCTAACTCTTTATTTGGACTAATACGGATTAAATGTTTTTTTTTTGATAACCAAACGCTTGCTAACACGTCGATGTCAGTTGTCATACGTCATTCGTAAAACTTGCATCAATTCTAATTACCTTATTTCAATGCGGGTATCACTTTCTATGTCATGCTAAATTTGATTCTAAGTTTTGGAGATAGAGTAGAAAATATCAATAGATATAATGACAAAATGTCACAAAATAGGTAATCATTTTGATTACTTGCTCAATTCATCTTGTGTTTTCAGGTTTAAATCCTATTACGGATTTATGCAAGTATTCATTTAAAGTTATGAAATAAACAATAGTAAAAATAACAAAATGGTTGACGAGGGCACAAGAAAGACACTAAGCAGCATACCACTGCTCCAAACGAAAGCGGGACCTCGGGACAAAGAGTTGTGGGTGACACGTTTAAAGGAAGAATATCAAGCTCTTATTAAGGTATTGACTGGAAATTCAGGATAAAAAACAGTTTTCTAGCCCTTTCTGTTTAGACAAGTACTAGTTATGTTAGGTTATCAGGAAATAAATGTTTTAGATTTGGTTAGTTTTGTTATAACTTTCACTTGATTGGTGTGTAATGGAACTTCCGCATATGTCTTAAACTATTTTCCTCTTATGTTTTGCAGAACTATCTGTTTAAAAATTAACAACAAACAGTTATTTCTCATACTACCTATTTCATGTAGCTTATTACATATATAAGTTATTTATGGGTGAATTTAGAAAAAAATGTACATAATTAAGGCATACTTAAAAATGTTAAAAAAGTTCCTCTGTGTTATGAAAATCTTTTTAAACTTTTTCTTAACAACACCTTAATTACATACATTTTTTTTTTAAATTCACCCTTATTGTGATTGCCTTGGGATTTTAGAAAATAAAATATAAGCATGTTAATCCTCAGATATCATTCTACTTCTTTGCCAAAATTTATCAAAATCGGTTTAGTACATATAGATGCAAGCCCAACAAGCATAATAGTCATATGATTCCAGTTATATGACTTAGAGTTATGTAACAGTCATTATAGACCACTATATGACCGTTACATAACTTGAAGTCTTATAAGACTGCTTGTTTGGAAATATGTACCCATTTTGTACTTTTTCTAATCGACTAAGGAAAGTTTTTATTTAGTACGATGACTGTTCCAGTATGTGCAAAACAACAAAGAAGCGGACAATGACTGGTTCCGATTGGAATCTGACAAGACAGGCACACGCTGGTTTGGCAAGTGCTGGTACGTGCACAACCTACTCAAGTACGAGTTTGACTTAGAGTTCGATGTAAGTGCCGTAACCATAAGTTGTTATTTAGTTCTAGCACAGTCAAATAAAGCAAGAGTACTACCAAGCTTAAGTATCGAACTGTATACTGTGAGGGTAGTACAATAGTTCTTACAAAAACTGTTTTGACTTTTGTCCAGAAGATTAAATTTCTCCACAAAGTTATAGATAGGGTTTGCCATTATAATAATTTTGTTATTATGGGGAGGAGGGTGATGGGTCTATATTGGCAAGGGTTTTCGGTAAGGTCCGACCGAGACTGCTTTTTTTTTTCCCGGCCGAGACCAAGACCGAGACCGAGAATAAAATAAATTCTCGGCCGAGACCGAGACCGAGACACGGAAAAAATGTTTTTTTTTTCTATTGTTGCGTTTTTTTTAACTATAAAACCGGTCAGGTGCGAGTCTGACTCTCGCGCCGAGTTTTCCGTACTTACCATTGAAAAGAGCAATATTATACGACCGAAATTCAAATTTTCGGCATTTTATCTGTCAAATTATGCCGTCTTTCGTCGTAGAATTGTCCAATAGGCAAATTTTAAACTATGTTCTTTTTATTATGCTTTCTTAAATGATAATATCCCCAAATAAGATGGATAACTATAACTTTAGGCATATTTAGTCCCCAACAAATACAAATAATATTACGAAAAAAGTACACGTAGTTATTAGTATCAAATTCGAGTTGTAGGTTGTAGCTATTATTTAATTGACATGTAAAAATCAAAACAACTAATTATATGTATGTACACACACATTAATATGACATAAATAAAATTTATTCACCGTATACCTACATACCTATTCAAAAATTAATTAGTTTTCGAATATAAATTCGAATTACAATTCATTTTCGAAAAGAAATGAACGAGTTGTCACTTGATTGCGGGTGTCGGTAAATTCGCACGATACGAGCCCGGGCGATGCGACAAATCAAAATCGCAATAAAAGCTTGCGCATCCGCGGTAAACCGCGAGTCTCGGTCGCGGCCGAGAATCTCGGCTGTTTTGGGCCGAGACCGAGACCGAGATCTTGGCCCAATTTTGGCCGAGATTTGCCGAGACCGAGACCGAGACCGAGATCTCGGTCGGACCTTAGTTTTCGGGTTTACCTATTTTCTTAAGTATTGGTTTTATAATCGTAGTCTGGAAAGACAGATTGAGTATAGGATTGGTTTATTAGTCCCGTTATTATAGGTGTGAGTGAGTACATGACTGCAATTTTTGAGTAGGATTGTTGGTAAGTTTTCAATACCAGCGCTATGTTTGTTTGGCAGTTTTCTTATTAAGGAATGCAGTTCTTTTTTTGGCTACGGGGCTAAGAAACATGGAGTTGACCGCAGGTTATTTGTTGTTATAGCGGCAACAGAAATACATCATCTGTGAAAATTATAATTATTAATTGAAAAATTTGAATGTACACAGTCACCGTTTAATGTTATAATACAATTAACACAATAAAGACGATACGGAGCGTGCACTCGCTAGGACGCCATGACAAGAGCAAGAGACAATTAACACAATAAAGACGATACGGAGCGTGCACTCGCTAGGACGCCATGACAAGAGCAAGAGACAATTTTCTTTTTCTTTTAGAATATAGATTCTAAACACTGGTGACAGATGGACAGACAGACAGACGGACGGACAGCGGAGTCTTAGTAATAGGGTCCTGTTTTACACTTTGGTTATGGAACCCTAAAAAAAGCCGGCCAAGTGCGAGTCGGACTCGCGCACGAAGGGTTCCGTACCATTATCTATAATCAAGCAAAAAAATCACGTTTGTTGTATGGGAGCCTCCGTTAAATATTTATTTTATTTTAATTTAATTATTTATTTTTAAAGTGAATATATAACTAAATATTCTGTGAATATTTCAAGCGTCTACCTGTTGCCGTTATCAATAGCGACCAAAAACGACCAAAACAATTACGTTCGTCGTATGGGTGCCCCCTTAATACTATTTTATTCTATTTTTTTACTATTTGTTGTTATAGCGGCAACAGAAATACATCATCTGTGAAAATTTCAACTGTCTAACTATCACGGTTCATGAGATACAGCCTGGTGACAGACGGACAGCACAGTCTTAGTAATAGGGTCCCTATAAAAGAACCTCCCTTTTCTTTTGCTTGTATAATTACAAATTAATTCTGTTTCCGCAGATACCCATAACGTATCCGACAACGGCTCCAGAGCTAGCGCTCCCGGGTCTTGATGGAAAGACGGCTAAAATGTACCGGGGCGGGAAGATATGCCTCACTGACCATTTCAAGCCGCTCTGGGCAAGGAACGTCCCTAGATTTGGGATCGCGCATGCCATGGCACTGGGGGTAAGTGATATATTTGTATTTTGTAGTAACAAACAGAATAGATAATAATACTAATATACAGAAGAATCACTGTCTAACAAAACCGGTATTTGGGGACAAAAGTATGCCTAATCATGCGTTCTCTCTCCGCCGCATAAAACGTGCTCTTTCGTGTACTTTTTTATATACAATTTGACCTCTATCTCACCTGATGGAAAGTGATGAGGTCGACGATGGAGCATGCACACCTAGATAATGCCTATTCACTCTCTCCTTGAAAAGACCCAAGTTGTAGCGTTTAGGGAACAAGTCTGCAGGCAGGGAATTCCACCCCTTAGCTTTTCGCCAAACACTAAACAATCTAGGCTACTTGACGCGCGAATCGGCCAACGAGCGAGCGAGCGGCAACCTACTGCGATTTAAAGCTTCGAGCTGTCCGACGGCCGAGCGTACCTAAAATGCGGAGTGATATGCACCAGAGGGGTCTGGTAGTATATGAATTCAGATAGAAGCGTGGCACTAAACCCACGGTACTAGAATACCTATTTCTTAAACCAGCCCGGGCCCGTAACTCTTTAGAGGAACAGATTTCATATGGAGTGGACCAAATCCTTGGTCCGGCCCATACCAAATCCTCCCGTCATCCACCAATTGGAACCATCCGTCCGTATCGCGAACATAAAACTGCTGTATTAATGTTAGTTAGTCGACTGCGATGAACCGGAAGTATGACGGTACCTTCCAAAATTTTATTGTAAAATCCTATGAAAATCCCGCCCGTAGATCTGTTAAAAAATCTAAAAGTACATTTTTGGATGCTATGCCGTTTATTTGGTCCCCTTTTGTAATTAATCTGTTGATATCTTTAACCTTTTGAGCGCCGATGACGGATACATCCGCTCCACAGGTTCAGCGCTAATGACGGATATATCCGTCAAACAGACCTACATTAATCTGTATTAAGGTTGAAATTCGTGTTATTTCTTAGACGTACGTGGCATGTGAGTGACAGCTTTTGTACTTGACGTGGTGTTGAAAAGGTTAAACTTTCTACAGATCTATTGATATTCTAGGGATGATATAGACCGTATACATATAATATCTTAAAGTAGAAAAACGTTTTGTCTTACCTCTCGTATGACGGAATATAAAGGTGGTGTGGATATTATGTATTTTTGCTATGATTATATTTATTTTCTCGTTCCAGCTTGGACCGTGGTTAGCGGTAGAAATTCCGGAACTCATTGAGAAAGGCGTCGTCTCTTACCAGGAGAAATCGGACGAGGCAAAATGATGACACGATTTGTACCTAAATATTATACATATTATATAATAAATAAATAATATTTTTTTGCTATATTTATTTGTATTTGCTGCACAAAAAGGGTGGTTCTCAAGCCCGTAGCCATGATCTGGTTTTGGCGGGAACCGATTCGGAGGGGTGATCTCTGTTCCGCATTATAATTGTCACAACGCCCCCTTTCACCACGCCACTTATGAAAGGGCGACAAAATAAAAAGTGCCCTCAGTGCCACAGTCATCTATGGATAGCAAAATTTAAATCAAGTTAATTTTTATAGCGCTTTTACTCATTCCATGCCAGAACTGCGCTGGGCGCGCGTAGGGACTACTAACAAGCTCTTTCATTATCCTTTTCAACGCCAACGACGGATATATCCGTCGGGGTATACAGGGTAAAAAGCCGTTCATTAGTTTGACGTAAAGTTGAAATTCGTGTTACTTCTCTGGCATGCTTGGTGCTGAAAAGGTTAAGGGAGGTGGCTATTGCTATACAATATTTGTTGATGATGAAGATTCATGTGTAGTTAAATAAAGCCAAAAACATCAAAAAAACAGGCGGCAAAATGCGACCTTACTCCCGATTTGCCAGAAATGGTAGAAATGTATAGTCAAATTATTCTAGGTGTTCAATAGTAACGGCATTTTTTATCAGAAGTTTATAATCCAAAGCAATCCAGATGATTTTCAAAATGTAAAAAAATATTAAAATAGATTGAAATATTTTATAGCACATCAATAACAACTCACAATCGGCCGTTGCAACCGTAGTTTTATTGTAGGTACCTACGCTACATCATGGAGTATAATTCGAGGTAAGTTTAAAACGGCTATTTCTGATTCATACATTTATACATACATACATACATACATAGCATCACGCCCGAAATCCCTAATGGGGTGGGCAGAGCCACAAGACTACTTGTGGCCACTTTCGATTAATTCGTCCTAAGATGGTATGATGAACCGTAGTGACAGCTGATCAGCCCATCGCCCATACAGATAGTCCACCATGTTGGAGAGGACCCGTCCCTTAGTCGACTTTTGCGACATGCCAGGATGATAAGCATCTGCACGCATTCTATGCTATTTCTTCACTCCCAGTGCAGCAGAGGAGTTACATTTATAAATCACAGTAATATTACCAGTAGCACCGTGAGCTGTAGATCTCGCGACAAACTTAACTTTGCCGATGGAAAACGGTTATCCCGACACATCGACATAGGTCGCGATCAGTTTACCAAAACCGCAAAACACTTTGTAATCGGAAAAACACCCAAATCGCAGCCATTTTGAAAAAAAACGAAAAATTATATCGACAAAGAAATTCCATAATAATTATCGAACCTGCTCACAAACTTTCACGAGAATTGGATGAGAAATGCGACCTGGTCGTCTACTCGGGAACGTCCAAGCGATATTGTTGCGGCTCGCGAGCGAGGCTGGCATCCCACTCTTACGCATTACGCATCCTGCGGAAGAGTGGGATGAGAATCTCGTTAGCGCGTTGCCACAATATCACTTGGACGTTCCCGAACAGAGGCGCTGTAGAGAACAAATGGACATCCATCCGCTGGACATAAGTATTCAAGCATTTTTGCCTGGCCTGATATGTTTGTACTCCTTCACGCTTCGGCTGGACGGATTTGAATGAGATTTGGAATGGAGATAGTTTACCCTGAATTAACACAGGATACTTTCATCTCAATCTCAGCGAACAAAGTCGCAGGCACAGCAAGTATCGCATTTATAATATTACTATCACATACCAATTAATATCCTAAAGACACCGCGTAGCCTAACTTTTAATATCGGCGTTTATCACTCATGGCTTTTGCCTCTGGTATACCTCGCCCGTTGTAAAAAGGGCGCTGACAGCCATACAATTAATATGGCCGTCAGCGCTCGTTTTACAACTGGCGAGGTATAGAGGGGGTCACCCGGCTATGTGGGGTTTAACTGGATGTATGGTTTGTGATTAGTATCAATATAGATAATAAGTATTCTTTGCCAATGTTTGTATTTTTTTCAGAATATTATCGCTGAGCATTGTCTTCATATTTGGTTTAACTTTGGCTATCGTCTTGTCTAATCCCGTCGTAAGTACTTAGTGTATTTTGCTTTAAAACGAATTATTCAGCATGTAAACTTCTGTGTTCTGTGATGTAAACGTCCTGGCCCCCAATTCTCGCTACATTCGAGATAATGTCGATTACGAGATTAAACGTCAGATTCATACAGTTGTGTCAAACGACTGTATGCACTGACGTTTAATCTCGATTGTGAAATGATCTCGAATGCACCGAGAATTGGGGGCCTGTTTGGGCACGCAGATTTTTTGTGAAGAAAAATACCAGCCAATTTATGTAATGACGTCTGATTTAAAAAAAAAAACAAGTCGCCGTCAATTCGAAATTTGTAACCACATACGAATATGCATACTTAGCCACTTGTCTATTTATCCCAATAATCTATTTTCTAGGATAACGAAAAATCAAGAAAATCGGCATATCCACCCAAACCAGCCGTAAGATAAATAATATATTATTTTTTCACTTATGTTATAGATTATGTTTAACAATGACATCATATACTGCCTACTAAGAACCTTATACGATATCAGTTTAAGCTAAGACTATAAATACGGTAAATAGATCCGTAATAGACTGTTAATCTTTTCAACGCTACGTTAATAGGTTAAAACTTGTCAGGCATATCTAAGAAGTAACACGATTTTCAACCTTACGTCACACACATGTGGGCATCGTTTAACTACACTGTTTGCTTTGACGGATATGTCCGTCATTGGCGGTGAAAAGGTTAAACAGGACAGACTACTAACACTAAAAATCACACTTTTATGCAACTATAAATACCTCGCCTGGCCTGCTTTCAAAATAAATATTTTCATTTTCAATCAAAACCTATATACCATAAATCAAAAAGAGCCAATGAAAACGTACGATAGATAAAAAATATTGACTGGATTGGCTGAATTAGCTCACATGGGTTAGTTTGTTTGAGAGAAAATAATGAAAAAATATTGTAACCATGGGGCCATTTTGGCCGTTTGGAATTGGTAGGTACTTTTTTTTTTTATATTCGCTGGCCATCTTCATGCTGGCTGTACATACTCATCAAGAGCTTCTCGCCGAGACCACACCATGTACACTTTTGCGTCATTTAAACCGCGGACACCCGCCACGGTGGACTTGGAACCTGCTGCTTCTGTTTGACTTTGTGGCAAGTTATGAGCGAGTTGCCTACAAAGCAAGATGCCTAACAAATAAGATGCCTAAGTACCTACAAAGCAAAATGTCTAAGTGATTAAATGCCGTCTAGGCAAATGGCCTACTTGCTAAAATGACTACCAAGCAAAATGTCTAAGTAGTTGAATGTCTTGAAGACAAATTGCTTGGTAATTAAAAGTCTGCAAAGCAAGACACCTAAAATGGTTTTTATTGTAGGTAAACGTAACAAATAAAATAAAGATAGAAACAAATATACGGGGTCTAGGTCCTGTTTTTTGGCTATCTTACTCCTGAGACATCTTGCTTTTGAGACATCGAGCTTGTTAGGCATCTTGCTTTTTAGCCATCGTGCTTCTAGGCATCTTGCTTCTGAGACATCTTGCTTTTTGGTCATCTTGCTTTTGAGACATCCTGCCTGTAGGGCATCTTGCTTTGTAGGCAACTCTCTCATAATCGGCGAGAGCAACAAGCCCTTTGACTCGGCCGCAAAAAACCGACCGCGATCGGGACACGGCGAGACGAGAAGAGAAAGAGCGAGACAAGACGAAAGCACTATGTACAATTGTACACATTCACACTCGGCCTGTCTCGGGGTGTCGACGAGTATGTACCTACAGCCGCCATCAAATGCAGCCAGTGTTATTGTTATCCTAAAATATAACGAACACTTTATCAACTCATTTGTTTTAACAGCTACGAGAAGAAGATAACAAAGGTTAGTCCATTAAGCCATACTCAAAACCATCATCATCACCAGTGAAGATCGGAGACGTCCGCTGCTTGACATACAGGTTGAACAACATAAGTGGGTCGCTACCAGGCACAAAACCTTTAATCCAGTAATTGTTAATTAACGAATTTAACACTTCGAGTAATGGATTAACTTTACTTAAAAATTGTTAAGGGTCTCATTCGTTTCCGTTAAAACAATTAAAGTCCGTAAATCGTTAGTAAAGTTCCTACGTTAATCGTTAATTGTTAATATTGACGTTTCAAACACACACTGAGAAAAACTTTGATGCTATACCTGCAATACCGTAATGTATTCGCAGCCAAGTCCAAATAATGTCGAAGCATCCGAAATAATGTTGATTGTTACGTGGCGTTTGTAGTCCGCAACATTATCTATGTAGCCCGCAACATTATATATGTAGCCGAGTCTCTACTTACGTTAGGTACGTTTTTCTCCAGAATTACGTACGTGGCATCCAGAATTACGTATGTCGGTACAGTAATTTTTTCTCCGTGCAAACTCTTAAAAATTACGTATTATTACAAACTCTAATGTTACGCCCTTCTTTTATAAATTTTTCATGTCCTGTCTGTCCATACCAACCGTTTTTATTAGTTACCTAATCAGTACGCAATATGCTAAATGCAATGTCTATCACGAGTTAATAATTAACGTTAACGTTAACTTACGTCAAATCTTCCGAAACGTAACGCTTTAACGTTTAACGTATTTTTTTTTTAGTAACAGATTAACTATTAACTATGTTAACTATTTGATTAAAGGTGCCCATCTATGGTCGCTTCTATGGGGAAGTGTGAAACTGAAATCGATCCCAATCAATCCCAATTTAATTTGGGTTTTCCTATATGTAAAATCAATGTTTAGACTTGTAAAGATGATTTTCTGTTGAGTTTATTGCGGCGCTTCTCAGTAATGATGGTCTTGTCCAAAGCGCTGGTAGATTGAACGCATTGTAATTTATTCCTGTGACAATTAAAAGAGCCCACAGGTTGCCAATTTGTTGAATAAATGATTTGATTTGACCTTAGAAGTAGTAACTAGATGTCTATTACCTACTGATATTATATGGATACTTGAAAAACACACGGCTTTACTCACGATTTATTGTCAGAAATAGTCCGACATGTTTCGAACTCGATTGGAGTCCTTCTTCAGGGTTTGAGTGCGGTCCCGGTCAGATCAACCCGCGCACGCGCGTGATATTAAATGGTTTTATTTAGCTTACCGTGTTATTGTCTTGTGTGGGTTTAGTAACTGAAAGCTTACCCCCTTCCTGTTGACCGATTGATCTAAAATTCGGTACATCTTTAGTTTTGATGACAATACAATTATGTATATTCAGTATCATTGTAAATCCAAGATGGCCGCTGCCACAAAATGGCGGATTAACACTTGCACATTTCTTTACAACTCCCTCAAAATGGGTATCCAATGAAAGGGCGTAACCAGTAGAATACAGTACAATATAATAAATCCTAATCCAAGATGGCCGCCGCAACAAAATGGCGAACTACATAATATATATTTTTTCTATCCAATTACTAGATATGGGTATCAAAGGAAATTTCTTAGCTTTTAGTACATTATCTGCATATTTAACTATGTTTCTTTACAAATAAAACCGTTTAACGAAAAAAAAAATGTTTTGGATGAAGTACTTATCTACTTGCATAGTCAAAGTCAAAGTCAAAGTCAAACTATCTTTATTCAATTTAGGCTTTTACAAGCTCTTATGAAGGTCAAGGAATGAATCTACCACCGGTTCGGAAAAAATCCTCTACTGAGAAGAGCCGGCAAGAAACTCGGTGAGGTATCATTTTTTCAAATCAGTACACATATAAGTCAACAATGATGTCTACAGTTTTATACAAATCTAAGTATATACCACAGCAGGTACGCTCATCGAGACCCAGGGATCGCCAGTGCAGGTCACGATTTAAGCCAAACGTCCCTGTCCATGACGTAGTCTTTTACTGAGTAATATGCCCTAGAAATAAGAATTCGCTTTACAGTAGATTTGAACATTGTGTCTGTTTGTTCTATTATGTTTTTAGGTATTTTATTGTAAAAACGTGTACAATTTCCTAGAAATGATTTTTTAGTTTTAGCCAGTCTATAAGTTGGTACTTTAAGCTTTCCGGTATTTCTAGAAATTTCATAGAAAATTTCATAGAAATTATATACCTAGTAAGGAACAGCCCAAAGCGAAATATTCGCGATGCTCACTTTTCTCCAAAAACGGACGGCTGCCTTCTATGTCTCTAAAACGCTTATTACACCTTCCTAAATTGGTGACTTACGAGAGGGACGCCGCAATACGTTAGATGCGTATGGAGATATCTATATCTTATTCCAACGTATTGCGGCGTCTCTCTCGTAAGTGAGTAATTTAGAAAGTTGTAATAAGCCTTCAAGCTTTAGGCGACCGTATTGTAGAGTAAGCCAACTAGAATCTCAATTTAATTGAATAGCTTTTTAAATCTCCCACGGTTCTAGAACACCAGAATCACCGTGTTTGGTTTTGTATAGAACCAAGAGAGCCTAGAATCCCCAGCCGACCAAGAAACTACAATAAATAAAAAATCTATATCATGAAACGCACTTCAATGTATGTATTGTTTTATATAAGCACCCTCTTTCAAAAGTTTGGAGAAGCAAGTTTGGTGGAGTTCAGCCGGTCCACGGGACGTACCATCTCCGCGTCTGCTGGTCCGTGATCTCCATTCGATAACGTATACGTCCCGACAGCTTTCAGTTTTCTGATCAATTTACATCGGATTGCTTGATATTTGTTTTGCTCAACTTGTCTATTTTATTACTTTTGAGCAACACATATTTTTCTTATTTCAATTCTAATTTTTTACAAAAAATAAAAAATAAAAAATAATTAATAATAAGCTTGGACTCTTGTTGTTATGTACCTATTCAAGTTTGATGACATGTAATTTTATAATATTTCAGGAGACTTGATATTGAATACCTATCGATAGTCGCTGTTTCATTATGTCTTTTTCTGTCTCTACTGCTGACCAACTTCTGGATATTCTATTTCATATTCTACTCTTACTCTGCTAATATTCTTGTTTTTTGTGGTACGTAGAAACTGAAGCAACCGAAGCAGGGGTAAGTTAAAAAATTAACTCTATAAAAGTGTGTGAAAATGGGGCCAAGTTCGGTACCAGTGAAGTACAGAATGATCAGCTTGGCTGATCATAGAACTGAGACTTAATGGGTTAATAAATAATGTCTGACTGTCAGTACCATTCATATCAGTGAAATTGAGATTGTGGTCAATTGAAATTCTTGCTCAACTAGTCACTAGATTTAATTTTTATTTGTCTAACGCTTCTTTAACAGGAAAATACAACGCCTGCAGCAGAAAATGCGGGAGAAAGTAAGTCAATAAAACCCCTGAAGTCTATCCTCACCATCCTCATCAGTATCATTTCAAGTCCGCTGCTTCACACAGATCTCTCCTAGAACTCCAACAACGAACGGCTTCCTTCTGCGTCCATAAACTTTGGGCGACCGTGTTGTAGAGTAGGCCAGCTAGAATCTCAATTTATGAATAGCTTTTTAAATCTCCCACAGTGGCGAAGCGTCAAATATTTCCTAAGGGAAGCCGGGAGAATTAGAACCATACGTGTGAGTCTGACATTTAGTTACAGTCACATGGACTTCATTGACAGCTAGCCGTAGCTTTCTAGCTTGGTAAAGCCGTCAGGAATCGGCTTGTAGGCAGGCTTCGCCACTGTCTCCCATGGTTCTAGAACTCTAGAATTGTCGTGTTTGGATTTGTACAGAACCAAGAGAGCCTAGAATCGCCAGCCGATCAGGAAATTACAAAACAAAAATAATCTATATCATAAAACGAACTTCAATGTATGTATTGTTTTATATAAGCACCCTCTTTCACAAGTTTGGAGGAGCAAGTTTGGTGGAATTCAGCCAGTCCACGAGAAGTACCATCTCCGCGTCTCCTGGTCCGTGATCTCCATTCGACAACCTATACGCCCCGACGGCTATCAGTTTTCTGATCAACTTAGCGTCTGTGGCGGATTGCTTGACATTTGTTTTGCTCAACTTGTCTATTTTATTACTTTTGAGCAACGCATATTTTTCTTATTTCAATTCTAATTTCTTACAAAAAATTACAATTACAAAAAAAAGATAATTATGTTCATTTCAAACTTGGAGTCTTGTTGTTATGTACTCGATTGCAATTTTAAAAATATTTGAGGTGATTTTATATTGATTGCCTATCGATTGTCGCTGCTTCATTCTGCCTTTTTCTGTCTCTTTCTGGTATTATTACTGCTGACCAACTTTTGGTTTGGACGGACATTCTATTTCATATTCTACTCTAACTCTGCTAATATTCTTGTTTTTTGTGGTACGCAGAAACTGAAGCAACCGAAGCAGGGGTAAGTTAGAAAATTAACTCTATAAGAGTGTGTGAAAAGGGGGCCAAGTTCGGTACCAGTGTAGTACAGGATGATCAGCTTGGCCGATCATAGAACTGAGACTGAATGGGTTAATAAATAATGTCCGACTGTCAGTATCATTCATATTTGTGAAATTGAGATTGTGGTCAAATGAAATGCTTGCTCAACTAGTCACTAGATTTAATTTTTATCTGTCTAACGCTTTTTTAACAGGAAAAAACAACGCCTGCAGCAGAAGATGCGGACAAAAGTAAGTCAATCAAACTCCTGAAGTCTATCCTCACCATCTTCGATCAGCGAAATACCAACTAGCTACCGTAGACTCTATTAAAAAACGTGCCAAGAAGGTCCTCGGTGACTCGGAATTACTTGAGGCAAAACTGCAGAGCCTTGAACACCGCCGCAAAGTTGCCTGCTTATCGGTATTCTACAGGATATGTCACGGAGAGTGTGCGATGGAATTACATGAACTAATTCCGCCATCCCCATTCCTTCATCGGGAGACTAGGCGTGGGCTGGGGTTCCATCCCTATGTTGTGGACGTTTCAAGAATTCGCACTAAGTGGTACGCTTCAACATTCAGTTGGCGAACGGCTAGGGAGTGGAATTCTCTGCCTGCAGACTTGTTCCCAGAACGCTACAACTTGGGTCAAATCAGACATTTTGAGTAATTCGGCTATAAATATTGGTAACTTCATTTTGATGTTGAGCTCTGAAAAAGTAATGGTAAAGGTTGGTTAAACTTTCAAGTACTAGAAAATTACTTTTTTTATATTATGTTATACAATAATAACATTAAAATAATTTAATAATACTGTAAATATCTCGCTATTTCACTTAAACCAACCGGGCACATCAATATTGATGCACTTCTTGGGTTGGTTGGGTTTATCGTAAAACAAACCGGTTTTTCACTTATATTTTACAGATTTTGCCTCTTGCTGTTTTGGTTATAAGAAAATAACCCATTATTTTATTTCATGAGCGCGCGTCTTTGCCATCTACTTAGTTAAAAAGGGTTTAATTTAGCTAAACACGAGAAAATGTTTTGGTTTTTTGGTTATAAATTATAATACAAAAATGATTTAAATTATCCTAATCCAGTCTTCAATAAATTCACCTAGTGACCTCGATATGTTTGTGAATATTAAAAACTGTGTTTTGTTTGATAATCTATTTCTTTATTTTAACAAAGACGAATTGTATATATATTTGTCAAGTAAATGAACATTAAATTCATTTTCAATGAGCGATTTTAAGTTCTATGTCAGTTAAACCCTTTTTACACTGACTTTCTCGAGATCTAAGCCGAAAATCGGAATTCTGTGAATGGCATAAGGAAGATAATATCGCGCGGAATCCAACGATACCCATAACTCATTTTGCAAAAAAATGCAGTTAACCCCTTCTTATATTGACCCCTTCAATTTATGAATAGCTTTTTAAATCTCCCATGGTTCTAGAACTCTAGAATTGCCGTGTTTGGATTTGTACAGAACCAAGAGAGACTAGAATCGCCAGCTGATTAGGAAACTACAAAACATAAATAATCTATATCATAAAACGAACTTCAATGTATGTATTGTTTTATATAAGCACCCTCTTTCATAAATTTGGAGGAGCAAGTTTGGTGTGGTTCAGCCAGTCCACGAGACCATCTCCGCGTCTCCTGGTCCGCGATCTCCATTCGACAACCTATACGCCCCGTCGGCTATCAGTTTTCCGATCAACTTAGCGTCTGTTGCGGATTACTTGACATTTGTTTTGCTCAACTTGTCTATTTTATTACTTTTAAGCAACATGTATTTTCTTATTTCAAATACTAATTTTTGATAAAAAACGATAAAAAATATATGTTCATTTCAAACTTGGACTCTTGTTGTTATGTACTCAACTTTGATGACATGCAATTTTAACATATTTCAGGGGACTTGATATTGAATACCTATCGACAGTCGCTGTTTCATCCTGTCTTTTTTGTCTCTTTCTCGCATTATTACTGCTGACCAACTTCTGGTATGGACATATCCAAATCATATTCTACTCTTACTCTGCTAATATTCTTGTGGTACGCAGAAACTGAAACAACCACAGCAGGGGTAAGTTAGAAACTTAACTCTATAAGGGTGTGTGAAAAGGGGGCCAAGTTCGGTACCAGTGAAGTACAAAATGATCAGCTTGGCCGATCATAGAACTGAGACTTAATGGGTTAATAAATAATGTCCGACTGTCAATAGCATTCCTATTTGTGAAATTGAGATTGTGGTCGTATGAAATGCTTGTCATTAAATTTAATATGTATCTGTCCGACGCTTCTTTAACAGGAAACAACAACAGCTGCAGCAGAAGATACGACCAAAAGTAAGTCAATCAAACCTCTAGTCTATCCTCACCATCTTGAGCAGTATCATTCTATTCTATCTACATTCTATCTTCAGACAGGTTTCTCCCAGAATGAGGAGCGCTTCGTGCGTGAACGCTTGCATACAACGCCATCTGTTAATAATAACCATTTACAGAATACCTACCAGTACAGACCAAATCCCATATAGTTGTTTTCTTACACAAACTGGGTAATTCGCTTTATGATATTTCGACTAAATAAAAGAGAAAGAAAATTATATTATGCAGGACTGGAATATTGCGTCGGCTTAGTGCATGAAGTCACTAAAGGCCGTTTACACTCAATGCCTTTAGTGACTTTTACACTAAGCCGACGATTAATACACTTAAAAAAAGCTCCGCTACAAAAGATTTAACTACTATAACTTTACATCACATATCTAATCACCTACAAGAATAAATGCATGCATTGACTTGATAGCTAGCAATATAAAGGGAGCAAAATCCAATACTCTCGACGAACAGACTTTAGATGTAGGTAGGGTTATTAAAATACAGAAAAAATGTGTACGAGCAATTAAAAATGTTCCTCTCAAGCTGTATAATTTTCCAGATTAGTAATTTTGTATAACATGTCCATGTCCATGTATGTAATAAGTAATATATAATTCAAATTATTTTTACTTCAATATGCACCCGTCAAACGTATCACGCGTCATGTGTCATTGAGAAAAAAATAAAAAAAAACTTACAATTTACGCAGTATTATTGCGTTCCGTTTTTGCTTATGTTTTATTTTTTATCTTTTGTCCTGTTTTTATCTTATTCTTCTATGTGTTTGCCGTGACTTTACCAGATGGTTCCAACGGAAGACCAGCGCTGGCACACAAGCCAGCATTATGCTGAGTTGGGACCTTTTTGTAACAGTTGGCACTGTTCTTCTTTTGTAGTTTTTTCGTGTATATTATTATTATTTTTGTGCTCTGTTATAAATAAATGTTTTCTTTCTTTCTTTCTTTAAAAATGTCACAACAACTGTCCAAGAACCATGCTCTTGGACAGTTGTAAACCCTATTTTAAACAACTAAGCATTTTACCCCTGATATGTATGTACATACGCTTACTAATTCTGTAAAGAGCATCCAGAGTTCTTTAACCTTTTGGCCGCCAAGCATTTCTGAGCGGAACACGAATTTCAACTTTAAGTCAAGGCGGTGAAGGTCTTTTTTACCCTGTATAGCCTGTCACGCATAGTCGACAACGGCGGCCAAAAGGTTAAAGGCCCGGGCACACCAAACGCGGTTGCGGCGCGTTTGCGGCGCGAACGCGGGTCCGCGCCGTTGTCGAACGGCGCGGGCGGATTTACCATGGCACACCAAAGTAGCCGCGGGACCGCGGCGGTCCCGCGCCGCCGCGGTGTGGCATGGTATATCCGCCCGCGCCGTTCGACAACGACGCGGACCCGCGTTCGCGCCGCAAACGCGCCGCAACCGCGTTTGATTTGCCCCGGGCTTAAACAACGCCACGATATGTGTGTGCGAAATCCCAGAACGCAGTAAAAATACCTGCTACATCAACCACTCTGCCGCACTGACACAGTATAATCAAGTATACAGTATTCCATCTTCATACAAACGGCCGAAACTACGCGCTTCGAAATCTCGGTAAACTTCGGTATTCCGTACACAATTATGGCACGAAATTTTTTGATATTTTGGATATGTTAAAAGCAAAATACATACAATATACAATGTCACTTTTGAAACTAGAAATAAGAACGAAGTAAAAATAATTAATATTATTACCGAGCATGTATTTATAATTTGCATATTTTATTTCCGCTTATGAAGATGTTTATAAATGTAATTTATTTTTATTATTATCTACTGTGATGTAATTGTAATAAATCCGAAATTTGCTTGTGGTCTGATAATGATAATTATTATTTGAATTGTGACAAGATGTTAACGAAATATTAACCTTTATTACTCCATTTCATTTCGGATTATTTTTATTATTACCTATTTTGTTAATCTCACTAATCATTATTTTAATTATTTTAATTTGCATGTCGCACTGTCCACTGAATGTCTGGACAAATTTAGCTTTAAGACCTTGTATGACACATTCTGGCAAATAAACAATCAATCAATAAATCTATTTGAAATTGTGACCGCGCCCGCCACCGTAAAAGACGCCCTACTCTTCCCGTCTACTTTATTACTTTTAAGCAACGCTTATTTTTCTAATTCCATACAGAGTAACAGTTAAAATTATATAATGCTCATTTCATACTTGGAGTCTGCGTACATACATATTATCACGCCCAAAATCCCTAATGGGATGGGCAGAGCCACAAGACTACTTGTGGCCACACTCGATTAATCAGTCCTAAGATGGTATGATGAACCGTATGGTGACAGGTGATCAGCCCATCGCCCATACAGATAGTCCACCATGTTGGAGAGGACCCGTCCCTTAGTCGACTTTTACGACACGCCAGGATGATAAGCATCTGCACGCATTCTATGCTATTTCTTCACTCCCAGTGCAGCAGAGTCTGGTTGTTGTATAAACTCCAATCATCAAGCCTTCTTCTTTATTCTTGTTTTTCTTTTACCCAGAAGATGACGACGTAACAACGGTAAGTTTGAAATTACCTATAAGGATAAGTTGTTCTAAACCAACTTTTACTTCCGCATTTTTACCTTCGTTAACTCCTTAAGTGGACTGTGAAGCAACGGCAAAGATCACCTTATTCATACAAAAGTCACCAACGATTTCTACCCCTTAAATGCGTTAACCGAATTTTGACCAATTTTTGATAGGTTGTCAGTCAGAACAAAATTTAGATACGTTTTTTGAATATTGATTAAATATCAACAAAGTCAAATAATCGTCGAAATTAGTTTTGTATGAGAATACTGAAACAACAATAAAAGTGAATTTATTGATTATAGTGAAAAAACCAAAACGTATAGACCTAGGTTTTGTTCTAACTGACAACCTATCAAAAACTGGTCAACATCGGTTAGCATTTATGAGTTGGAAATAGTTATCGCCTTTTGTATGAAAAACCGTAGGCTCACACTCCTTAAATACGGACCTCTTAGCAATTATGTAATTTGCTATTTTTGGCGCCAACTAGAAGCATTACCATGAGTTTATGCAAACCATTCTCGCTATAGAAATCGATCGGAAAAAATGCTTGTCGCCGCTAAAAGTAACAGGACGGAACCATGGTTTTCTATTACGAGAATGGTAGCATAAACTCATGGTAATGGTACAGTTCGTCAAGCAACACAGATTTACGCAACACGCCCTGTGTTTCTCAACGATAGGTTTTTTTAGCCCCTATTATACCCTCTTAGGGATTGGTTATCTTAAAAAAACCGGACAAGTGCGAGTTAAACTCGCGTGGAGAGGGTTCCGTTCCGTACATGATTATCTGCAATTTACTAGGTTACTTTAAACACCATAGACTTCTTATAGGTTTTCCTGTAATCTATAGGTAAAGAACTATTTTCTGTATTTTTTTCAAAATTTTAGCCCCAGTAGTTTCGGAAATAACGAAGGGGGGGGGGGGGGGTGGAATGGTAAATTTTTGCCTATGTTCCTAAATAACTTACAAACTATTTTACTTCAAATTCAAAAGAATATATATTAAAGATTCTCACAATAAGCCCTTTCATTTCACACGATATAGGTTGCATAACATTTTTTTATTTTTTTTTATTTACGCCTCAAAACTGGCCCCCATGTTTAAAGTTCATATATTCGTTCGTGTTGTGGTCACTTACATATGTATAACAAATTTGAACTCAAGCGGTCCAGTAGTTTCGGAGCAAATTGGGTGTGACAGACGGACAGACAGACAGACACACGAGTGATGCTATAAGGGTTTCGTTTTTCCTTTTGAGGTACGGAACCCTAAAAAAGACATATGTCATGCCCCAGGGATCTAACTATATAGTTATATCAAAGTTTATCAGAATCTTTTCATCGTTTGCGCCATGATAATGTTACAGATAGACAGAAAGACAGAGTTACCTTTGCACTGATAATATTATGGATGGTTAGCAACCCTATTGACCGTGGAGAATGTCTACATCTCCATTTAACCTAGATTAGGTAATCAATTTAGATGTTTCTTTATTTCTTTATTTTAATTATTATTATGATGACCCTTAGAGGCTTTATACGTCTCTAAGTAGCTTAACTTGTCCAGACGCGGAGACTATACATCTCCCTTATTAGTTATTTATTAGAATTAATTTTTACCTATTAGGATTGTTTGCTGCCCTTTTCATGTGTTAGTTTTAGTTAAAACTCTAATGTAAAAGTTGAAAAAAAAGACTTACTGCTGAGTTTCTTGCGGCGTTTCTTCTCAGCAGATGTCACCTTTCGAAGCGCTGGTAGCTGCAGACATGTAAAAGAGCCTGTTGCAAACTGCTTGTTGTTTTTAGAATATTTTTCTATGTTTATGTCAATGTTTATTTAAATGAATTGATATTCTTTTGCCTTTGGCTGTCAGGTGGTTTGTCGTAATTTTGTGTCCTGTTATAAATATTTTTTCACATTTTCCATAGTTTCATTCAATACAGTCCATTTAAATCACGTACAGAGCCCATGTGGCCTACTTGCAAAATAAATATTTTCACTTTCATTTTCATTATTTGTGTGACTTGTCCTGAAAAACGGCGAACCCCCGCTGATCAATCTCGACGCTTAACAGAAATCATCAACGACTGAAAAAACAAGCACAGAGGGTAAAATTTTGGAAGTTAACAGTAAGTACATCAAACCGAATTAGTAGTTTATGCAACGGTTGCATGTAACGAGCTTTAGCGAGTTCCATAATAAGATCGCACGTGTGTTTTAAGGCCAAATTATGCAGAGTTGCATACATAACTTTATCTACACACATATTATAAATACTTACTCCATGATGTGTTCAGAAACAATATTTTCTGGCAACTAGTTATTCGTTGCAATCGTGGCTGCATTTACGATATCCGGCGCATTTTCACATCACACAGTCACTCCGAGAAGACTACTGTTCATATTTTCAACTAAAATGTAAATTACAAACAACTTTTTACAATTCTACTTTCGTTCAGCAAAAAACCATCATGAAAGCAGTAATGGCGGCATTTCGATCCTCCGTCAAGACCATTTTTTTTTTAAATCATAGACAAACGAATGAAGTCTCTATTCTCATGTCACTCGAGATCAAATGTTGTGCAGTTTATATTAAAAAACATACTGAATTGACGTTTCGTATTAATAACTGTTTTAATATCTATGGATACTAGAATAGAGACCCACTTGAGTTTTAACAGCTGTTTCAAATTTAATCTCATTTCTATACTAAAATCGATACGGGAGTAACATTGCAGCACTGGTTTTTCCTAATTGGTTGTCAAAATGGTCGTCATTTCCTACGGTTTTTGATTACACTATGGAGGTTTTATGCTATGGGTGTAGATAAAAATATTTTTCATACTATTGGCTGGGGTGGCAGTCAGTGTTGTCAAATCTTACGAGGACTGTGAATCTATGGTTTTTCATACAAAAGGCAATAACTAGTTCCAACTTTTAAATGCTAACCGATTTTGAGCAATGTTTGTTAGGTTGTCAGTCAGAGCAAAATCTAGATTCGTTTTCGTTTTTTCACTATAATTAATAAATTCAGTTTTATTTGTTGTTTCAGTATTATTATACAAAACAAACGGCGATTATTTGACTTTGTTGATCTTTAATCAAAACATGGGTTAACATTTAAGGCGTAAAAATCGTTATCGCCTGTTGTATGAAAAGGATGATTTCTGCCACTGTTTCACAGTCCTCTTAAATTCAAAGTTGCATGATGTGCGCCTATAAGATGCCAAAAAGTTTTTAATAAATTTAAATGTTGGTAACAAAGGTGCTAAAAATTAAATGAAAAAAAGGAAAGACAATTTTACATACATAGCATCACGCCCGAAATCCCTAATGGGGTGGGCAGAACCACAAGACTACTTGTGGCCACGTTCGATTAATTAGTCCTCAGATGGTATGATGAACCGTATGGTGACAGGTGATCAGCCCATCGCCCATACAGATAGTCCACCATGTTGGAGAGGACCCGTCCCTTAGTCGACTTTTACGACATGCCAGGATGATAAGCATCTGCACGCATTCTATGCTATTTCTTCACTCCCAGTGCAGCAGAGGAGTAATACAATTTTAAAGCTACTTTAATAATTAATTATCTCAAAAAAGAACTCAATCGTTATTGTAATCTTCAATCTATCTAAGCTGCCTAAAGGGACTTGCCGGGAAAGCATTGTTGTAACATGCAAAGGTTATTTGAAGGGCTTAAACAATAAAATATTGAAATGTAATACCTATTACTAGAGATGCAAAGGATATCCGGTTACTATCCGGTATCCGGCCTATCCGGCCATTATTTTACTATCCGGCCGGATACCGGATAGTGAGTCAGTATCCGGCCGGATACTGAATAGTAAAAGCTTGCATAACAGATAAGATAAAACCATTAAAAAACCATCAGAAATAAACAAAATCCAATTTTTAAAGCTTCCCTGTGAAAATTGATGTTATTACACTTATTTTGTTCTTCAGATGTGTTGTGGCACAATTTAACCGCACAAATCGTCATAGCGATTTTGTTTCGCGAGATGCGTTTTGTGCGCTTTGACATTTGGCACTACGGAGCGTCCCTGCGTTTGGAGCCAGAAATGGCTCAATTTGAGTGCTTTAAATTGTGCGCGCGGCGCGGACTTGGTTTCTATATTGTTATTATTCTAAGGGTTTTTCTGGAAATCCTTGCCGTAAAATGTCGTATTTTAGTGTCGAAAGCTGTACCACAAAGTACGTCTCATTTGGCTACGGAACACTAAAAATATCTATACCACCAGCTGACCAAATTCCTGCATGGATATCCATTTCATAGTCACTACTGCTAATAGTCATGTTTTTTTTTTTAAGAAACCACGGCATCCTGCATACCGGTAAGTTAAAAAAAAATACTCTGTTGTCTGTTGTCTGGGGCTAGCACGACATGCCCGCGAGTCGTTCGTCGCTCTGTGCGTCTCTGTCAAACTAGTCAAATATGTAAGAGACGTACTAAGCGACAAATTCGCGGGCATGTCGTGCTAGACGTGCGTCCGTATTGCCATTAACCTTTTGACCGCCAAGCATGTCTGAGAAGTAACACGAATTTCAACTTTAAGTCAAGGTAATGAAGGACTTTTTTACCCTGTATCCGCTGACGGCTGCAGCCGACTGTCGCGGTCAAAAGGTTACAGGCCCGGTTGTATTGCGGACCGCAGCGGGCGTGTTCCTATGCCGCGCTCGCCATAAAGTGACCGGCACCCAAAATTTAGGGATTCGTCCCATTCGCACCCGCATATTAGTTAAAAAGTGATAGATGCTATGTGCACGGTAAAAACGAGCTAGGTTATATCCTCAAGCCTTAAGGGTGGCTTTTAAGTGTGTTAACTCCTAAATCTAGGAATGGAAGATGCATAGGCGTAGGTAACCAAAGGTCTTTGGGGGTGGCAAGCAGGGCAACAACTCAAGTAGAAAAATATTAGGTACTAGTTAGTTACTAATAAGGGTAATTTTCAACATTGCCCCAAAATTTTGCTAATTTTGGTGGTTAATTGAAAAAGTATTTTTTTTTTCCAAATAATTGTATTCTAGTGAAACGATGAAAAACGTTTTAAAACATATATTTAAACTGGGTGAATTTTATTCGTAAAAATTTGGAAGATATTGAGCTGCCCACCGCGATTGAGGTTCGCCACCTAAATTTTAACATACCACCAATATTTAATATAAGTGCAAGAGTAACCATAGAAATCAAAAAATCGGCACCAAGATTTTAAATAGTCTCCAAAATGCAATTGATATTGTATTGTTTTAATTTTAATAATTATTTTATAATTTTGTATTCTAGACTTCGGCAAATGTGAGTGTTTCACAATTTAATTAAATCTTACTTGGTTGAGGACGAATTTTTGCTTTAGATTTCAGATGTTTGACATAATTCGCGGAAAAGTTACAGCTGAATATATTTTGGAATATGAATCACTGATTGCCCGGAACCGGAAATTTATATCCGTCGGTATTTAACCGAAAAATGTAGGTATTTATTTCCTCATTTCTTCATTTTAGTCTTATATAGCCTTATCTTATGACTTAACTCTATTGAGTTAAGTTTTATTTTGCCCGTAATTTAGGATAAAATTGTATCTCAAAATGTTGATGGAAATAAAAACTTCATAAGCCCGTAACAAAGTTCAGCTTTTTGAGATAGGATTTTGCAAAAGCTACCGATCAGCGAATGAGAATTATTTATAATATTTCTTATAACCTGATATTTTGATATTTTATTTAAATTTAAGAAAAAAAACAAAAAAAAAATTATATAAGTTTTACGCTATTCTCTTTTTAATAAAAAAATACTTGTGATTTATTTCAGGCTGCTATAGATTTCTTTTGTATTTATTGAAAATGTCAATTGGTGTTTTTTTGAACGATTTTTGGCCAAACGTGGTTGGTGAAAGGTGGTTGGTTGCATCATGTAATTTTGTCTATAACAGTTTTTTTTTTTCAGATTACGGTAAACAATCTTATTTATTCTATTGTTTCATTTTGAATTTTTTTTTTGATTGACTGCTTATGTTTAACTATTCTTTATTTTTTATCGCAGTTAGCTGTAAGTATTTTATAATTTTATTATTACTGGTCCTTCCCTATTAATTACTAAAAAAATCTGTATTCGTAGTTTTAGCGATCTCTGTTAGCTACATCTAAATAAATAACAAATTTGTTTGTTTGTTAATCTACTATGCATACTTATATCATTCATAATGATTAAGATGCGCATTGCTTCGCATGCTGGGCACAGTAGATCATATCATAAAACATATAATTATTTCTATTATAAATATTGTGTATTAAACTAATTTTTTTTTTTTAAATTTCATATAGGCGGACGCTGAACCAGTAAGTGTTTAAAAAAAATATGCCATATAACGTTACAAAAGTTAATATAAAAATATTAA
This sequence comes from Tortricodes alternella, assembly GCA_947859335.1. Taxonomy (NCBI): domain Eukaryota; kingdom Metazoa; phylum Arthropoda; class Insecta; order Lepidoptera; family Tortricidae; genus Tortricodes; species Tortricodes alternella. Next base: position 17,377,892 of record OX401975.1, read on the forward strand.
TAAAAATTACCTTTCTTTGCAGCCAGAGGTACCTACGTCAGGCTGTTTATTTAACTTCAAAATGTACAACTTGTTACTATTCCTTCATCTTGTACTTTTTAATGAATGACAAATTTTTTCTTTTCAGAATGCGGTTCGTATTTCTTTTTCAAATTGTTATGAAATACAAAATATGTCAAGCATATTTTTTAATGATTACACTAAATTGAAATAACACTCAACAACTATTATTTATGTTTAAAGCTGACTGTGAGTAGTTTAATACCATACATTCATATAAAACAAAGAACCAGTATTTTTAACATTTTCCTAACTAAATTTATTTATTTTATTTTTGGCAGAATAAATACGTAAGCTTTCTAATGAGTTAAATAAGATAATACAATAATTTAAGAACGTCTTCAATTAATTACTAATATATTTTTTCCATGCCTTACCATGAAACAAGTAAGTCTAAGAAGTCACAAAAAAGTATAGTATATTTCTATCTATCTACCTATAACACTTCAGTCTTACCTGTTCTGTGTCTCTACTCTGCCAGTTTTGATAAAAAGTATTATAAAAAATTAATAAATATAAGAAAACAAACAAATAAAAACAAAAATAAGCTTAGTCTGTTATTTTGTCAATTATCATCGAATTAGGAGTAGTACCGTTGTTTTGAAAGAATCAAAAACTGTCAATACTGAAGCTGTTCTTGACAGAATTTATTATTAAATAATTTTTGACATGTTAGATGCAGTTACCTATTTTAACTATGCACAATAGAAGTGCAAATTTGGTAGTTTTCTTCACCTCCTTATTTATAATAAAGTATACTCTGGATTTAGTTGTAGCACGTTATCTGTTAGAGAGTTAAAAATTAAACTGCATTCTTGGCTGGGCACTCTCACATATAAGGAAACTGAAGAGGTTCTGAAGTAAAGAACCTAAACGTACACAGGAAATTCACCGGAATTTCACAAATAAATACACACACACACACACACATTTAAATTCTCAAAATTATGTTGAAAACAACTGCAAAATCCGCTCAGAACTTTGGCAGTGGAAAACACACACCCACAAATACGAAAAGCGACTTTGTTGCCTATTGTTAGGTATATCAATTAATAGTTGATTATGGTTAAGAACACGAGCGCAATAATACATCACTTGATGCGAGGTGCATAATCTGCGTTTCTTTCAACTATCTACTGGAAAAAGTTTGTAAAAAAAAAGTACATTTAAAAACTAACACCCGACTAGCGACTTAATAATTTTAACAAAAAACAAAACCGACTCCAAAAACCCTTTGAAAACTAAAAAATAAAGCCTGGTCGTAAAAAATAAAGTAATTACCTAGTAATATCAGATATATATATTTGTTAATTCAGTAATAAATTAAATATATCGAAGTCGGTGGCAAGTAAATGAACAAAGTAGGAGAGATGTATACTCGTATGCCTTATTTACCTACTTGCCACCGACTTCTATACCTATATGTAATTTATTACTGAATTAACAAATATATATACAATATCTGATATTTCTAGGTAATTACTAACGGCCAGGCTTTATTTCTAGGTTTCAAAGGGTTTTTGGAGTCGGTTTTGTTTTTTGTTAAAATGAATTTAATTTTTAGCTTTTTGGTGAATATGATGTAATATTATAGTTTCATTATATCCACAAGTACCAGATGACGATAGGTCTACGTAAACTGCTCATCGATCTTTATAAAGTTTTGCGTTCAGAATGCAAGGACTGTTGACCGTTAAGGAGTTCTGTTGCGAACCCCACTATCAGTTCCGATTTACCAGATGCGCTTTAACGAGATCAAGTTGCTCAGCGACGGAGACAAATAAATGTTATCATTTTCCGTTAACTGTCTATCACTGAAGAGTTCCAAGTAGTAATCCGTGGACTCCATCATCACCCCGCTTTATCAAATGAAACTGTTCTTGTGCAAATCCATGAGTTATCTTAGAAAATGGCAAAAACGGTATATGCTTGCTTAGAAAATTCGAGGAGTTCTGTTGATTCTTCATAGATCCCATCATCAGATCCCGCAATTTTTTGTATGGGACTATTTCTGAACTATGACGATCACAACAAAAAAAGAATTATCGAAAGCCGTTCACGGGCTAAAAAGTTATGTGGGAACATACATAAAAAAAAACGGGTCGAATAGATAACCTCCTCCTTTTTTGAAGTCGGTTAAAAAGCATTTTTGCTGCTGGTATGACGCATCATTAGAATTTTTAATATGGCCTATGACACTCATACGTTCTTCTAGAATCTTAAGAATCGCTATTTAATTAAATCGGTCCAGTGATTCAGAAACGAAAATAGAACATCTTCAAATCAAATCAAATCAAAATGTTTTATTTGCAAACAGGTAGTACATTCAAGTGCTGTTGTTAATTTTAGTTTTATCGCTATGTTTTACCAATCGGCATGCAAAAACATAAAATTATTATAAATTTAGGTATAATACAATAGGACAATCCAAAGTTTTAAGTTTGTGTATAACGTACAATGAGAAAGAAAAAAAAACAATACAATTTACAGATTATAATGTCACGGAGAATATCTTAATGTATTAAGGATATGAATAATGCCACGTAGTTAATATAGCAATGATTCAATGAAAATAAAATAAAGTGAATGTAGTTTAATAAACGATAATGTCGTAATTTCAAATTAAAAATAATTCTGATTAAAAAAGATAATCTGACAGTGAATAATAACATTTTTGTATATCTTGTGTATTGTGTTGTCATAGTCGTCTTTGTGTTAAATAAATAAATAAACATAAGAAAATTTTCACAGAAAACTTGTATCTGTCCAATTCATTTTTACCCAAAGGGTAAAACGGGACCCTATTACTAGGACTCTGCTGTCCGTTCATCTGTCTAGCTGTCTGTCTGTCTGTCTGTCGGTCCATCTGTCACTAGGCTGTATCTCATGAACTGTGATGTAGAAAGTTGAAATTTTTACAGATGATGTAATTCTGTTGCCGCTATACTAACAAATACTAAAAAATTGAATAAAATAAATATTTAAGTGGGCTCCCATACAACAAACGTGATGTTTTTGCCTGTTTTCGCTCGATATTGATAACGGCAACAGGTAGACGCTTGAAATATTTACAGAAACTTAAATAATATATTCACTTTAAACATCTCATACAACAAACATGTTTTTTTTCGCTTGATTATCGATAATGGTACGGAACCCATCTTGCGCGAGTCTTTTTAATTGAAATGGGCCAACGCTGGACCAAAGTCTCATTGGCAAGTATACAGTGATAACGCAAATCAAAATAGAACATGACTGTCCAAGAAATGTCCATTTACCCTTCCCTTAATTGATTTTATTTTATTGAATAATTGATTTTATTTTATTGAATAATTGATTTTATTTTATTGAATAATCGATTTTATTTTATTTTTATTAGTGTTAATAATTATCAGTTATTGCTTTATTACCTTGGAATGTTTGTATTTTATTTTATTTGGGTTTTTACATTTGATGTAAAAACAATGTTTTGATTTGAAAAGATGATTTTCTGCTGAATTTCCGCGGTGCTTCTGTTCAGTAATGATGGTCCTGTCCGAAGCGCTGGTAGATTCAACGCATTGTAATTTATTCATGTGACAAGTAAAAGATCCCACAGGTGGCCAATTTGAATTCTAGAAAAAGTGCCCAGATCACAACTGTCTGAAAAGACTACCAATTATGGTCATACATTCGTAAGGTATATAATAAAACTCATCAATATTCAACTGCTTTCTTTTTGTTCTAGTAAAAGGGCGTAAGTAATAAAATTCCCTAAATATTCTCTTTACTTTATATTGGAAATTAAAATACTTATGGCTTTTACATATTTTCAGGACGCTGTGAGTATTGTTAAAATAATGAAATGTATAAGGATTATTTAATTTCTCAAGAAAAACGATTAAATAAATCTTATATTTCAGGAAACTGTGAGTATTAATTTTTCCAAATAATGAAATAAAAAAGACACATAATTATTCAACATTCCTTTTTTTCAGGAGCAAGTAAATATTGACACTTTTACTAAATTTAAAAAAAAAAGTTTTTTAAAATTTTATACATTATATATTATTTCATTATCTAAATCATGATAGTATTTTTAATAATTTCCTTTAAAACATTTTCACAGGTCACAGTAGGTTACGTTTTTATTTAGTTAATATAATATAACGAGTGAATAAAATTACGACAAATAATTTAAGTGAATCTTAAAGTTTCACTAAAATTAAATTGATTTGGAGAAAGCTTTCAGCATAGTATTATGTTGAAAATTAAGTTATAGCTACCTCAGTAAATTAAAATTATTTTTAATATACTTAATATTTCATGTTTTTTTTTTACAGTTCAGTGTAAGTAAAATAAACGTTTTGCTTAAAAAGAGTTAAAGCTACTTACACCAATCTTATTTATGACAATTATCTAAAAAATTAAACAAAGTTTAATTGCAATTTTGCAGGTTACGGTAAATAATTTGATTTAAATATGCGTTAATAATATATTTAATTTTTATTCAACATACTTACCGTAATTTTTTATTTCCCATTTAAGATGGACGTAAGGAAAACTAATATTACTTTGAAATTTTTAGAAAAAATATTATTTTGAAAATTGATTTTGCTATTGTAATAATAATTTAAATTTTTAATTTGATATATGTTTTATTTATTTTTATTGCAGGGCGGTGCGGTTAGTACTTTTTTGGTACCTATGTCTTTAACTACAGCAATACAGTTAATTAACAAAAATGTCTGTTTGGTTACAGAAGTTGGTAAGTTAAAAACGGTTATTTTATTGTAAATATAGATAATGTCACAGAGTAAAGATTCTAAGCAGTAGAAACAAAATTTAATTCACATATCTTTAACGCAACTGATATGAATAAACCGTACCATTTACACTACCATGAATTTGTCCATGAAATTTGGTAGGAAATGCTATGTTTAAAGGACTTCTAATTTGAAACAAAACTATATTGTATCTATTGTTTACAGTTTTTACGAGCCATGATTATAAAGTCGATGATGACATATTTACGAAAGTTTATACAAGAAAAAAGTATTCCGTAGACATAAACATAGACATCATTTATTGGTAATTGCATTACACGTCATACTGAACATTAAAATAATTGAATTACATTGTTATTATACACATACTGCGGAGACACATTTTAACCAAGAAATAAAGGGCTTTTCTTAAAAGTAGTACCTAGTTTTTGAACACGAACAAAGAAAAGTATGCAAATGTGTATGTACTATAGACAAGATCCGGAGGCCTATTCCCTCATCCCCATCCCATCCCCATTCCACATCCTCCCTAGACTGGCAACGCATTGGCAGCACCTCCGGTGTTGCAGTTGTCCATGGGCGGCGGTGACCACTTTCCATCAGGTGGGCCGTCAGCTCGTTTGTCAGTCAGTTGGCATAAAAAAAAAACATAAAAAAGTAATCCAAATTGTAATGATAAACGTGAAAAAATACGCAATATTCGCAAAAATCGGGCAAGGTATTAAGCTAATTAATGCATTTTGCTAGAAATGCAATTTGTGATTTCAATCTTCAATATATACAAAAAACATTAGTGTACTTATTTCTTAAATATTTAATATTAACACGTTTTTTGTATGAAATCTGTCAAGAATTCTATTTATACCTTTTTTTTGGGATTATTACTTCCATTTTCATTTATATTTTTACTTAATTTACAGGATATTGCTGTAAGTTTAAATCTAGCTCAACTTTTATTAAATGTAATATGAGCCTTTGCTTGATCTGGTGATATTGCTTATTTGAGATTATATTTCCATTTCCATTATTGTTACTTTTTATTGAATATGCCTTTTATTTTCTTTAATAGTCAGAGGTATGTTATTTCAATTAATCGCACGGTATCATAAGGATATTTATAAAATAAAATATATTTTAAATTAGTCAATTAATTTCAAAATTATAAACGAGTTTAAGAGTCACTGTTATAATATTCCAAATAACTATTTTTTTATTTATTTCTTTCTAGCAATGGGTAAGTTTAACTGTACAATGTTTTTTTTAATGATAATATACACAATGCTTCAAAAATAATATTGTATTTGTTTTCAGCGCACTGTAAGTATCTAAAAATAGCATATCTATGTGATGAGGTCCAAAACAATAACATAACTGAACCTATTTATATTATTATATTTTTATAATTTTCAGTACCGCGTAAGTAGTTATTTTTATTTATGTGCTTAAACAATTATATAAATGATAAAAACTATGTAAAATAAAATAATGGGTGTTTTAACTTTGATTCGCTTTTTGTTTTAAAGACTAATGTAAGTAATTTTTCACCAAAATAATTATAATTATATGTATAAATATAAAGTATGAATTTTTAACAAATTATAACATTTACTCATTTTAGCCGCCAACTGTGAGTTAATTTATTTCAACTTTATATGCATTGATATTTTTTTAAATATGTTTGGCGTGTTTTATAATATATTTTTTTTACAGATTGTAAGTATTTTTTATGATGTTACGATTTTTGATCCATAAAAATATAAAATAATAAAAAGTACGCTTAAAAAATATGACTGCAAAAAAAAATACACTATATTTATATTTTTGGGTTTGTTATTAAGAACCTTTCATTTTGAAACGACACTGGAAATTAATTACTTTTTCTGTATCAGAATAATGACGTCGACATTCCGCCTTGAGTTGTTTTTTTGTTTCTTATTCGTACCTATATCCACAGAACAAATATCCTAAAATACTGCTAAGCCTAAGTTTTACTAGCGAATAACATGTATACTATGACATTAGTATAAAGCCAGTATTACTTTAAATAAATGCATTATTTCGTTCAAACGCTACATTTTATACAGTTGAATGTAGACTGTGACGTCATAGTCTATTTATGTCCGTTTTGTACGAACCGTATGGGTATCAACTATGACTTTTCAAATAATCAGATCTCAAAAAAACAACACAATAATGTTTTGCGTAAGATTTTGTGTCTAGTTATTTATTATTCAGGGTTTTTTTTAAAATATCGATTAATATATGATTCCATATTTTCGACGCGGAAATAAGATCGGTCTAGTGCGTTCGCATTATATTTCGAATTACTAATTATATTTTTTTTATCTTAGCCTGGCGTAAGTAATATTTTTATAATCAACTAGTGGACCCGCCACAGCTTCGCCCGCGTTATTTTCCATACAAACTTTATCACCTCTTTTCACCCCTTTAGGGGTGGAATTTCAAAAAATACATCCTTAGTGCACCTCTAGGGTACTGGAGGAATATCTCCTTCAAATTTCAAACCTCTGGGACCACCCGTTTAGGCTGTTGTCTATAAGTGAGTCACAGTACTGTTTATTATGTATTGATTGTATCTTACTATAGTCGACGCATCATCATCTGAGTTGTAGAACAATAAACGACAATGGCGATAGGGAAGTGTAACGCAATGCAGCTTGTTATCGATACTTAGCTGTCGATCAGTCATTGTGACCCTCGTCAGCACTCCCGACTCCTGATTGGTCGTTAGTCGTTACGATGCGCTGAAGGATTAGTTGTTTTAGAGGACATCACGACGCTGATTTTCAATGAACCCAAAGGTTGAGGTAGAGGTGCGAAACAGCAAGAGGTGTAGTCATGATAAATACAATAATACAATCTCTTAATCACGGCCTGCCGTATATTGCGCGGCGAGTCTGATTGCCCTGAACTCGTGGGGCAGGTCGTGAGGCTGTTCGTCCCGAATGTCCCCAGGATAACTCTGAGGCCACGAGTGCGCCCTTTGTTGGCGGTGCCGGCGGCGCGCACGGTGTCGCGCAGGAACTCGCCCTTGCTCCGCGTCCTGGCGCTGCTGAATGCGCTCCTGGAGTCAGCACCTGAGTGTGACTTGTTCGCGTGGCGATGGGCGGCTGTGTGACATGAATGTCTAAGATTTTGCGAGTTGATGAATGAAAGGCCTTCTAGTATTACTTGATGATATATATATATTTTTTTGTTATTTAATTGTTATCTTTCTAGATTTTTATGGTTTTTAATAAGTTAAGTTACTCGGTTAATTGGTTCACACTGTAATGCCGTGTAAATATATTTGCAAATAAATAAAAAAATAAATAAATAAATAACGTGTAACTGTTAACTTTGATTTGTGTGTGTGTGAGTTTCTGTGCACTTTATAATGTTTTACACAGTTTACATGTTTAGTTACATGTTTTGCTATAAAATAAAATGAATTATATAAAGTAACACGTTATCGATATGCACCTCGCTCATCCTTACGCGCGTCACTTTATCGCTCCTTACCACCTGTAAGTGCGAGCGAGATAGATGGATACACATTATTTCAGACTCAACGATTCAGATCATAATGCGTCTACTATTACTTTTATCTGCGACTTTGCGTGAACAAGAAAAGCCCGAGAACCCTCAAAAATGTGTTAAAAAGGAATAGCCTTATATAATAATACACCCGTGCGAAGCCGGAGCGGTTGCTAATATAGCAGGAGAGAAAGAGATGGAGGGACAGGGGATGGGGGGATGGGTATTCGGATCTCGTCAGTCACTTTGCGAAACACAATAGCAAGTTGCTTCATCTATACATATAAAACAGTACCGTGACTCACTTGTAGACAACGCACAGCCTACACGGGTGGTCCTAGAGGTTTTAAATTTGGAGGAGACATTCCTCCTTTGAAATTCGATAAGAAGATCAAAAGGGGTGAAAAAGTTTGCATGGAAAATACCGCGGGCGAAGCTGTGGCGGGTCCTCTAGTCTGCTTAATACAATTATTAACACTGACTGAAAGACAAGAGGTCATCCATAAAGTACGTCACACTAATTTCGTGATTTTTTGAACCCTCCCCCATCCTTGTCACAGTTGGTCACATTTGTGAGACCCCCTCCTTTGTGTGACGTCACATATTTGCAATTTTACATCTAGAAATTATTAAATTAAAACAGTTGTTCCGAAACTCGTTTTATTTCCTTTAAAATATTTTTTTATATAATCTACATCAAATCAAACATTTGAAAAAAGTGTGGCGGCTTTTATCAAAGGGCTCATTAAGCGACTGGCGCACGACACTAGTAGAACTCAGAGTGTGAACTCGCCAACAACACAATTTAAACCTTATGCCTACAAATACTATGCATACAGATACAGTTGGAAATATTTTTAAGTTTTTCGAACAGTTCAAATTTGGCATTTTAACACTGGATGTATTCGATTTGGAATAGTGACGTCACGAAACTTAGGAGCCCCCCACTAATGTCATACGTCGTCAACCCCCTTCCCTCCCTTAACGTGTGACGTACTTTATGGATGACCTCAATATGGATAGTTTGTTTTTGACTTTGAATGAACATATAATTGCAGTGCCTCTGCCTCACTAGAGCTCCGCTAACTCGCCTCAAGCTACATGGAAATTTACACTTCCCTTTTATTAAGGTAAGATACAATCAAATAAAAAAAACTGGACATGTGCGAGTTAAACTCGAGCGGAGAGGGTTTCATTCCGTACATGATTAACTGTTTCCTATGTTACTTTAAATACCATAGACTTTTTATAGGTTTTCCCGTAATTTATAGGTAAAGAACTATTTTCTGTATTTTAGGCCATAAGGGGGGAGGTGCAATGATCAATTTTCGCCTATTTTCCTAAATAACTTCCAAACTATTACTAAAAAAATATAGTTCACAATAATGTAAGAATAGTAGATTGTTGCACCAAGCAGAATGTGATTAATTATTGCCCCGGGTGTGAGTTTGGAGCCCGAACGCAAGTGAGGACTCTAAAAACACGAGCGCAATAATACATCACTTGATGCGACGTGCATAATCTTCTTTTCTACTGCAAAAAGTTGGTAAAAATAGTAAAAGTACCCGGCTAGTGAGGTAAAAAGGATTTTTGCACCTGGTATCACGCTATGGTAACATTTTTATATAGCCTATGACACTCGCACGTTCTCCCCAAATCTGAAGATACCCTATTTATTAAAATCGGTCCAGTGGTTCAGAAGCTAAAGTAGAATATCCGAAAATGTTCACAGGTAACTTGTATCTGTTCAATTCATTTTCATACTACGCCATTTTTTTTTAAATCTTTTTATAACCTGTTACTATCTTATCAGCCAGCACTTTGAGCTTAACATTTTAGACGGGGCAATCACAATTCGATATGCCCGACTAGGGGTTTTTTTTGTAATTTTGTTTACCAATTTTTTGCAGTAATTGAAAGAGAAGCAGGTCATGCACCTCGCATCAAGTGATGTGTTATTGCGCTCGTGTATTTAGATCCCTCACTTGCGTTCGGAATCCAGGCTAATACTCGGCGCAATAATGAATCACTTTCTGCTTCAACCATTTAAAGTGAATTTATCCTTAGGTACTTGTCTTATTTGATAAACAAAAGTTTCTAACCTCAAAATGCACTTGTTTAGGCTAAATTTTTTAGGCTTTGCCAATTTTTCACCTAGGATTGCTTTACTTAGGATAAAATAGCTGCTTCACACAAAATAAAAAACCGGCCAAGTGCGAGTTGGACTCGCGTATGAAGGGTTCCGTAGCATTATCTATAATCAAGCTTAAATAAGGTTTATGTTTATCAAATTAAATGTTTTTTTTTTTAAATATTTATATTTGAGTTGATTGAATGAAAGGTAAATTGCGGTTTACGATTTATGACGTATTAAAAAAAAACTGCTTACTAGATCTCGTTCAAACTAATTTTCGGTGGAAGTTTACATGGTACATCATATATTATTTTTAGTTTTATCATTCTCTTATTTTAGAAGTTACAGGGGGACACACATTTGACCACTTTGGAAGTGTCTCTCGCGCAAACTATTAAGTTTAGAAAAAAATGATATTAGAAACTTCAATATTATTTTTTTGGACAGACAGACAGACAGACAGACAGACAGAGCCCTTAGGCTACGGAACCCTAAAAAGGTACATTTTGAGGTTAAAAACTTGTTTACCAAATAAGACAAGTAAGGATGAATTCACTTTACTATAGTTCGTCATGGTAACGCCATCTCTTTACAAGTTTAGGAACTATCGAAGCTCTATCTCCGACGTCTTAGTTCTTATGTTAAGTCTTATTTAGCCCGATACATCGCTGTCTTTACTGCTACGAACCACAAAAACAAAACGCATGAATCAACCAATAATAGACCTTTCTTCGCTCGTAATAAGAATTCCAATGTCGGCAATATTGACTGAGTGTGCGGTTGTCGCGTTTTGACACCAAAAAAGTTAGCATCGCGAAAATTATGTTGGGCAGTTCCTTCTATTATATTACTATGGAATCTCACCTTAAGAGCGTAAAAAATATGATGTTTATGTTTATAATTAACACTAGGTGTATTTTTGGGATGGCGTTTACTCGCCCATTTGAAACATTATTCGATCTGGCTATTAGCGAAAAAATACACCTTATTAAAAAAAGAGGAACTATTAACTGCAAAAGTTTAGTTATCTGAGAGCGCCATTTTGGACTTGACTAGCTGCCCGCGTCTTCGTCCGCGTAGAATAATTATATAACACATTCACTGCCACCGACGCATATATGCGTCACCTTTACTTTCACCCTGTGCCGCTGTCAGCATTCTGCATACATTTGATCGCACATGTGCGTTTGCGGCACCTAGCGAAAGTTCGAAAAACAATGCCAGCAGTAAATGCGTTAAGTAGCCTATGTCTTACTTCAAGCTCCAATCTATCTCTATACCAAAACTCATCAAAATTGGTTTAGGTGTGAAAACGTAACAACCAGAGTTACTTTCGCATTTATTATTATTGACCGAGTGAGCGAAGCGCCTCCGTTTCAGCGTGGGCAAAAATGCTTTCGTATGTCTGTCCGGCTTTCCCGCTGTTATCCTTTCTCAACCGATTCTCGCGAAATTTTTCAAAATGGCGGAGATATGGGGGCTTTGCGATTACAAACGGTGTTTAAAAGCGACCTATGCTGATGTATGGGGATAACAGTTTTCCAACGGCAAAGTCAAGTTTGTCGTGAGGTCTACACGAAGCCACTAGTACAAGTTGTTCGACTTCATCGAGCTTTCTAACTTGGTAAAGCCGTTAGAAATCGGTTTCGCTGCGCTACTGGTAGCTAACTTATTAAATTATTCCGCAGGTAACATCTCCACGCTACGTAACAGAACCTACTACAGAAGGCTCAACGATCTGCCCGCCGTGCGAGTGCCCCGAATGCCCCGAAGCGCAACAACCACGGCAGGACAATGAAGAAGAATGATAGATAAATAATAAATACAATTAATTTAATCAAGTATCATACTGAACATGTCGTTTATCTAACAACTCCGCTCAAGTTGAAAATCGACGGTTTTCACTGGATAGAGCATTGTTATTGGATAGAGCTACCCATTGCGCGTCGATCTACCAATCACATTCTAGACGTTTAGGAATTCAAAAAATAGTGACAGCGCGCAAGTGAGTTGGCCTTCCAACACCGCTCAAGTCGTTGTTCGGCCATACTTTGACAATTCTGTTTTTCGTGAGTTTTAGTACAAAAATTGTATAGAAAGAGTAATATTATAAAAGATAAAAGGTAAACTAATGACGTTATTACAAGAAATAATGATTTGCGTATGTATAATAATAATTAACCAACAACCGAATGAGTTTTTATAATCAAATAGTATTTGTAGTTAAGTCACTTCTTGCGATTGTAAATATCGTCCATTGGCACTTAGGATTCCATGTTTACAAAATAAAAATAAAACGAGAAAACTTTATAAATATAATAGATCTGTAGAATACATTTATAATTTTCCTAACTACAAAGAACTCCTAGATTCCATATTTTTCTGTAAATCATTTACGTAATCTGAGGCGTTTGACGAAAATACTGAAGCTTGCGACATATGAAGCAACTCCAGATCCAGGTTATCAGGATATTTCTTCCCTCCCCCAGGATCAGATGCTGGCCCGTGTTTGGACTTCCTATGTAATAAAGACAGGACGTTTTTCACTATATTATTCTTCGAAGTTTTCCCTGATATGTCTGAGTGAGACTGCTTCAAATCCAGATTAAATGTGGAATTGCTGGAAAATGTGTATTTGGAAACGTTTTCGCCAGCTAAAAATATCATTCCTCGCTCAGATAGGAAATCATCGATCGAATCGTTCGAAAAGCAAGCCTGCGCACCTTTCTCAGTTGACATAGAAATAGTCCTCTTTGCTTCTGTTTGATAATTGAAACTCTTTGCATCATAATTATAATTATGACACTTGATCTCTTGTTCAGAAGACGGATGCACATCAACATCATCGTCCTTTCTCCCAGCTTTATCTGCTTTAGGTTTAAAATCACTTTTAGATTTCCTAATTGCACTTCCAAAATTAACTTTGGTCTCGCTTTTTTTAGCCTTGTCTTTGTTTACCTCTGTAATTTTATTCCAATCTTCAGTTTTTATTTCCGGTATAGCATCTGACTTTGGTTTACTTGTCCAATCTCTTCTAGTCAAGCATTTTGATAGGATGTCATCGGACATACTTATTTTGGCGTCATGCGGCTTATCTTTGTGACATGCTTTATAACATTTGATCTTTTTATCAATATTTGTGGAAGACTCGCTTACGTATCGAAATGTAGTCCCTGTGTCATTATCACTCGTACCTATGAGAGGAGTAGTGACTGATACATCTTGTCTATAGTTGAAGAAACGACTCACTAACGTTTTCTCTTTCTTGCACTGACAACTCTGCGACATGCAATAAAGCATTAAACAGATCAAGCAACACTGTACCGTAATCACAATGGCCAACACCACAAGAGTATCCTTATAAGTTGAGAAGTAGTTTGCCAGTCTGCAACCGAGGTTGCATGTTTTCTTACCTTCTGTTTTGTGGGCTAAACTTTGTACTAATTGATTATTATCACTGTTTTTCAAATTTCCAATGACACTAACATTGTAAAGCGGGGTTTTATTCTTAATAATAAGTATGTCTTTAGACGGTCTGTGGCCTCTGCTTATTGCTTTAATATATTCCAAGTCTTCCTTAGTTACGCTCGCATCTCTAATACATCTATTTGACTTTGCATCATAAATGGCACTTGTTTTTCTATTATTGAATGTTACACACTGAGGCACTTTAACGCATCGCTTTAGTTTCGTGTCGAAGTAAGGTTTATACCCGTTATAATAAGTGTCACAGTCAACTGGCTTGCAATCATTTAAGGGGTCCTCGTCAATATTCTTGCAAGGTTTGATGTCGGTTTGCGGGTTCTTGTCGAGTGTCGTGTCAAAATCGATTTTGACAGCGTTCCTGAAGACTCCGCGACCTAGAATTATAAGTTTTATATTTAAGATCATTGATGATGATGAATTAGTCTGTGAGCCAGGAACAGATTTTCATGACCAATCTCCTCTCGATCGATAACTCATAAACTTCGGAGAGTTGTACCATGAAGCCTCGTGAACGTTAGCATCTCTGAGCATTCTACGAGTTATTGTCCGAGAAGAAATGATTGATGAATTTTGTACTTGGCTCATGGACTATTACGGCAGTGAGGCGTGGTCGCTCGGCTCTATATCGGGTCGTCGATTTTTTTGTTCTTTATTTTTCTCAACTTAATGATATACCCCATCCATTTTCAGCGTAACTCCCATATCCTTAACTGTCTTTACAATATTATTTTCAATCCTGCAACCCCCTGCTTTCAAGCAGCGAGTATTTAATTTTTCAAGTTGTTCGCAAAACTTTCTTTTAACTTTACCCTTATTTATCTTCTTCTAAATTCTTATCTAATTCCTTTACCTTTCTCGCTATCTGGCTGCGGTTTGATATTCTCTTTTTATATTTAAGCAAAACTAAAACTCACTTTATCTTTAAAAATAGACTTAGATAATTATTAAGAAATAAAGGAGCATTATCTGTCCCTTCCGCTGTAACATTAATTTTCTTTAATTTATTTCTCATTCTGTTCATATCTTGGCTGAATTATTAGCATATCCTTACAAAATCTAGGCAAATGTATCTTTATTTTATGTATGTATGTAGATATGTATATATTTATGTATGTATATATATTCGTTATTTGTGAGTGCTTGTAAATTTTGCAGATGTTTTAACTTAGTTTTGCACCACCTGCCAAAGTTAAACTATGTTGTGCATTATTTTCTCTGTTGTGGTTGTCTGAAAGAGATTGCTATTCAGCGATAAGACCGTCTATTGTTCACTAAATCTGTTTTGTTGTTCTGTTCTTTCTGTGGTGTTCAAGAAAGACTATTGCATTGTATTATATCGTTTGGTCGAAATATTTTGCTATAATATTACTATAGATAACTTGATTGTCCGCAACACTAGCAACACTTCAATGTTCATAAAATTAAATAAATTAATAAAATAAATAAATACCTTCAGGCCTGGAATCGAGGTAAACGATGCAATAGCCGCGTCTCCCGAAGGGATTGAGCAGGGGAGCTGCCAACCTGACTGTTCTTGAGGATCCTAAACCGAAGTAATACAAATTATTCAGTGCATGTGCACTAAATATAAAACATGATTACGGACAGATCATGAGAACGTAAAATTCGGGTGTTATTGCTCCATATTACTACCTCTCCGCGAGTTTAGGTAAATATCTACCTATTTCGATCACTGTTTCGGAAGACCAGCACTGACCTTAAGCACACGCAACGCATTGATTAGCAAGAATGAGAAGCACATACCTTTGTCTCTTTCTGAAGTATAAATGCGCCCCTTGCGTTAGCCCAACGTTAGATTTTTACATATCATGTGCGAAATTGAATTTCATATTTACCCCTACAATGTCGGTAAGGAGAAACATCGTGAGGAACCCTGCAAAGTATGTCAGCGATGTGTGTAAAGTCCTTTAGCACTAGGCCCGCATGGTGACAACTGCCCAGTTGTGGCTAGCAGTAACGTAAATAGACCAATGTATTGGCCTCGTAAAAATTTTGGATTCGTAAAGGCGCTCGTATTACGGGCCAGTTTTTCGGCAATTTATTGCTACAATTCGGGCTATCCTCAAAGATTTACATTCAAACTTTTTGTCCGCATTAGTGATGTTATATGTAATCTTTACGGGGATAGCCCGAATTGCAGCAAAAAAAGTCCGAAAAACTAGCCCGTACGAGACCCTTAATAATAAGAATAAATCAGGGGACAATCTTTACACAAATCGAATTAGTCCCAAAGTAAATTCTAAGGGCTTGTGCTATGAGAACTAGACGACGATCACAGTTGTATTTTAGCATTTCAGTTATAATTATTGACGGAGATTCACATGAATAGTAATAATAAATTAGGGGACAATCTTTACACCGATGTATTTAGACTCAAAGTAAGTTGTAAGGGCCTGTGCTATAAGTACTAGACGTCGATTGCATTGGTAATTGAGGAAGAGAAATAGTTATTTTAGCATTTCAGTTATAATTATTGACTAAGATTCATGTGAATAGTAATAATAAATAAGGGGACAATCTTTACACCGATGTATTTAGACTCAAAGTAAGTTGTAAGGGCCTGTGCTATAAGTACTAGACGACGATTGCATTGGTAATTGAGCAAGAGAAATAGTTATTTTAGCATTTCAGTTATAATTATTGACTAAGATTCATGTGAATAGTAATAATAAATAAGGAGACAATCTTTACACAGATGTATTTAGTCCCAAAGTAAGTTGTAAGGGCCTGTGATATGAGTACTAGACGACGATCGCATTGGTGATTGAGCAAGAAAATTCGTTATTTTAGCATTTCAGTTATAATTATTGACTGAGATTCATGTGAATAGTAATAATAAATCAGGGGACAATCTTTACACAGATGTATTTAGTCCCAAAGTAAGTTGTAAGGGCCTGTGCTATGAGTACTAGACGACGATCGCATTGGTGATTGAGCAAGAAAATTCGTTATTTTAGCATTTCAGTTATAATTATTGACTGAGATTCATGTGAATAGTAATAATAAATCAGTAGAAAATCTTTACACAGATCTATTTAGTCCCAAAGAAAGTTGTAACGACCTGTGCTATGAGTACCTACTAGACGATGATCGCATTGGTAATTGAGCAAGAAAAATCGTTATTTTAGCATTTCAGTAATAATTATTGGCTGAGATTCTTGTGAATAATAATATAATAAATCAGAGGACAATCTTTACACAAATCGATTAAGTCCCGAAGTAAGTTCTAAAGGCTTGTGCTATGAGTACTAGATGACGATCGCAGTGGTGGTGCCAAAGTCAGAAAGGCCGCTCAAATTGATCTTTAATTAAAGTGACGTTTTTGTATAGAATTACAACTACTTGAGGGCCATTTAACAATTTAATCGCTTATCAAATGCTTAAGTGGCGTTTCTGAATTCGTTCATTAGCATTTGAGTAATAATTAGAGACTGCGATTCGTGTGAATAGTAAAAAGAACATGGAAATACATTAGACAAAATTAAAATACTTACATCTTAAAATATCTGCGGATTCGTTAAAAAATTACTCTACAATATCCAAAACAAAATTAGGCATTAATAAACTATAATTTATAAAATAAAAAAACCAACTTCAAATAGCCTTTGAAAAGTACCTAAGTATTTTTGCTCACATTTTATTTATTATCCTGTGATTTAACGACACACATTTACTACAAGTAACAATAGCATAAGGGGACATCGATAAAGTACGTCACACTAATTTCGTGATTTTTGGACCCCTCCCCGTCCTTGTCACAGTTGGTCACATTTGAGAATCCCCCCCCCCCCTCCCTATTGTGACGTCACATATTTTGCTATTTTACAACTAGAAATTAATAAATTAAAACAGCAGTTCCGAAATTAATTTTATTTCCGTTGTTTTTTTTATATTCATATTTTTTTTTTAATTTAATAGCTCACCAACAAAACGATTTATTCCTTATGCATATACAGATAGAGTTAAAAATATTTTTAAGTTACTCGTTAATACTTCAAATTTGGCATTTTAACACTTAGATGTATTAGTTTTTGAAATGTGACGTCACAAAACTTAGGACCCCTCCCACCCCTTGTCACACAATGTCACACTTCTTAGATCCCCTCCCCCCCTCTTAACGTGTGACGTACTTTATCGATGACCCCTAATGCCAATTGCTCATCACCATTTACAAACAGTTGCTATCCACGGTGCAAGGATGTCAATCGTTGAGGAGTTCTCCTGGTTCTTCAATTTTACGACATGAATTTTCATGGACATAAGTTGCTTCAGAACTTTATACAGCAATTTAATCGCCAACCGTGAAATACTCAACATTTAGGAGTTCCGGAGATCTTCATCAACAGTTCCACTTCAACAAATAATGCTTTTAGAACGTAACTGCTGGAGTTATTACAGAAAATACTAAAATTGCTCTATGCTTGCCTATAATATTTGAAGAGTTCCATCGATTCCTCATAGATCCTCTGATCATAACTCTACTTTGACGACAACGGGACCAAACTGGAGGTATACCCTACCGATTAAAAAAAGATTTTTCAAAATCGGTTTATAAACGACGGAGTTCTGAAGTAACAAACATAAAAAAAAAATACAACCGAATTGAGAACCTCCTCCTTTTTTTGAAGTCGGTTAAAAAGTAAAATGACCCATTAATGAGATTTTTTGTTACTCACCTTATACAAGTGGTAACAGTTGAGAATAGCCCCCGAGTCTCTTTTATATTAATTATTCAACAGGAAATATAGGTGTAGGATACATGCAATGCAAATTATCGCATTATTGCATTATAATCAAAATTTACAATCAAGAAATATAAATAAGGTCAATGAGGTCAATACCGTCATATTTTTTTGTAGACTTTGGATGACCAAAACCGGTGTTCATTTATAATTGGATATAAATTTGACTAATGTTATCGACTAAAGCTTCAGTTGACTTTTAAAATCATCTTTGAAAAATACCTTAATTTCTCTGCGTAGTTAAATAAACATGGTGTTCCGTACCCAAAGGGTGAAACGGGACTACTACTAAGCCTCCGCTGTCCGTCCGTCTGTCTGTCTGTCTGTCTGTCCGTCTGTCACCAGGCTATTTTGTCTCATGAACCGTGATAGTTAGACAGTTGAAATTTTCATAGATGATGTATTTCTATTGCCGCTTTAACAAAAAATACTAAACAACAGAATAAAATAAATATTTAAGGGGGATCCCATACAAAAAACGTATATTTTTTTTGCGGTTTTTTTAGATAATGGTACAGAACCCTTCGTGCGCGAGTCTGACTCGCGCTTGGTCGGTTTTTTTAAACTGTGGATATACTTATTTTTCCGACGGTCTGAGGCTTTTCCGTCTAGCATGAAGTTCTCTTCAAATCAGGCAGTTATTTAAAATATAAAAAACGTGTAAATAGTTATATTGCAGATGTTAATCAAATATATTCCATAATTTCTTAAATACTAAAAAACAGAATTAAACGACAACACGGTTAGCCTAGTCGGTAGTGGCCCTGCCTCCGAAGCTGGCGTCCCGGGTTCGATCACCGGTAAGGGAAAATATTTGTGGATAAGCACGAATGTTTGTTCCTGAGTCTTGGATGTTTCCTATGTATTTAAGTATTTATTTCTCTATATAAGTATGTATATCGTCGTCTAGAACCCATAACACAAGCCTTTAGAGCTGTCGTGAGGATCTTAAATATATATATTTTATTTTATTATATTAAAATAAATGTTTTTAAATTATTTAGGAAAATAGGTGAAAGTTGACCAAAGTTACAACTTTGTAATTGATGTAATTGATTCAAAATGTATGTCAATGGATGTTTCTGTCATATTTTACATAAATGTCAGTTGATTTAAATCTGTGCGTACAGTGGATTTATCCATATTTGTCTTATTTACAAGTTTCGTACCTCAAAATGCAGTTTTTGGCTAAAACAGCTGTTTCCTTGCAAATAAAGGTCTTTTTGCCAATTTTTAACCTAGATTTGCTTTATTTTAGATAAAACAGCAATTTAACCCAAAAAAAATTACATTTTGAGGTTATAAACTTGTTTATCTACACCCATATCATAAAACCTCCATTGGTTAATCAAAAACCATAGGAAATGACCATCCTTTTTGACAACCAATTAGGAAAAACCAATGCTGCGATGAAGAAATAACATGACTTCTTTATCGTTTTTAGTAAAGAAATGAGATTAAATTTGGAACAGCTGTCAAACTCAAGTGGGTCTCTATTCTAGTATCCATAGATATTAAAACAGATATTGATACGAAACGTCAATTCAGTATGTTTTTTTAAATATAAACTGCACAATATTTGATCTCGAGTGACGTGAGAATAGAGACTTCATCCGTTTGTCTATGATTAAAAAAAAAATGGTCTTGACGGACGGCCGCCATTATTGACGCGCCGCGCCGCGTTGACGTTTTGCTGAAAGAAAGTAGAATTTTGTTGAATTGAATAGAAAAAGTTGTTTGTAATTTACATTTTAGTTGAAAATATGAATAGTAAGTAGTCTTCTCGGAGTGTGTGTGATGTGAAAATGCGCCGGATATCGGAAATATGCAGCCACGATTGCAACAAATAACTTGTTGCCAGAAAATATTGTTTCTGAACCCATCATGGAGGATTTATAATATGTGTGTAGATAAAGTTATGTATGCAACTCTGCATAATTTGGCCTTAAAACACACGTGCGATCTTATTATGAAATTCGCTAAAAGCTCGTTTCATAAAACCGCACTAGTGTTTTAAGGCCTATCATTATGCAACCGTTGCATAAACTACTATTACCAAATAAGACCAAGTATAAATGAATCCACTGTACGTATAGATTTAAATCAACTGACATTCATGTAAAAAAGATACAAACATACATTGCCACACATCTTGAATCAATTACGTCAATAACAAATTTGTAACTTTGGTCAACTTTCACCAATTTTCCTAAATACTTAACATCAAAACCATCATATATATTATTATTTCTAAAGGGTGTTTTTGTGAAGACGCTCTCTATCTCCGTTAATTCTCAACCAAAATTTATGATTTAAACATCATTTTAAAGCTTATGTTCGTCGCTTTGGGACAAAAATACACAAATAGATTAAAATTAACGTGTTCGTTAAAAAATAAATAAAAATCATCCGAACTGTAAGCGCGATCTATTGACAGTTTGTTTAACTAAAAGGTGTTTTGGCTATTCTCACTTTATTATATTATTATTATTAATATCCGGCGTTTCATCACGATACTGTGCGAAAATTCGCACGGGTCAACTAGTTTATTTTAAAATAATATAAAATAAGAATTTCAGATCGTCACAACGAGCCCTTTCATTTGATATGTCACAGCATTTCACAGCACACATTCGGAGGCAGGGTCACTAACAAATGGACTAACCGCATCGTCAACGTTGTTGAAGAGTTCGCAGATGTGGTTTTCGCAAATTCTTCACGTTTTCTTTCATCGAAATGCTATTGGTAAATATCAATCAAAACTCACCTGACGGTAAATCATTGAAGCAACCCCCAATGATTCTGAGGACGTCGCATTTCTTATCATCCTCTTCGAGACAGCATCTATCTGGCATACACTCCAATTCACAGTCGTCACCTGAGCAATACAAAGAAAAAAAAAGGAAAGAAAGAAAGAATAGACATTTATTCACAAATTGGTTACTGGCTCAGCATAATGCTGAGGTGTTAGACGCCCGCAGCGCTGATTTTCAGCCAGCACCGTCTGTAGCAATCGAAGCGCTATACAAAATACACAACGGGACTCGTAACTGCATAACTTATAAACTAGAAATTGATGCCACCATGCAATCACTGAAGCGATTGCTTTTTACCATCTGGGACGATATTAAGCCGAGCATAACAATATCCAATTTGCAGAGCGCACTAGCTGCGCTAGCGGGGCAGAGCCCATACGATCTGACTAGATTGGATCACTGTCTAACTGCCTTTACACTAATGTTTTTCAACCCGTGCGTCGCAAACCCTTGCTCGGGGGTCACGGTCGCAAGCTCGGTTTTATACCTCGTTGAAACCACTAACATAATAATAATGTGGTTTGAGGGGGGTTGCCAGATCTTTTTTACTTCTAAAGGGGTCGTGTTCTCAAGGTTGAAAAACACTGCTTTACACAAATACAATACTTGCTAAGTTAGCTCACGTAGCACTCTGCAAATTGAATAATGTAATGCCCGCTAGAATGGCCCGTTGAACCGCGGGCAGCACGCCACTGGTGGAGGGCGGAGCGTCGTTTCTTGGCGGGCATAACATTATCCAATTCGCAGAGCACTAGCATAGCGTGTATTGTAATGTGTAAAGGCAGTTAGACAGAGATCCAATCTAGTGCGATCGTATGGGCTCTGCACTAGCTAGCGCACGGAGAGCTCTGCAATTTGGATAATGTTATGTGCGTACCGAAGTATGTATTTCACAATATTCTTCGCTTTTGGTAAAAAAGCATACTTACCTGTATTATTTACTTGTATATAAAACCCCATTGCCATGGAGTCAGGTACAACTCTATCCAAACCAGACGCAATCTTTAAATTATTGTTAACAGTCCCACTTGTAAAAGGTAATAAAAAACTTAATAAGTAAAAACGTAACATTATAAGCTGGATCTAAAACTGACGGTGAATCCATGGTGAATTGACAAGCATAGATTAGTTTAGACTTTTCCTGACAAGAATATGAGGTTAGATATTTTTGTGAAAAGAGGTTTGTTTGCAAACTTACAAATCTTTGTGTAAGCCGTGCGTGGATTGTAATGACAGAACCTTAAGACTCTGCACAGCCGGGTAACCCTCAATGCCGATTTTAGATTTAAACAAACTATAAACACAGGTAGACAAGGAGGCATCACCCTGATTCCACTAATCATAGTTGTCTCGAATAACACTTACGGCAGCAAATTTAAAAAATGAGTAATAGTATTATTGCTTTTTCCTTAAAAATTTAAAAAATTCATTACGCAATTTTTTTTGTAGTTTTCGACCGGTTTCAGTGTGTTGACGTCACACGCGACGGCGGACAGTAAGAGTTTTAGCGGCAAATTTAAAAATGAGAAATATTATTATTGCTTTTTCCTTGAAAATTTAAAAAATTCATTACGAACGTTTTCTTATATAAACTAAAATGAGCTAACAAGCTATTGTTTGATAAAATAATAATTTACTATCTGTATGGGCGATGGGCTGATCACTTGTCACCATACGGTTCATCATACCATCTTAGGACAAATTAATCGAACGTGGCCACAAGTAGTCTTGTGGCTCTGCCAAGAAAAAATAAAGCCGTCGAACCATATGTAGTGCAGTATCATTGCATAGGTATTTGAAATACATCTTTAGGTTTCTATAAAAAAAAAAAAAACATTTCGAATTACCATTTTTTTATTTTTATTGGAGCACGACATGTGACTCCTCTTCCACCTGTTGGTAAGCGGCAAGTGGAGTCCATGAGTGCGGGCGACAGGCGCTTAACCAAAATTAAGTACGGCGTCTGTCCCCATCACTATGCCGGCTTAGGAGATGCTTCTTCACGCTTCTTTTGAAGACACCTGGTTTGTAAGAAGAGGGAAAAACGTGGGCCGGGAGAGCATTCCACATTTTTGTTGTTTGACAATAGAATGATCTGCGAAATTTCTGCGTACGCGCAGGAATTTCACCCGCGGTATGTGGATGCGACCCCAGCCCTGTACGGGTAGTTCGAAGACGGAATGACGATGGAGGAATAAGATTGAAAATCTCTTCAGAGCACTCGCCGTGATACTGACGATACAGGACGCTTAAGGCACCGATGTCAGGCCTTAATTGTAGAGGTTCAAGGTGTTGTGAAACCTCAGCATCACCAATAATGCGGATAGCTTTCCTCTGGAGGGAATCAAGGGCATCTAAAAGATACTGTGCGGAACCGTCCCAGAGATGCGAACAATGTTCAATACTCGGTCGAACCTGCATCTTGTAGAGCAGCAAGCGCTGAGCCGGAGCAAAGAACCGTCGCACCCTGTTTAGGACCCCAAGCTTGCGGGAAGCCAGCTTTATGGCTCCCGCGATGTAATCCCTGTGATTCAGATCACTGCGGACCTCCATACCGAGAATATGGAGACTATCACGCAAAAGCACGGGAGTGCCCTGAAGAGATGGGAGGGGATAAAAGGAGGACCTTTTTGCGGAAAAGGCACAAGCCTGAGTCTTGTTGGCATTAAACTCGACGAGATTGTGCGCACCCCAATCAGATTTTTTTTTAGATCATTTAGGATCTATAACGATTTAAAGTTGGTTAGCAACCATTCTCACTTAAATTTTCAATACTTATAATAAAGCTGTGATAAATTTCTTTTATGATTGCAGAATAGGTATTACTAACGTCAAAAATAAAACATAACAGAACTAAAAAGATGAAAATAGAAATTATTAATTAAATAAACAAAAAACTGCAGTCGGTGACTTCAAATAGGTATTATAGGATTTTAAGGAGTGTCACCAACTGCTATTTCCATATCGGCCCCACGAGCCTGGCAGAATAAATTTCTTGTTTCTTTCATTTTGAGGTCATGCAGTCGGGTTTTTTGTTTTTTTAATTAATATTTTTTTATTGTCGCGGTAATATTGCTTTAAAAAGACGTAAGTACGCACAAGCACCCTTTATATAAGGAGTGAGGTGAGCGAGGAGTAATTTTTCATGTCTAGTGCGTCGATCACCGATCCGTCGTTCATTTGCACGCGAGACATTGCTGAAGGGGGAATTGCGCGCGAGCAGCCTGGACAGTTGTAAAGGTAAGTTTCATTTTGTATCCATCGTACTTAAAAGCATTTATTTAACTTGCAATGTTTGTATGTATGTATATTCGGGTCAAATCTTGCAAGCTGAATTGGAACCACTGCTTCTTATTCTACGAAGCTAAATTTTTACATGTTGGTTCAGTTCCGATGACAATGCATTTTTATGCTAAGCATGACCTGAATCGACATCCAGGATGAGGTCCAGACAAAGGAAATCATCAACGGTCAACAGCACAGACACGAAATATTGTGTACGCATTTGATTATGATAGCCGGTTTTAAGTTTTACTATGACATGGTTGCTGCACTAAGTTTTACTATGACGAGGTTAGGTCCTAACTAGGTAACTCTTCAACGGTCAACAGCACGGTCACGAAATTTTGTGTACCCATTTATTTATGATAGCTGGTTTTAAGTTTTACCATAGCATGACTACTGTACTCGAATTTAGCTCTTAACAAGGGCACTCCTCAACAGTTAACCGCACAGACACGAAATGATGCATACGCCAATCATCAACCATGCCGTTGTCTATTTAGACTCAAAGCTCTTTGCTGTTGGCCAAGCATATGTTTACGTTCCTGCAACTGAACTGTAGCGAAATTTCCGCGCGTATGATAAAATGCGGTAACGTTTGTTGGCTCAAACATGTATATACTTAAGATACGTAATCGTCTAACGTCAAACCATTTGAATCAGGAGGCTTGCAAAACCAAAATGTCCTCAATTGAATAAACAACCATATTGTAATATTCGACATGGTAGCAAACCGTTCGCAACTTAAAAGGTGCTTACTGTGTTTACAAATCAATGTCGTCCCTATCGTATAATATCTATTCCTAATTTCTTGAGCGAAGGGAAATCTCCGTAGCGTCGTATACAAGACATTTGGTGAAGTGAATAAAAAATCTTTACTTAAACATAGTGATTTTTAGGTGTTCGCTTAGATTATGTATGAAAACGTTCAAGTAAAAGCGGTTACTTATTTTTATTCACTTCACCCATTATAAGGACTAAGTGCACATTTTGTACGGGGACCACCTGATACAAATTTGGTGGTGTGGTATGCATTAATGGTATATATATATATATATACAAAATGTGCACTTATATATATATATATGTTTTATTTTAAAATCATTCATTTATAATGTTGAAGGTTTAAAAGCTTACCTGGGAATTCAACTTATTCTACGCGAACGGAGTCGCGGGCACAGCTAGTAGGGAATATGCATGAAATAGAAAATGAGTTTTAAATGAGTTTGTACTATCGTACAAATAAAACAGTTTTTTTACATTGCAAATTTCGTATATTTTGTATGCCTCTTCAAAATGTAAACGAGCGCTGACGGCCATATATAATTGATTGTATCATCATTGCGCCGAGTGTTAGTTTGGAGCCCGAACGCCAGTGACGGCTTTAAGAAAACGAGCGCAATAATACATCACGTGATGCTATGTGCATAATCTGCTTTTCTTTCAATTTCTGCAAAAAGTTAGTAAAAAAAGAAAAAAATATAGGTAGTTAAAGCCGACTAGCAAGGTAAGGACTTTTGCACGTAGTATGACGCACCCTTAGAATTTTTATATACCCTAGGACACTTGGACGTTGTCCCCAAATCTTAAGATACCCTATTTATTAAAATCGGTCCAGTAATTCAGAAGCTAAAGTAGAATATCCGAAAACTTTCTCAGAAAACTTGTATCTGTTGAATTCATTTTCATATTACACCAATATTTTTTTAAATCTTTTTGTAACCTTTACTATCTTATCAGCCAGTACTTTGACCATAACATTTTAGACGAGGCAATCACAGTTCGTTATGCCTGCATTCGATGTGGATTTTCTTGCTAACAGAAATTCCACAGAAAAGTAGTCAGCTGTCCCGTCGGATTGTAAATGGGCAAATTGGGTAACTGGTGGTGTAAACTTATTGATTATCAAACCAAATTTATAAAAATCCAAAACAGTGCATAATGCAATTGTTGGAAACCGTCTATGGTTTTATACTTTTTTATTTGATGTGAAATTGTTTTGACACTGTCAATAAAAAATTCGTACGAGCAGCTGGGTTTAATTCTCACAGTCCTTTATCTTGCTATCGTCCGTAACATTTGGTCCTTCTCGGTGTTAATAATGAACACGAGATCAAAAACCAAGCTGTTGGTACAACCGCAGGATGCGGTCGAGATTTTTTCGGAGTCGGTTCCGTCCGCTGCGGGTGGGCCCGGTCGGTCCACAGATTTGGACCACGGTATGACCGAGGCCACGTCCAACCCCGTAAACGAATCCGACCCGGAAAAACTCCGACCTCATCCCACGGTTACAAAAGAACGCAGTAATGTTGGTTCTAGTTGCAGGTCGCGTAAGTCGGGGCTTTCGCAGTCAACGTCCACAGTGAGGACACGTAGGTTGACTGCAGAGGCACAGTTAGCCCGAAATACAATGGAACGCGAACGTCAGCTGTTTGAACGCGAGCAGCAGCTCGCCCGTAATGCATTGGAACGCGAGCAGCAGCTCGCCCGTAAAGTATTGGAAGGCGAGCAGCAGCTCGCTCAACAACAGATTGAGCACGAACGTAAGCTCATTCTACAAGCAAAACAGGTGGAAGAACTCGAAATGGAGGCAAGCTTGGTGATTCAGGAGCCCGATCGTTCGACTCACTCGGTTAGTACATCATTTTGTCGAACTGCATCATGGGTAAAAGGCGTTACCAACCATCATCCGACCGCAGAAAACGATGAGGATACTGCTCCAAACCCATTGTTCATACGGGAGGATGGCGCAGAAAATCACCACTATCCGACAAAATTGATTTCACGGTCTGAACGCGATAATTATGAACATGATCGTTGTTTAGTGTTACCGCGTCATAACCAGAACCATAGAAGTCGTGATTTTCCCGCAACGACAATACCCGAGCCTATGTTACCTCATGAGTTCGCCTCACAACCTAAAAAACATGAAAATAATGTTATTTACAATAAACCAGTGACATTCGAAATTCCATCAACGTCATACAACGTTATGACATGTATGCGGCCAGCAATCAATTCGAACAAGAAAGAGTTTTTACACTCACTGCCAAAAAAGTCCGAGTTCGAATTGAATGCCCCGAAT
Organism: Tortricodes alternella; assembly: GCA_947859335.1. NCBI lineage: Eukaryota > Metazoa > Arthropoda > Insecta > Lepidoptera > Tortricidae > Tortricodes > Tortricodes alternella. Next base: position 17,405,821 of record OX401975.1, read on the forward strand.
ATTATTAGTCCGCATAGATTTTCTCAAAAATACATCGAACTGATACCGTTTAGTGGAAAAGCTACAGAGTGGTTGATGTTTAAACGCACCTACCAGGATACTCAACATTTGTTTGCACCCACAGAGAATCTCGCGCGTTTGCGATGTGCTCTTCGTGGTCGCGCCCTCGAAAGTGTGTCAGCGTTGCTTTACACGGCCGAACGACCCGAAGAAGTCATGGGCATGCTGGAGCAGACATTCGCACTGCCCGAAACCATCGTATTGCACGAGATTGCTCTCGTTCGGAACCTACCTAAGATAAGCTACGACCAAAGGGAACTAAATTCATTTGCATGTAGGTTGCGTAACTGTATAGCTGTCATCAATAGTTTAGACCAAAAAGAGTACTTATTCTCTATAGAAATCTTTCATACTATACTGAGCAAACTGACACCTATATTGTACAGTCAGTGGAAGGATTTCGCTTATCGTAGCGACCGAACCGTACCGAAACTACAGCTCTTGTCCAATTTTCTTGATGTTGAGGCTGATAAACACAACAGATTCGGTTTGGTGGCGGACTACGCTAAGCGACCTAGTGCTGTATCACTCAACAACAACTTTGCTCGGCGTGAAAATGTAAATATCGCATCGACACGTAGTTCCAATACTGAGGTGTGCGGTTACTGCAAAAATAAACATAAATTAGTAGATTGTAGCGATTTCAAATCTCTGTCTTTAGACGATAAGTGGCGCTGGCTACGCGAAGCTAAGGTCTGTTATAAATGTCTCAAATCCAAAGCACATCGTTGGAAGGCTTGTAGGATTAACCGTTGTGGCGTCGACGGCTGCGAACGATTCCATAACCCGCTTTTGCATTCGACATCGACGCCGCTCGTAGCCTGTACTGTCGACGAGCCTGCTTCTCCATCTTGCAATGCGACGATCTCAAATATCACGGAATCACGTTCAAGTCGCGTGTTTTTAAAGATCGTACCTGTTGAAGTAAGCGGTCCTAATGGGAAATGTAATACCTTTGCCTTGCTTGACGACGGTTCAACGGCGACCTTGATAGACTCGGAAGTGGCACGTTGTATTGGAGCAACTGGACCCACGGAGTCAATCAAAGTCGACGGTGTCGCAGGAATGACTACATGCAAACCCGTTCAACATGTAAACTTTTCGATAAAAGGTAAACACTGTTCTGAGATTTTCCCTGTTAATAACGCTAAAGCCATGGACACACTCTCGTTATTCACACAAACTGTTGACCAAAAAAATATATCGCAGTTTTCTCATCTAACAGATTTAATAGATCAACTTACATATGAAGATGCCACGCCTAAAGTACTTCTTGGTGCTGAACATTGGTATTTAACTGTCAGTCGTGAAGTTAGGCAGGGTTCCAAAAACCAACCAGTAGCTACCCGCACAGCATTAGGCTGGGTACTGCACGGCAAATCTAGCAGTTGGACTAAACCAATCTGTTTTGTTAACCATTTATCCCTGAATAATTCTAGTGAGCCTACCATGGACGAACTCATAAAATACTACTTTCGTCTAGACTCTTTAGGCATTTCAAAGCTGGAGACCTCGTGTTCCGAGCAGGATAAATACGCTTTAGAAATATTGGAAACCACAGCCAAACGCTTACCATGTGGTAGATATGAGGTTGGCCTGCTGTGGCGTAAGGACATTCCTAGCGTGCCTGATAGTTTTCCCCATGCTCTTTCGAGATTTTATGGTTTAGAAAGACGTATGGCTCGAGAACCTGAACTTAAAAAAGCTTATTGCACTTTCATGAACGGTATGTTAGAAAAAGGGTACGCTGAAGAGTGTCCTGCAAGCTCATATCACGATGCAGTAAATTCATCTTCACTTCAAGGAATTCGTTGGTATTTACCACATTTTCCGGTGGTACATCCTCAGAAAAAGAAACTTAGGGTAGTTCATGATGCGGCTGCCAAGTCTGCCGGAGTAAGTCTCAATTCTTTGCTGCTCCCAGGACCCGGCCTGCTACAATCCTTGCTCCATATCCTCTTTCGCTTTCGCGAAGGGCGCATCGCTTTGACAGCCGATGTCAGAGAGATGTTCCCACAAATAAAGATTAGAGAACAGGACCGCAATGCCTTGCGGTACATATGGAGAGAGGACAGTAGCTCTGAGTTAAAAGAGTACAGGATGACCTCTGTAATTTTCGGTGCCGTCTGTAGCCCGTGTACTGCTTTATATATTAAAAACCGGAACGCTCTAGAATTACAGGAGTCATTTCCAGCTGCAGCAAAAGCTATTATCAATAATCATTATATGGACGATTATCTGGGTAGCTTAGATGATGAACACGAGGCTTCACAGCTTGCAGCTGATATAGTTAGGGTACACAAAGAAGCAGGAATGGAAATGCGTGGCTGGGTCTCCAATGTACCTACCGCACTGGCTGCAGTACCCGAGGACCTCCGTGCTGCACCACCTGAAAATGTACACGTGGGCCCTGAGGTCTTTGTCAGGACTCTAGGTATTATTTGGCATCCTCAGAGTGACACATTTAGTTTTCGCTGTGGGTCTAAAATAGCTGAAAATGAAACATTAACTAAACGAAAAGTATTGTCTTATTTAATGTCTATTTACGACCCTATGGGCCTTCTTACCCCACTGATTATTCAAGGCCGTATTCTCTTACAGCAAACGTGGAGAACCGGTGTTGATTGGGACACCGAGCTACAACCAGACACCGCTCAAAAATGGTTATTTTGGTCTGGACAATTAGCTACTGTTTCGAACATCAAAATTCCACGATGGTATAGATGTGGGTTCCAAGATTACGTAATCAGTGACAGGCAGCTCCACGTGTTCGCGGACGCTAGTGAGGAAGCATATGCCTGTACTGCGTTCTGGCGGTTCACGTTCGCAGATGGCACCGTGAAGCTGTCTCTAGTTGGTGGAAAGGCGCGTCTTGCTCCTCTTAAACCCACGTCTATTCCAAGATTAGAACTCCAGGCAGCCCTGATTGCAGCTCGGTTCGCTAACACCGTATGTACAGGTCATGAAGTTCATACGAATGCAAATTATTTTTGGTCCGATTCGACTACTGTTTTAAGTTGGATCAGAAGTGATGCACGAGCATTCAAGCCGTTTGTTGCAAATCGTGTTGGTGAAATTACCGAGATAACGAACGTTCAAAATTGGAGATTTGTACCAGGCAGTTTGAATGTTGCGGATGATGCAACAAGATTTAACAATCGCGATACCGACCTAAAGCGCTGGTTCTCTGGACCTGAGTTTTTATTATTACCATGCACTGAATGGCCTAAAGAACCACCAGCTTGTAAAATGTCAACCAATTCAGACGAGTTAAAGCCTAAAGCGCTTGTGGTATTGACTTATATGGAAAAGCCTACCGCAGTTACACCAGATCCATCTCGATTTAGCGATTGGATGCGCCTGGTGCGTTCAACCGCGCGCGTTTTCCAGTTCGTAAATAAATTTCGATCTGTTTTGGCACGTTTTAAAGATTCAAATTCTAAATCGAGTACTAACCCTTCTTTATCTCAACTTCCGCCTTTGATTGCTGCGGATATTACAAACGCAGAAAAAGCCATCCTCAGAATGTCGCAGAAAGACAGCTTTGGTCAAGAATTGACTCTACTATGTGACTCCAAATCCTTGCCCAAATCGAGCAAATTGTATTGTCTGTCCCCGATACTAGACGAAGACGGATTGTTAAGATTAGACAGCCGTATCAAACACTTGAAAAATGTCGATTATGAAATAAAATCGCCGATTATTCTCGATGGTCGTCATCCAGCTGTTCGCCTACTTATACGCTATTACCACGTAAAAGCTGCGCACGCGTTTAATGAGTTAGTTTGCAATGAACTGAAGCAGCTTTACTGGATTTTGCGGTGTCGTAGTGAAGTACGCATGATTGCAAGAAAGTGCATGTTTTGCGTGAAGCGGAGAGCATCACCTCAGATTCCACCGACAGGTGACCTACCGGAGCTACGTCTTGCCCACCACGCTCGCCCGTTTACCAATGTAGGCTTGGACTATTTCGGTCCAGTAGAGGTATCAATCGGTCGCCGCAGGGAAAAACGCTGGATAGCTCTTTATACCTGTATGACAACGCGTGCAGTTCACCTCGAAATCGTCGCAAGTCTGTCAGCTGACTCGGCTATTTCCAGTTTACGCCGCTTCATAGCGCGTCGGGGTGTACCTCAAAAGATCCTGTCTGACAATGGCACATCGTTCGTCGGTGCGAACCGGCAGCTGCTAGAATTCTACAGCGAGCCCGTACAGGATTTTGCCGCCGGAAACCAGTGTGAATGGAGCTTCATACCGCCCGCATCACCTTTTATGGGAGGCTGCTGGGAACGTCTTGTTCGCACAGTTAAGACTGCTCTCTTGGCAACGCTAAATGAAAGAGCACCAAAAGAGGAACTGCTTCATACGCTTCTTTTAGAAGCAGAGGCTCTAGTAAACTCGAGGCCCCTGACGTACGTCACACAAAATGAAGAATGCCAGAGCCTAACACCGTTCCATTTCCTGATTGGGACATCTTCAAATCAACAGTTGCCAGTTCGTTTAAATGATAGAGTTTTTTGTATGCGCAAAGAGTGGCAAAAGGTACTTCGACTTTCTGAACACTTTTGGCAAAGATGGCTGAAGGAATATTTACCGAATTTAAAGCCGAAAAAGCAGCGCGACCAATTCAAAAATGTTCAAATAGGCGACATAGTCCTTATTGTGGACCCGGACCTACCGAGAGGGGTATGGCCAATGGGACGAGTAACAAATGTTTACCCGGGCAAGGATGGGGTGGTACGTGTGGCTGATGTGGCCAGCAGAGGGGGCACATTGAGAAGGCCTGCAAGAAAGCTGGCCCTATTAGACGAGCACAAACTTGTGTAGCTTTGCTACACGGGGGGGATGATGTTGGAAACCGTCTATGGTTTTATACTTTTTTATTTGATGTGAAATTGTTTTGACACTGTCAATAAAAAATTCGTACGAGCAGCTGGGTTTAATTCTCACAGTCCTTTATCTTGCTATCGTCCGTAACAGCAATAATGAATTTTGTATGCAACTTTATTGCTCTAGAGCAAATAAGGGCTGCTTTGATCTGAGTATTTACTTATTTATTTATTTAGGAGGTTTTCCTATGACACAATACAATGCAAGACAATTTTTTTTTTTTCAGGTAGATCTACATTTACTTTAGTTGTTAAAACATATCGACAGCCTACAATATTGCTGTTCATGGGTCTGTTTACTATCTCCCATGTGTCATTATTGACTAGACTTCTTATTTCTGACAGAATGGCTTCTTCCCATCCTTTTCTATCACTGCCAGATAAGGCTTGCTTCAGTGTCACTTCTGCATTCCCTGCAAAATCTTGACAATCGGTGAATTCTTCGCTCTCAGTATTGTCTTCCTGAATCACAGCTTCTGGCTCTATATCTACCATGCGATAATTCTTTCTTGGTCTTCCAACATGACCTCGTTCTAATCGTGGTCTACCTGGAGCTCTCTTCATTTCCCTCCCTCCATCACTATGATAAGCATCTTGTCGGGGATGATCGTGTGATGGACCTGCAATGACTTCTGCTTCATCAGTAGATAGAGCGGGATTTTCCACACACTCTATGATTTCATTCTCGGGTTCAGGGATATTTACAGTAGGATTTAGAGTATTTTTCTTTGTATTCAATTCCCACTCTACTTCCGCTCTTTCCACTCCATTTGTGCTCGCATTGGTATCCAATACTTCGTCTCGAATCTTCAAAGGGTCAATTTTAAAATCGAGATTCTCCTTTTCTTGGTTCTTGACTTCATAGAACTTCACATCTCTTGACATAATAATCTTCCTTTGTTGAGGTAACCAGATTCTAAATCCTTTTCTGTCTCTTGGATAGCCCACGAAGATTCCTTCTACACTGCGAGGGGCAAATTTATCTTTTCCTGGTTCCTTGTCCAAAACGTGTACTTTGATCCAAACTTCTGTAAATATTGTACTTTAACAGGTTGCTCAAACCATTTCTCGAAAGGTATTTCACCCCCAAAACCACTCGTCGGACAACGATTTCTTACATGGCACGCTGTTACTATAGCGTCTGCCCAAAAACCAGCTGATAAGCCCGACGAGATCAGCATACACCTCGCCATCTCCGCTAGTGTTCTATTCATCCTCTCTGCTACTCCATTTTGTTGAGGAGTGCGAGGGACAGTCGATCTTCTTGCTATTCCTTCGTTCCTTAAGAAGTTATCGAACTCACGATTACAGTATTCTCCGCCATTATCAGTCTGTAGATATTTGATCTTCTTTCCAGTCAAATTTTCCACATAACTTTTGTATATTTTGAATGTTGTAAAAACTTCACTCTTCTTGCTGAGCAAATAAACTTCACACCATCCAGTATGATCGTCTATAAATGTGACAAAATACTTTGCTCCACCTATGGCCTCATGTTGCATAGGACCTACAACATCAGAGTAGACAACTCTCAATCTTTCCTCACATGGTCCGTCAGATTTCGAAAATGGTAAAGCACTCATTTTCCCACCTGCACAAATATCACAATCGTGTAATTGAATCGCGTCCCCTAACTTAATATGAATATCAGATTTATTCAAAACTTTTACAAGATCTTTTGCGTTCAAATGTCCTAATCGTTCGTGCCACGACATTACATCAATATTTTTGTCCGAAATTATTGACACTGTTTCATTACGCTCCTCAACATAAAATAAATTACTCTTTCGATTTGTGACTAACTTGGTATTGCCGTAGCTATCAAGGTAGGTAGGTCTACCTACCACCCTTACTTTTAAACTGAAATCACCTATTTATTTACCAACAACGTTTATAATTGTAGGACTGAAATAGCAAACAAAACAATATAATATAGGTAAGTAGCTTACCACCTTCCTCTTCGAACCGAAATTACCTATTTACGCAGCACATCAATCATGTAAGAGACTTGAAAAATATGAAGTTCCCTCTATAATATGCCTTGAATCACTCCTGAAGTAGTTGGCACACATCCATTCGTTAACACCCTGATTTGGAAGAGACATTGACAAATGACAATAACAACACCAAAGAAACACATAACAAACCTACATACATACATGCTTCCACCCTAGACGTTTGTGATGGCCATTCGTAGACATTTACCGAAGGATGTTTAATTTGATCAACATGTATATGTACAGCTCAACTGTTTTCTGCCAAAATCACGTAATTACGTGAACTCTTTGTTTGTAGTATACTACCACCTAACCACTTTCTAACCTCACCGTAATTCCTATACCATATCCTCTCCCCTATACCAAAATCTCTCGTGTCACCACCAGCGTATTCTACCTGCTTCCTTTACTGCTCATTTACTCCATCTTTCACTTGCCGATCGCCTTTTAATAAATCTAGACTAGAGCGTAAATTTCTGCGCTGCAAAAGCATCGCTGGAGATACCTTAGTAGTGCTATGAGGAACGTTCCGATATGATAACAGATATGCCTGCAAAGCTGAGTCTACGTCACACCCGTCTATCAGCGCCTTCCTTACTGCGCGCTTACATAGCTTGATAGCTGCCTCTGCTGCCCCGTTAGACGACGGGTGATATGCTGCCGCAAAACTTACTTTTACACCATTTTGCTTCAAAAATTCATAGTATTCTTTTCCTGCAAAAGCGGACCCCCTTTATTATCTAAGATGACTTCTTTGGGTAAATCGAATAGAAGAAATGTCTCTCTTATAACTTTAATAACCGCCTTTGCTGTTGTTGTTAGCATTGGGAAGGCCTCTATCCATTTTGTACTGGCGTAAATCAGTACTAAAAATGTTTTAGCATGAAACGGCCCTAAGAAATCAACGTGTAGTCGTGACCACGGCTCTAACAAGTACGGCCAGGGCGCGGGCGCGGCGCAGTCCGCGGCGCACGTGCCGCAGTTGCAACAGGCGCGCTCAATGTCCGCCTGGATGCCCGGCCACCACATCAAGCTGCGGGCCATGGACTTCATTTTTACGATACCCATGTGACATATATGGATCGCTTTGAGTAACGTATCCCTTAAAGCTGCCGGTATTACTAGCCGATAACCCCAAACAATGCATCCCATATCTATGTATAATTCATGCCATCGCACCTAATATGGCTGAATACTTTCTATCTTGTTTGTTGTTGGCCAGCCTGTTTATAAATAAAATACAACCTTTTTCAACACTTCGTCTTGATCTATACTTTTTTGCACTGTTTCTATCCACCGGCATAAACTTCTGAATAAAATTCAGGTAATTATACTTACCGCTTATTTGTTTACTCACTTTTCCTACGGGCAAGCGCGATAAGGCATCCGCTGCATTCTTCCACTGCTCACGTACTCAAAATCGAAATGATATCCAACCAACAACACTGCCCATCACTGCAATCCACTTGCTGCCATTACAGGTATGCCATTTTGCTCTCCAAATATTGATACTAAAGGCTTATGGTCCGTTTGTAACGTGAATCTCCTGCCGTATAAATACTGGAACCTTAAGTTTTATTCATCTACGCGTATCAAGAAAGCTACGCAACAATATGTTGATTCACTTATTGTTTTTATAATGCTGTCTGTCGTCTTATCTCATTTGCTTGGCAGGTAAAATTTTAAAATGGTATATCTTCCTACCAAATTAACCGAAAGCGATGCCAATTCGATAATTATGCTTATAATTAAATAAAATTACATATTTAATTGTAACTAAGTCAAAATTTTATAAAATAAAAAACGCCAAGAAAATGAGATGAATAATCCAATTTGGAAAGAATGACCCTCATACGCACCAACACTAACAATAATTAACAACACAAGCTTGAATTCAAGTGCATACACAATTTCTAGTATGGATGTGTTCGTAGAGATAACCGATTAATTTTATGACAATACACGAAATGTCATTCACATCGTCTTTTGAATCGATGTTTTGCATGCAATTTAAAATACTCAAAAATATAAAATCTGTAATTAAAAAATATAAAATCTGTAAATAATATAAAAATTGCTTGCATGTGAAGTGTTATTCCATATTTTTGTGTTTGAACGTTTTTCATACCATTCATACCGTTTGGTTCATCATACCATCTTAGGACTAATTAATCAAACGTGGCCACAGGTAGTCTTGTGGCTCTGCTCACCCCATTAGGGATTTCGGGCGTGATAATATGTATGTATGTATGTCTTCACTTTCCGAAAACGATTTCGACATTGCGAAATAGTCGACTATTGAAATAGTTTTTACAATCGTGCAAGATCATTTGCTCTCGTACCTCGGCAGAGGGGAAAGACTGCGCAAGGCGTCTCCAGTTACTAAATACTTGCTACTAAAGTTGTTAACTAACAATTATGAGTAGGTAATGTTTTGAAAAAATTATACCTCACCGAGTTTCTTGCCGCCTCTTCTCTGTAGAGGATTTTTTTCCGAACCGGTGGTAGATTAATTTGTTGACCTTCATATTAAGGGCTTGTAAAAGCGTAAATTTCATAAAGATTCTTAGTTTGACTTTGACTTATCTCGCGTAACGAGGAAATTAATGAAATTTTAAATCCTTGTTGTATTTCGATGTGGACTTATAATTTGTATACAGAATGGTGTCCCCTGGTTTCTCAGACAGAAATTTCATATAATTTCGTTTCGCAGAAATTGTCGGTGCAATGATATTTACGATTTTCATGGAATTCACTAAAAAATATTAATAGAATTAAAAGAATTCACTAAAAGCTCTATGACCAGCGCGCGTGTGAGCCCTTCCCGGTTGCACGGACAAACTACGCGAGTTTGCCAGTGCGTGGTCCACGTCACCGGCCTCCCCGCCAGGCCCCCATCGTTGCTCTGCGTGGGTCGATTCGTTGCCCAACTGTTAATAGTTAAACTATAACCGTACGTTAGATTTTTTGCGGTTCTGAAACCGCTTGCGATAACCGCAGTGCGTGCTAAGCGAAGAGCCTGGCCACACCTCCACGGCACGATGGCGTGAACGTAAAACGGCGCCGCGTCGTTCCACGGTGCGGCTACATAATAACGGTGAAAAATTCCGTTGCACGTCACCCTTATTTCTATAGCTATAAAGGTGATTTGCAACGGATTTTTTCACGACACGACGCCGTACCGTGGTTATGTAGTGGGGCCGTGGAATTTGCACGACGCGGCGTCGCGCCGTGCCACGGCGCCGCGACGTTTCACGTTCACGACGTCGTGCCGTGGAGATGTGACCAGGCCCTTAAACTCACTCCAAGTAATCGGCGCTTTGTCGGAGCAGACGCAATGGTAGAGCGGCGGGTGCTCCTGCACCGGCTCTCGGCGGTTCTCGGCGCGCGCCACGCGCCACGCCGCCGCCACGCACGCCGCCGCCACGCTGTCGCCCGGCACCAGGCTGGCCTGCGCGTCGATGTGGCAGTGCAACACATGCAGGATCCCTAGCGCTGCTCCGACTATCACCTGACGAAAATTGACAATATTCTTTTCCTGAAACTCTGTTTATATTATTAAAAAAAAAATGTTTATTCAATTACTTGCATATACATAATTATAAATCTATTTTTATTTTAATCTAATACTCGGTTGGGAGAGGGAGCGTGGTTGAAGTCATGTCTGGGTGTTGTAGATCTCTCGTGGTTTCTAAATTTGAGTGCGGACCCCTCTCGCGTAGCCTTTAGTAATCGGAGTGACGGACAGCACTTGGGTATGGGCATTGGCTAGAACTGTCGAGCAATCGACTTTGCTAGCCTTTGCTTAATTATCGGTCTAGTTGAAGGGATGCGGATAGGCAGGCAGTTTGCCCATCACCCGAACCACCTCGTAGACCTATTGCACAGTTCTACCTATCTGGGGATGGGTAGTGTTGGTGAACGATACCCTTCCTCCTTGGCGGTGGCTCTTCGGAGCAGGCTGGGGGACGTCGTGGTTGCATGTTCCGGCGATCCCATGGCGTCCCCACTTAACAGCCGAGATGGAAACGCCGGAGTGGTTTTAGACGGGATGCCCCCTGGGGTAAGTCCATCATACCGCCCCATAAAAGCCCTGATCCCTAACCCCGTCAATGTTTGTGTGTGCGTGCGTGTATGCGAGCGCGTGGGCGTGTGTGTCTGTGTGTGTACGTTTGGCAGTTTATATGCGTGAGCAGTGTATTATTATGAATGTATTGCTTTACTTCGTGTTAATTTTAATTTAATTTATATTTAGATGATATTAAGTAATAGGTTTTCAGTTTCTGAATAGCTTTTAGCTTTAAGCCATTATGTTACTCTGATTTTGCAGTCGTGGTGGGAACAAGAATAAATGTTTAATTTCGTATTTAGAAGGTTGTAAAGTTTCGCGGTTTGTACGCCATATTGTCTTCTTGCATAGGTTGATTTTACCACGTTTTTTTGGAACTACACTGTGCTTCCTTCTTCTTGTTTGTACAGAACTGTGATCTAGATCTGATCTATTAAATGTGTTCATATTTAATAGATTTGTGTCGTCTTAAGATCGCGTGTAATATATATAATTTTCTTACAGAGAGAAGATTGCTTAAGATATTATAGTTCAGCTGTGGGAAATGTAAATGGCTTAGTATACATCACTGTAAGTAATGATCTCTGGGCTCGTTCCAGATCCAGGAACTTGGTTTTTATGGCACCACCCCAAACTGGTATGCAGTATACTAAGACTGATTGCACTAAGGATACATAAATTTAGTTTAGCAGATTATGAGAGGCGACGTGTCTTAGGTTCTTGAAGATCGATATAAGTTTCCTTATCCTAGACATGATTAATTCCGTATGGCTGTGCCATGTTAAACGCTGATCGATCATTACACCTAGATACTTAGTGTTCTCAACTTTTGCAATACTGGAGCAAGAACAGTTTAGATTTTCTATGCTACCACATGTGTGGATCTTGATGTGTACATCTGTGGAGCTCAAGTGTTCAATTGCCGCGTCGAGTTATTTAATTGTCTGCTTAACCTCGACAACTATACCCACAAGTATGCATATTACTTTGAAAGTAACATGGAAGATTATGAATAAGGGAATAAGAATCATTTTCGCAAATGTTAAGAAAATGACAGCAAGCATTGCTGGCTCGCAATGCTGCGAAAATGTGGTATTCGAAAATAACTATAGTAGCAAATCAAACCAATAAACCATGTGAAAAAAAACGGAGAAAACTTTTTTTCCTACAAATCTATCTACATCCTGCACCAAAACATAGCAGAACTTCTCAACAAGGCGGATGCGCTGGCAGTACACTTGGAGGAATTTATCTCAAAGAAAACGCCAATCGATGTCCTCTGCATCACAGAGCATTACATTGCTTATGGACATGAAGACCTCCTTACGATCCCTAACTTCAAACTTGCTGCCAGTTACTCTCGCGACAAACGTAGAGAGGTACCTGTATAATGGTTAGGTTACAACACGAATTTAGAGAGTTAGATATATTGAAGTCTTTTTCAATTAAATGTGCCATAGAATGCTGTGCCATAGAATTACTAGGTCATAAAATCATTATTATTTGCATGTATAGGACTCCACAATCAAATTTAAATGTTTTCCTTCAAAAACTCGATGATCTGCTTCACGAAGTATTTAATCATTCAAATAAGAAAATTATTCTCCGTGGTGATTATAATATCAATTTATTAAATAAAAACAACAAAGCTGTACAATTTGAGCACTTGCTATTGAGACCCCAATTTATACCTAGAGATTAAAGAACCTACCAGACTAAGAAGCAAAACCTGTCTAGATAACTTCGCCCACAATATTACTGGATGTAAGGGTTCAGTTATAGAGTTTGGACTATCAGACCACACTGCTTAGGTTCCCTGTCAAAAAAACCTGCGTTGTTAAATGTTGTAAAATCAAACGGCGCGAAAATATGGCACTTTTTAAGAAAAATCTACCTTTTCCAAAATCTTTAACTGCAATGATACTGATAACGCGTATGACTCTTTTCTAGAAACTATTGGATGTTTTTACACCTTATGTTTTCCGTTCCGGACCATTCAAGTAAAAACGAATACAAAACCCAAATGGATATCTCGTGGCATAAAACTCTGCAGCAAAAAGAGAAGACTTCTTATTTGGAAATATAGATTTGCTCCTAACGAAAGTAATAAGAATATGTTTCTAAACTACAATGCAAAGTACAAAAAAAATAATCTCACTTGTCGGTCCCAAAATAACTTCCACATAAAATCATCGCCGTGACATGTTATTTTTTTTTAATTTATTGCAAAATATAAAATACAGTTTAAAAATGTACAAAATATCGCCAAACTACAGAGCAGTTTGTTGGCGATTTATTACACTTCTTCAGTTGATTTGTGCTCAAAAGATACAATACATGATAATTGATAACACAGCATTGTCAACAGGCAGATGTGTATAATGAATAGGCGGTGTTGCCTCTATACAGCAATATACTCAAGATTTCATATAATTTTAGTATAAATATTCATACATATACATATACACATACATAAATGCACATATATACACATACTTACACATACACATGCATTACATGTGCATGCATACACATTAATAGTGTTAAGCAAAAATTTCCAAAGGAGCCAATTACTAAATTAAAAATAGATAACCATAACATTGTCGAACCCGCCAATATAGCTTACGCATTTAATCAGCATTTCATAAATCAAATACAAAAAACAAACTTATCGTCAGTAAAGCAAATTGACGCAAAAGTTAACTGTTCCCATTATTTATTTATGCAGCCAGCTATTCCCCCTGATATAATTAACATAATCAAATCACTAAAAAATACAAATAGTGTTGGTTTTGACGGTATTTGTACCAAAGTAATTAAACATGTTTCTCACATCGTTGCATATCCCCTTACCCACACAATAAATCTCAGTATCTCATTTGGGACTTACTCCAATAAGCTTAAACCTGTGATAGTTAAACTGGTGCACAAAAAACGGGACAAGGTTAAAAACTACAGACCCATTGCGTTGGTTTCTATTTTATCGAAGATATTTGAGAAGGTTATTTATGAAGCTCTATATGCATATTTGGAGAAATATAACCTTCTAGCGAATGAGCAAAAGGGTTTCCGCTAGCAAAAAAACTATAAACATGGCGATTTACTACCTGATACAACCTATAATCGAATGTATGGACGCTCGTACATCAATCTGTGCAATCTTTATGGACATGACAAAGGCATTTGACTATGTAGATCACTCAATACTTGCGAAAAATTAGCCTCTAATGGTATTCGAGGAAATGTCCTCGAACTTATCAAGTCCTAGTTAAGTAATAGAGACCAACAAATTGAACTCTCCGAAATATGTGCAAGTTCCAAGACTGTAAAATAATTTCTTTCCGAAAAACGTAAAGTTGTCTACGGAGTTCATCAAGGAAGCGTTTTAGGACCGCTTCTATTTTTGATATATATAAATGATCTCTCTAAACACATAAAATATCCAACGGTTTTGTTTGCTCACGATAGCACTGTATTAATTAAATGTAATAATGAAATAAATTATCGTCGTACACGTTCAAATATTCCCACTGGCGTAATAAAACGCGTATTGAATCTCAAAGTGTCCCCGCGCACTTACAATTCGTAACAAGTTGAACTTTGCTCGCTGCGCGAAGGCCGCGCAAGCTAACACGACTTTAGACATAGCTCATATGCAGCCAGATATCCGGCTATCCGGCCAATGGCCGTGCCAGATATCCGGTATCCGGCCAAACCTCTATCTGTTGCATCTCTAGTAGACGACCATATGAGACTTGACGCATGCGTGCTTCGTGTAAATAGCAGACGAGACCGGTATTAATAATAATAATAAATAATAAAAACATTTATTTCAGCAATTACATGGGTCGCCTTAGCCTAGTACATAAGTACATATTATAGTAACATAATTTATTCTTACATTATGTTAGGTTTAATGTATGTATAAACATTTTGGTAAGTAAGAACATTTTACTTATATGAACTGTTTGCCACCTGGTCCTGCTATAAACGTCTCGACATAAAGCCCCGGGCACATTACAGGCAAAACAGAAGCGCAGCACGATGCCCTTCACGCCCGAAATGTGATCGGGCCTTAGTGATCGGGTGAGGGATCACTGGATATATTAACATTATACAAATTAAGAATTTTATTTAAATTTCGGGCCTCACAGGAATGCAAACTTTTTCTGTGAGGGTAGTGGCAAGCAAATCTAGCGGTGAATGAAATTTGGTGGGGATTGTGCGCATGGGTACGACTGCTCTCGCTCCTATCACCGTCCCGCTCACTCCCCCACGATACCCAATTTTCGACTTCTGCGCAAGAACAGTCACCGTTAGACTTTCCTGCCACTACCTGTACGGAATCCTCCATTTGCCCTGCAAATCTAATGAGGGGCGTTCAAATACGATGATAGGCCTTAATGATAAATATTGTTAAAACTCACCCCCGTCGGTCCATACACGTTGTCGATCCATCCAGCCACTGGCTCTTTGGCTGTGCCGATAACTGTAACAACAACATGCAGCATTGTCACTTTCTTGACATACGGGTATCCGGTTACTATCCGGTATCTGTCCATGATTTTACTATCCGGCCGGATACCGGATATTTATCTTCAAGTGCCACACCATTACTGGAGGTTGGCCGTTAGCTCTGTAAATTTCTCCCGGTCTTGAGCCATCCGGAATAGTTCCTCTGCACTGTTGTCCCGGTCCACTCCCTAACGTCACGCAGCCATGATTTCTTCCGCCTTTCAGGTCGCCGTTTTCCCTGTATTTTGCCCATCAATATTAGTTGAAGCAGCTGATATCTGTCATGCCGCAACTCGTGCCCCAGATATGACTTGAATTTATGTAATTATTATAAAGTATAAATAAATAATAATAATTATTATTGTAAATGAGTAACTGACATGTAATTCAATAATTATAAATAAATGAGTTAATGAGTTATTCGACTTTGCGCTTTTAGACGGTATGCAATTATTTTCGGGTCACACCAGCACGCTGAAGCACCTTCTCGTTGCTGACTTTCTGAGTCCAGCTTGTACGCAGGATGCGACGGTAGCATCGCAATTCAAACGCTTCTAAGCGTGGCTTTGTATCTTTCTTTATAGTCCACTCTTCATACATAACTAAAGCTACATTTGGCCTTTAGTTATGTAAGGCAGAATGCAAGCAATGTAGAATCCGAGTTCTGAGTCTTAGGTTGATTTTCCGGCAGCACAGAACTTTTTTCATTTTGCTAAATGATGCACGGGCGATTTCAATGTGGGTCTTAATTTCTTGGTCGAACTCCCATGCTGCATTCACCCATGCACCGAGATATTTGTAATGCTGGACTTGCTGAAGAACTTTTCCTGCTACCGATATTCTTGGTCATAAATAAGGGTCGCTGGTTATCACCATGACTTTGGTCTTAAATAAATTTATAGACAAACCAGCTCTTTCACTGCACTCGTGAACTCTGTCAACCAACTCTTGTAGATCCTCCTGAGCAATAAAAACGGTATTATCTGCATAACATACATACATACATAGCATCACGCCCGAAATCCCTAATGGGGTGGGCAGAACCACAAGACTACTTGTGGCCACGTTCTCATATCGTAAGTTATTAATGACCTTACCGTTCATTTTCACCACCCCCCACCATCAAGATTCTCAAGGGCCTCCTTCATAATAGCCTCGAAGTATATGTTGAACAGTAATGGGGACAGAATGCAACCCTGACGCACACCCCAACATATATCAACATTCTCCGTATGTTCTTTTTCCACTCTGACTGTTGCCCTTTGGTTCTCATATTTATAGGTTTTTAATAATTGAAACATCTTTGACATCCAGCCCAATGTCGTTCAAGCGCTTTATAAGCAGTTCATGCCTTACCCGGTCAAACACGTTTAAAGCACAATATAACATTAGTCTGCATATCTCGACATATTTGTACGAGAACGTTCAGAGCAAACACGGCTTGACGAGTACCAACTCCCAAACGTCCCAAACTGGCTATCTCCCAGCTTTTTATCACATTTAGGTCAAATTCTGTTCTGCACGATGGTAAGGAACACTTTAAGCACGTGGCTCATGAGACTGATCGTACGAAACTCTTCACACCTCTTGGCGTTTTGTTTTTTAGGCATAGTAACAAACGTAGATCTAAGCCAGTCTTTTGAGAATCCACTAACGTACGATATTGTTAAATAGGTCAGTCAATAAACCAATCTGATCTTCCTCCAAGAGCTGTAATACTTCTATTGGGATTTTGGGATGCTATCTGGTCCAGGTGTTTTCCCGGTCTTGGCCGATTTTAATGCCCGTAGTACCTCTGATTTTAAAATAGAAGGACCAGTATTATCTACAACAAGTGCGGATAAGTTTCTCGACGAGTCTGTGAACATGTTGGTAATAATATTATATATTCTATTATATTATATTCGCACCAAACTACCTTCTTGTTTTCCACGTCCAGAAGAAGGTTCCCACCGCTGTCAACCAAGGGAGCTATTGTACTTCGATTATGCCCCACCATTTCTTTAATGTGCTTATGCATATTTTAGCTGTCATGTTTCCTATACAGCTCCCCCATATGTTCACATTTATCCGCAAATAATTGCTCTCGGCAATGGGCTATGTCTTCACGAATTCTGTCATCAAGCTCTTTGTAAAGTGCTGGATTGCTGTGTTTGTGAAGCCTTCGCTGTTCCATTAACTGTATAGTAGAGTCAGCTTTCCAGTTTCTTTTTCACGACGACGATGGTTGCATAAAGAGATGGCAGATTTCATTCACCTTCAACTTCAATCTGATTAGATGCCCACTGGTTAATCTCATTTACTCTCTCTCTATCAGGATACCGGATAGTGAGTCAGTATCCGGCCGGATACCGGATAGTAAAAGTTTGGATCAGAAATAGGATAAATTAAAAAAAACACCCCAGCGGCCCTAACATGCATGCCACAAAGATAAATTAGAACCGTTTATCTCTATGACTATCTCTTTCTTCGGCACTAGTGTGAGAGAGACGCACTTAGAGATAAACGGTTCTACTTTATCTTTGTGCCATGCATGTTAGGGCCGCCGAAATAAGACAAATGTACAATATTAGTTCCTACTAAATAAAAAGTTAGTTTGTTTTATTTAAATATAAAACTTCACGTAACATCACGTTGCGCACTTTCGATTATTCCCAACTGATGTAATAAATCGTGTATTCAACGTCTATGGCTTTCCCGCGCACTAACAATTCGTAACAAGTTGAAATTTGCTCGCCGCGCGAAAGGCGCGCAAGCTATCACGACTTAAGAGATAGCTCGTGTGCGCCCGGATATCCGGCTATCCGGCTAATAGGATTACTGTCTGGCTTTACCACTCTGAAATCTAACTTTTATTATTTATTATTTTAGGTATTTACTTATAGACGGTCGGACAACAGCCACTGGTAGACCCTGCGAGTACCTCTGCAGGACATCTTCGGCTACTGCTTTCGTGTAAACGTAGGTGTTTGGGTAGCCTCCGATAAGTCTGGAAAGATAATGGGCCAGTTTTGAAACAAAAATCTCCGAACATAGTTGATTTTAGTTTTATAATTCACGAGAAAGTTACAAAAACTGAAAAAGTTTTCTTTTGTACGGTGATGTTTGTCGGAGCAGCGTAGTATCGTAGGTTCAGAAAAGTAACATTGCATCTATTATACAGGATTTCGGAAAATAGTTAAGTTTAGTTAAGTTCTATCTCTATACTTACTTTTAATTATACTTATAATTTGATGATCTTGGATAAAAAAGAAGAAGAGAAATAAGTAACTATATGAAAAATTTCGTAAGGTGATACTTAGTCAGATTCCGGCGGGTTTCAGAACCATTTCCCGACACCTTTATATTTTTATCTTTCATACTCATAACCCTACCTACGACGCTGCTGTGGCTATAATGGTGAACAGTTCTTACCCCGGTGTGATGTTATTGATAATCTTCTCGTCCAGACTCTCAGCTAGGTAGATCAGTTTGTCGCCCGAGATAGGACTCTCGTAAAACACCTCATCAACCTCATTCAGGGTGCAGTTACTGCGAACATCAATACAAACATTAAACTTTTTTTTGTAAACGGTACCTTTGAAACATTAGAAAGAAGCGTATTTCTATCCTCATGTCAACCTGCCTAGGGCCGCTCGCTTGACATTTGATACCCTAAGATCCCTCGCACACGAAAAATGATGAAGGTCCACAATGAACGAGGGTCTCCAGTTACCTGTAAGCTGTGGATATGTGGACCATGGCCTTTAATTTAATACAGGCTCTAGCTAATGACAGCATCTCTCTGGTCCCGCGTACGTTGATGTTCACAGCTTGCCGGAGTGCCTCATTGAACCTGACGGTGGCGGCTCCGTGGAAGATCACCTCCACCTGGAGTTAAGGAATTAAATACGTTGTAGAATTTCTGTACATGAGATCAAGCCGACCAAAATAGATACTTGATAGGCGGCACGTTCTTATAGCGATACTAGCGACATCCAGTATCGAAAGGAGCGCCCAACAAGTTGTTAGCGCCGCTGTGTCAAATAGCAGAACTAATTTGACAATTCATACTAAGTAGTATTATTAATGCAAAAGCAAATCTGTCTGTATGTCTGTTTCACTTTTATGGCCAATCTTACCATCTATCCAGTCAATATTTTTATCTATAAATGTCTTGATTGGCTTGTTAGCTGATTCACGTGGATTTGTCTGTTTACATTTAGTTAACTTCCTAATCGAATAGAGTATAGTAACTAGGGCTTGCAAATATTCGGTGATTTCGATATTCAAATGTTCGGTTTATAAACTAGATGGTATTCGAATAGGGAAGATGTATAATTGTTTTTGCATCTTGTATTGGAATGTGCTGAGTAATAGAAACCGATCTGTGTACGCAAAACCTTTTTATGTTGATTATTTTATGAGTTATGGAGCTTTGAAAAGTTATTGTTCATACTACTCGCAAAAACACTTCATACAAAATGGACAACAGCTATGACGCCACAGCTGTCGTTAGACTGTACGAAATGTATAGCGTTTAAACGAAACCTGCAATTATTTCCGAAAATACTGTTTTTAGACCAACATCGTAAAAATAAAACATGACATAAAGATGACGATGTCCAAAAAACTAAAATCAGAACTAAAAAACAACATATATTTTTCACTAATTCTTACCCTTAATCAAATAAAAATGAATAGTCAAAATGATCTGCTTTTGTTATATTTACTTATATCAATACCTGGATGACCGAGCTTTGCTCGTTTTTTTTATTTTGGTAAATCGTGTTTTTTCACTACATTACTACATTCATTACATTTAAACCTTATTTTGATTTTCATGCAACTTATCCAATATTAGAATACCTACTATTCGAATATTTTGGAATTTAAGAAAAAACGGATTTTTCTTATAGGTATCAGTTTTATTGCCTTTTAATAAAGACGATAACACAAACTATGTACTCATTAGTTTTTATAGCGAAATACGGTTACGTAAATGCGGTGTAGGACGTAAAATAGAACAACAATAGTAGTTTATGCAACGGTTGCATAATGATAGGCCTTAAACCACTAGTGCGGTTTTCATGAAACGAGCTTTAGCGAGTTTCATAATAAGATCGCACTTGTGTTTTAAGGCCAAATTATGCAGAGTTGCATACATAACTTTATCTACACACACATTATAAATCCTCCATGATGGATTCAGAAACAATATTTTCTGGCAACAAGTAACATCAACAGGGCAACAAGTTCACATCACACACACTCCGAGAAGACTACTATTCATATTTTCAACTAAAATGTAAATTACAAACAACTTTTTCTATTCAATTCAACAACAATTCTACTTTCGTTCAGCAAAAAATCTCATTTCTATACTAAAAACGATACGGGAATAACATTGCAGCACTCGTTTTACCTAATTGGTTGTCAAAATGGTGGTCATTTCCTACGGTTTTTGATTACACTATGGAGGTTTTATGATATGGGTGTAGATAAAAAAATATTCGGATATTCCAATACCATCATCTTATTATCCGAATAAAAATACCAGGCGAATATTTGAATTACCTATTCGAATATTCGGATTGCAAGTCCTAATACAAAACGTTTGCTAGATACCTCGTCCATAATCTTCTGGCGGTCCATCTCACTGATGCCAAGCCCGAGCTGCCCGACGTCTCCCTCCACGATGCTGATCTTGTTCATGAAGTCCGGCCGTTGCTTGTGAAGTTTTTCGTATAGCTGCATTCATAGAATGGTTTAAGAGGATATATGCGTGGCAGCACATGCTGGGAACGTCGGAAATATTTGTCAAACAAGATAAAATTGAAACAACCGACTACAATTTTTGTAATGTTGAAAATATCCCCTTAAAAGTATCTACCAAGCATTGTATAAGTTTAATTTTGCATGCGTGGGTGCTTCGACTTTTGTTTCTTTATAAATTTACAGAAAAGTGGTTGATTTTTGATGTTCGTGCAATCTGTAGGAATGATTTCGTGAAAAGGGAAGTGTGTAACAGGAAGCCCGGGAAGCGCGCTATTTGATTTGACCATCACCACTTCTATGCACACTCACCGCATCTTCAAACTGCTCTTGAAGACGTTTTTGCACATCCTTGTTCTTCTTCGGTCTCGCAAGAAGGTAGATTTTTTTTAAGTCTGGACATGATCTGAAATAGGAATGAAATTAATTATTATATAATATTAGCGAACCCGGCAGACGTCGTACTGCCCGGAAAAGCAGCGCCAAATTAACCAAATCAAATTTGGTGTCGTACCGGCAGCAGCGCCCCCTACCGGGTCTTTGTGTGTCAGGTGCATGCTGGGCACCAGCGACTCTCTTTCTCTCTCTCTCTCTCTCTCCCTCTTCTCTTCCGGTGAGTCAACCTGTACGGAGTGATGACGGTCGCCGGACAGCCGACACGTATCACTCACTCACTCTGTTCCTCTCTCCTCTCTCTCTCTCTCTCTCTCTCTCACACACACACTCTCAAGTATACCCCATTCATAGGATTCAGCAAATCAAATTTGGTGGCATACCGACAGCAGCGCCATCTACCAGCTCCAATGTCTGTGGGGTCCGGACCTTTCATGCTCGCAAGGACCATGTAAATTGGTTAATTATTAATTTATTAATTTTTTTGCGATATCTGAATCTGACTAAAGAGACTTCATAGTGTTCTCTATACTATATTCGATAATTTTTCATGTTCGTGTATTTGTATTATTAGGACAGGAAATGTTATATTTCAACTGTTTCTTTTTGATATTTGGAGACCTTACATCCATCCTTATACTTGACCCTGGAGACTGTCTACACCTCCAATACGTTTTCAATCGTTTTTGATAATGTAAATGACGGACTAAATAGTTCTTTCAGGAAACTAGCCTATTATAGTTCACAAAATATAAAAAAAACACGCTTTGTCAGTAACGCACAAAAAATAGAAAAGACCTTTATTATCAAGATAATGTATTGCGAAGCAGTGTTGCCAACTATTAAATTAAAAAGTTGCTAGAAACCTAGAAGATGCCACAAAGTAGCTAAATATTTCAAAACGTTGCTAACAAGTGTTAAAGCTCTTTTAATAATACATTATTATAAAAAAATACTCGATAGTTATTGTAATCGTAAAAATTGGCAAGAAGCTCATTTTAATGTATATTTATATGAAGGCGATTGCCGGGAAAGTGTTGTTGACACACGCATCGGTACCTAATTTAAAAATGTCAAACAATAAAATATAGAAATTTAATGTACTGTGTCTCTATTATCCAATATTATTATTATTATTTATATCTTTGTTTTTCTCGGCTTTCACCGGTATTCTGGTATGCACTGGTATGCCCAGGCAACTTACTTACTACTAAGTTGTTTGTGAGGATCGTGTTGTGTCAGATATTATTTGTTGTGTGTCTGTGTAGCAAGGTGCTCAGAGGTTCGCATGGTGGTGAGGTGTGAGGGTAACTGTGTCGTTGAGTGTGAGGCGCCTTGTGAGGGTGCGGGTGGTGTGGATAAGGTAGGCTCCTGTTCAGTTTGTAGGAATTTTCTGACTATTCTGCATGTATTTAGGATAACGGCTTTCTGCATGAGGTTGTAGGTGCTTGGTGTTCGTTTTAGGGTCCTCAGTGATTGGTGCAGTTGTATTGGTATCAGGCCTGTAGCGGATAGGACTATCGGTACTATAGTTACTTTTTGTAGTTGCCATAGTCGGGTTATTTCGTCTTTCAATTCGGTGTATTTGGTGAGTTTTTCAGCTATTGTGGTTTGTAAGTTATGTGTATTGTCTGTTTTGTTTATTAATGTGATGTCAGGTCTGTTATAGTGGATGGTTCGGTCGGTAAGGATAGCTCGGTCTAAGTATAGTTTTGTTGTTATATTTTCTAGCACCTTTTCTGGGTTGTATTTATATTAGGCTTTAATAGAAATAATCAGTTGATGTTGGTGGGCAAGTTTTTGGTGTATGATATTTGCAACTTGGTCGTGTCTATGTTTGCAGTCGGTCTGGGCTATTTACTTTACATGCGCTTGTGATATGTTGAATAGTTTCCGGGCAGCTATTGCATTTTCTACAAGAATCATTAGTTATTATCTTTGTTATATGCCGTTGGTAGTTCCTGGTCTCTATAACTTGATCTTGGATTGCTATCATAAAGCCTTCAGTCTCCGGGAAAACCTCGCGTCGACTCAGCCATGAGTTTGACGCGTCTTTGTCGACATTAGATTGGCACAAATCGTGGCGATGTCTTCCGTGTAACTTTCTAGCCCATTCGGCAAATTTTGTCTTGTCATCTGTCAAATCTTCGTTTTTCTGAACTGATTTTTCTTTTAGATTTAATGGTGTAGATTTACTATCATTTTGGACTATTGCTTTGTGAAATGTAGATGATTCAGATTTAGTGAAAAAGTATTGTTTTAAAGTCGTGATTTGTCTATTGTGTAGATTTGTAATGTGAATGATGCCTCTTCCACCTTTCTTGGCAGCGTCAGCCTCTGAAAACAAGATCTGGGATGATGTTTTCTAAATTTGGTCATTTTGGTGCTAAATCAGCTGAAAAGATGCCAAATTTATCTACAAAATTGCTACATTGGTACACAGGGAGAATGCGTTTGATGGGTACCCTATTTTATAGGGAAACCCAAATGAGGGCTTTTGGTTTTGGTAAGTGCTTCGTCGAATTAACTGTATCCAATTCGTTAGCCTTTCATTACAGTAAGTCGACGATATGCTAGACTATCAAAATAAACCCAACGAAAATCTCTATTATGGTAACTGGTTCCGTTCCGTTCTGTGTTAGGAGAAATTCAAATTAAGATTCAAATTGTAATTATTGAGCAAATTGGCCACATGTGGGTTATTTCACTTGTCACACGGATAAATTAAAATGCGTTGAATCTACCAGCGCTTCGGATAGGACCATCATTACCGAGAAACACCGCAAAAAACTCAGTAGAAAATCATCTTTTCACGTCAAAACATTGATTTACATTATATATAAAAACCCGAATAAAACAAAGTAATAAGGCAATAAATGATAATTATCAAGACTAATAAAATAATCGATTGTTGAATAATCGAGAAATAAAAAAATACTGTAAAATAAAGTACAGGAAAATACTATGAAGTCTCTCTAGTCAGGTTCAGATATCGCACAAAACGAATAAATTAAAAACTAACAAATTTAATTGGTCCTTGCGAGCATGAACCATCTGGACCCCGCAGACAGCACCCGTTCACGAGTATGACGCGTATCTCAGCCATAAAACTTTGAACTTTGCATAGTACCGTGATTGAACCCGAGTTATGGAAATTTTCTATTGATATAAATATGAATAGAACCACCGACCGCGAAGCAAGATGCAAGCAATCGATGGGTAGGGCTGCAGAGGAACCTTCTGACGATGCATGCAGAGTCCAGGAGACTACCTTCTGAATATGACCTTATGTATAAACTCCAGACATCCAGCGACAGCCTCTTCAAGTCTTTAACTTATTATTATTAGACTCGACGTTGGGCGGATCGCCAGAATCCCCCAGCAGTGGTCTTTCAAAACCCTTCCACGAACATACCTGAGTAACTTCTCAACCAGTAGCTTCCCGAGGAATCCAGTGCCTCCCGTGAGAAGAACAGTGGTTCCCGAAAAAAACTTCTGTATGTGGGACTCACCTCTCGCTTCTGTTTCGTCCACCATGTCCAAGAAAGTGATATCTCCGCCCTGCTTCTGGGTAATATCTCGGTCGGTTGCAGCCTCCATCATAGCTGGAAAAATACTTGATTTAATACATAACGTCCAGTAAATGGACACTAGAGAAATTATCAACTTTAAATTATAATTTAACAAATAGAAAACCGACGTCAAAACCCCTTTGATAAATAAGAAATAATGATTACTTTCGTGAGTCAATTAATTGACTTACGAAAGCCAATCATTATTTCTTACTTATCAAATTAAATATATCGAAGTCGTTTGTCATGTAAATTTACTTGCCACGGACTTTGATATATTTAGTGTATCACTTAATCAATAATATATCTGCCGTTTCTAGGTAATTGACTTATGAAAGCCAATCATTATTTCTTACTTTTCAAAGGAGTTTTGAAGTCAGTTTTTTTATTTGTTAAATTCTAATTTTATTTTTTAGTTTTAGTTTAGTTTATTTCTCAAAAACGTACATAACATAATTATAAAAATAATTTCCTCGCCAAACTGACAACAGTTTGTTGGTGAGATCGCCACC
This sequence comes from Tortricodes alternella, assembly GCA_947859335.1. Lineage (NCBI taxonomy): Eukaryota > Metazoa > Arthropoda > Insecta > Lepidoptera > Tortricidae > Tortricodes > Tortricodes alternella. The sequence goes on from OX401975.1 coordinate 17,431,582, forward strand.
GAGTGATTACCGTATTTGATTTAACGACACACATTTACTACATAAAATAACTATAGCATAATGCCAATTACTCATCACACTTAAGATAATTTTGCTATCCAAGGTGCAAAGACGTGGATCTTTGAGGAGTTTTCCTGGGTCTTCAAACCCGGTTCTATTTACCACGCATTTTCATGAGCATAAATTGCTTCTCAACCTTATACAGAAATCTAATCGCCACCTGTGAAATACTTATCAGTGAGGAGTTCCGGTGGCTATCTATGGTCTTCATTATCAGTTTCAGTTCACCAAATAATGCTTTTGAAACGCAACTGCTTGAGATATTACAGAAAATACCAAAATTGTTATATGAGTGCCTATAATATTTGAGGAGTTCCATCGATTCCTCATAGATCCTCTCATCAGATCTCATTGTTGATTACAACGTGACCTGCTGGAAGGTATACCCTGTCACGTTCGTCGCCGCTGATACCGCCGAATATTCCAGACCCGGTGACGTCACAGCGGCCATGCTGCAGAGCGCCAAGCCCGCTGTAACCCCCACCCCCACTCACGTCCGCACCGAGCGGGTATAAAACGATGAGCTCCAGTCGCGAACAGACGTGTGGCGGGTCGTGTACCTACGACTGCGCCCGTCCTATAGCGAGAGGCACATCGACTGACGCTCTCCTCCCTCCGCACCTACTTCCTCACCCTAACTAACCGCTCCAGACAAAGCCGTGTGGCGGGTCGTGTCTTACGATTTCGCCCGGTGGAGTCTCCCCGTTCTCCTCTAACTAACCGCTCCAGACAAAGCCGTGTGGCGGGTCGTGTCTTACGATTTCGCCCGGTGGAGTCTCCCCGTTCTCCTCTAACTAACCGCTCCAGACAAAGCCGTGTGGCGGGTCGTGTCTTACGATTTCGCCCGGTGGAGTCTCCCCGTTCTCCTCTTTAACTAACCACTCCAGGAAAAGCCACGTGGCGGGTCGTGTCTTACGATTTCGCCCGGTAAAGCCTCCCCGTTATCCCCGTAACTAACAACTCCAGGCAAAGCCGTGTGGCGGGTCGTGTTTTACGATTGCGCCCGGTGGAGCCTCCCCGTTCTACTCCCAAATTAACAAACCCCGGAAAACACCGCGTGGCGGGTTGTGTACTACGATTACGCCCGGTGAATCCGTTCTATCCCGTGATCCTCCTCCGCCAACGAATCCCGACCGACAAAGACGTTCGTAGCGTAGGGAATCACTCACCGCCGCCAGAATAGGGACCCGCGCGTGTGTACCCAGTGTTAATTCTAAGAAGCTAAGAATCTGTGACATTAATAAATGGTATTGCATTCATCTTGGTTTAACTTAGGATTCCAATCAACAATCCCCTGAGCTAGACCGTATTCTAAATCCCCAGTACATCTGTACCGGGATTCTTTTAATGTCAGTGACGTGCCCCCAGGCACTACATTACAACCCTATCGATTAAAAAAAGGATCTCCATATAATCGGGGAACTTACATAAAAAATAATAATAAAAAATTCCGATAAATTGAGAATCTCCTCCTTTTTCCTCGGATAATAAAAATTAAATACTTTGTCATGGGGCGTTTTTAACATATTTTAACTAATTTTATATTAACTTTGGTACGATTTCTGGATTTTAAAATATTTGGAGTAATTAGTTACGCAAAACAATTTGTTGAATGAAAATAGTGTAAAATACTTTTTCACTTCTCATGCTCGTAAAGTTGTTCTTTATGTCAAGAGAAGGGTGCATAAAATGGGTTTTATGCTCTTGTGCATAAAGTAATTTCTTCTGTTAGGATTAAGGCAATTAAGCCTTACAGCCACATACACAATACACCTTCATTTAATTGATATAGTTTTATGAGATTTAGGTTATATCTTAATTTAATGACGACATATGTATTACTATCTAAATACAAATTTACGATTAATACGGGCATGCATTTACGTAAAAAATATACGGCAAATATTTATAATAACTTGGCATTAAGGCTGAGACCATAGTCGAACGTCACATACTTAGTTGAAAATAAAAATAAAAAATAAGAAAATTTGTGTGGCGGGAAACTAATTATTTGTCAAACAAAACTAGAAACTAGCTTAATTTGTTGTGTTACGGTTGAAAAACCAATCAGTTATCCGTTAGTTATTAATTCAGAGGGCGCCGACCGTCCAGTGGCGCCCTCATCACTGTTATTGTGTTTTCTATTAAAGGAACATATTTTATTAAAATTGAAGCCGTATAAGTTGTTACGCAACTTAATATACAACGTATATGCTATATAATATAGCTTTGCAAAGTATAACCATCATCTAATCAATTTAATAGAAAATAGTGGCCGCTATTTTCTGTTAAAATGATGACGTACCGTTTATACTTTGTAAAGCTATATTACATAGCATATAAATTGTGTATTAAACGGCGCAACAACTTATATGGCTTCAATTTTAATAATTTTTTTTTTTTTTTTTTTTTTTTTTTTTTTTTTTTTTTTTTTTTTTATTTAGTTTTAACCTCTTAATATAGTTACATCTTATATCAATCATCTGCCAAACTGCATTGCAGTTTGTTGGCAGAAAGATGGTGGCTCTCCACTACATCAATAACCACTGCTTAGTCGAGGCGGCGGTGAGGCGCGCGTTCGGGGGCATCTTGCTTTTTTATAGCACTTTTTCTTATTTATATATATTTCATCTAGGAATGTAGGTAGCCGTGCCTGCGCCAAACGCTCGCCGCGTCGCCACCCGACCCCGCAAACTATACATGTATAAATACAAACATTTTGTGACTTATTTGTGTGCGATAGTTATCTGGTTAGTGTACTTAATAGTTAAGCAATACAATTTTAATTATATTTTCAATCAGAGACTCTTATCCACTTTGGCAAGCAGCCAATACTTACCTTCCTTAAATACTTTCCTTTAATAGAAAACACAATAACAGTGATGAGGGCGCCACTGGACGGTCGGCGCCCTCTTAAACAATGTCTACAAGTAGTGATAGTGACGATCAAATAATGATTTTTTCGCACCTCTTTCCAATAAAGTCTCAGGCAAAATCATTATTAATTTTTCTTGTATATGCTTAATCCTTGTTTTCTTTCCTTGCAATCGAAGTGAAAAGAAGAGTGTAAAACTTGAGCATAAAACCCATTTTACCCTCGACACGTGACTATCCACCCTCGCCGTACCGGTTCGGGTGGCTATATGCACGTCTCGGGTAAAATTACTAGTTTTATGCTTCTGTTGTACAATCTACTATTTCCTACAACTACGCTTTAATTTCATCATTATGCCCAACTACACAATTTAAAATCTTTCCATCCATTTCTGTTGATAATCCTAACTAATATCACAAATGTGAAAGCAACTTGCCCGCACACCTTCAACCCAAACCACTGAATCAATCCTGATGAGTTCTGGTACAAAATAGATTAAACCCTGGAGAAGGACATAGGCTACACAAACAACCATTCTATTCAGACGAAGTCGCGGGCAACAGCCAGTCTTGAACCTTCTTCGTCTTCTGAACCTATTATTATGATACATATATGACGGTACAAAAGCGAAAACTCTCAACCCTGCATAAACGACAGATCTGTCCCGGTTGAAACCAGGCAGATAGACATACCACATCCTGAACCAAATCACAAAACTCCCCTCTCCTCAGCCACGCGAACAAAGCCGCGAGCATACCCAATTTATCTATCACTAATAAAAGAAAAAGCCTGTAGCTTAAATATATTGTTTCCAAATTTAATCTTGTTGCTGTTGATTTTACATAAGCGCTTCAATTAATTAGCTTCAATTAATTATCCTTACTCTGTTTTAAATAATCTTTTCAAGCAACTTAACATATAAAAATAAATAAATAAAACAAGAATATAGTGTATAATTCCCGGTTTTTATTTTAACCTCATTATATACATGTATACGCTATGAAATAGCTCTCTCAAAAATTATTAATGAATATTGCTTTAATATTTACCACTGGACCCTTCTAAAATTGCATTTCATACCTATTAACGGTGAGTGGAGGGAGAAAAAAAACATTACAGCTATGGTTCGTGACAAAGCGCGTTGGCCGTTGGGGCTGCGCAGTAGTCGATTTACTGGCCAAATTGGTGGTATGAGGTGAGGCGCGACGGAGGGGGTTACAAGTTTCAAGTAGTTTTAAGTTACAAACTTAACATTAGCATACGTGTCTAATAATTTGAACAATTCAGTAGTCTGCATCTCGATTATAACTACGCACAGCATTGTCTTGTAACAGCAAAGTTCATGCAACTAAAAGTAACATGCAGGAGTTTATTGCATTTTCTAGAGACTTAAACTAATCTTCACCAACAACTTATTGTATTTTTAATAGTTTTAATAATTATAATTATTTCTTAACAGGCCATAGGTGAAAATAACATTAGTTTGTAAGTTTTAATGTAACTAACCCACATGAGCAACTGCCGCAAATAAATTATTATTATTATTATTATTACTTTCTAGCGTTTTCATTTATTTTTTTAAGTTTGTACATATATGGTGTAAAATGAATTTGAATTAAGTGCATCTATTATCCTAAAAAACATTTCACTTCTAATATAAAACAATAGCCAAGTAATTTCGCGCGCGACTGTACCTATGCACAGACACATCCCCTCCACCTCTGCCCAGCGCTTTTTTTGGACGTTTTTTGGACCTTGGACGAGTTATATCCACACTACATGACATAATGGCAATAAGAAACGTCATGTATACATGCATACCGAAAATTTCAGTTTCGAATTCTATAACACAACCATTATTTACAATTTGCCTTTAATATAAATTAAAACACAAACGACACAAAAAACTACAAAATATTCAAAAATAATAACCCGACTACAGTCATTACAAAATAATGCAATATCTTCAGGCGTTGAGCCCTCTTTAAGCCTTCAGGAATGGTGGAAAGTGGGTCTTTTAGTAAATAGACTCTTATACCTTTCAGGAAGTTACTGAAATACTCGTTCCAGTCAATACAGCTGGTATCAAAGTCGTATATATGCTTGTCGGCGTCGCACATCTCGTTGTACAGACGTGTCATGTTGTGATTGGTGAATTTCCATTCGCGAAGCGTGAAAAAGTTGATGACTCCAGAAAATTGCTCTATTTTTCCGTAGGCTTTTCGCAATCTGAAACAATATACATATTTATAATAAACCTGTAGAAATGAAGTATCTGTACCTTAAATATACTTATTATAAAAATAACAAATAGGGTTGATATAGGTTTTGAAATTCACCAATCACAACATGACACGTCTGTACAACGAGATGTGCGACGCTGACAAGTATTTATACGACTTTGATACCAGCTGTATTGACTGGAACGATTATTTCAGTAACTTCCTGAAAGGTATAAGAGTCTATTTACTAAAAGACCCACTTTCCACCATTCCTGAAGGCTTAAAGAGGGCTCAACGCCTGAAGATATTGCATTATTTTGTAATGACTGTAGTCGGGTTATTATTTTTGAATATTTTGTGGTTTTTTGTGTCGTTTGTGTTTTAATTTATATTAAAGGCAAATTGTAAATAATGGTTGTGTTATAGAATTCGAAACTGAAATTTTCGGTATGCATGTATACATGACGTTTCTTATTGCCATTATGTCATGTAGTGTGGATATAACTCGTCCAAGGTCCAAAAAAACGTCCAAAAAAAGCGCTGGGCAGAGGTGGAGGGGATGTGTCTGTGCATAGGTACAGTCGCGCGCGAAATTACTTGGCTATTGTTTTATATTAGAAGTGAAATGTTTTTTAGGATAATAGATGCACTTAATTCAAATTCATTTTACACCATATATGTACAAACTTAAAAAAATAAATGAAAACGCTAGAAAGTAATAATAATAATAATAATTTATTTGCGGCAGTTGCTCATGTGGGTTAGTTACATTAAAACTTACAAACTAATGTTATTTTCACCTATGGCCTGTTAAGAAATAATTATAATTATTAAGACTATTAAAAATACAATAAGTTGTTGGTGAAGATTAGTTTAAGTCTCTAGAAAATGCAATAAACTCCTGCATGTTACTTTTAGTTGCATGAACTTTGCTGTTACAAGACAATGCTGTGCGTAGTTATAATCGAGATGCAGACTACTGAATTGTTCAAATTATTAGACACGTATGCTAATGTTAAGTTTGTAACTTAAAACTACTTGAAACTTGTAACCCCCTCCGTCGCGCCTCACCTCATACCACCAATTTGGCCAGTAAATCGACTACTGCGCAGCCCCAACGGCCAACGCGCTTTGTCACGAACCATAGCTGTAATGTTTTTTTTCTCCCTCCACTCACCGTTAATAGGTATGAAATGCAATTTTAGAAGGGTCCAGTGGTAAATATTAAAGCAATATTCATTAATAATTTTTGAGAGAGCTATTTCATAGCGTATACATGTATATAATGAGGTTAAAATAAAAACCGGGAATTATACACTATATTCTTGTTTTATTTATTTATTTTTATATGTTAAGTTGCTTGAAAAAGATTATTTAAAACAGAGTAAGGATAATTAATTGAAGCTAATTAATTGAAGCGCTTATGTAAAATCAACAGCAACAAGATTAAATTTGGAAACAATATATTTAAGCTACAGGCTTTTTCTTTTATTAGTGATAGATAAATTGGGTATGCTCGCGGCTTTGTTCGCGTGGCTGAGGAGAGGGGAGTTTTGTGATTTAGTTCAGGATGTGGTATGTCTATCTGCCTGGTTTCAACCGGGACAGATCTGTCGTTTATGCAGGGTTGAGAGTTTTCGCTTTTGTACCGTCATATATGTATCATAATAATAGGTTCAGAAGACGAAGAAGGTTCAAGACTGGCTGTTGCCCGCGACTTCGTCTGAATAGAATGGTTGTTTGTGTAGCCTATGTCCTTCTCCAGGGTTTAATCTATTTTGTACCAGAACTCATCAGGATTGATTCAGTGGTTTGGGTTGAAGGTGTGCGGGCAAGTTGCTTTCACATTTGTGATATTAGTTAGGATTATCAACAGAAATGGATGGAAAGATTTTAAATTGTGTAGTTGCATAGATACCTACATATACCAGAAGTATGCATACTATCTTTGAGAGAATATTTAAAGGCACTATCGCACTTTACTTGCGCCAATGGATTATGGGCCTTATACCTAAGAAGGAAAGGTTGTCTAGATTTAGGTATCGGATAGAATATATGAGATTTCTTATTGTGACTATCGGGGGCCTTATTTTTACTAAGAAATTCGTTATTGCGTCTATGGGACGTTATTGTGACTATGAAAAGCTTATTGCGTGTATGGAATTTCTTATTGTGACTATGGACGAGCTTACTGTTACTATGAAAATCGTTATTGCTTCTATGAATTCTTATTGCGTCTATGAAGGCTTATTGTGACTATGGGAGCGGCGTGGGTATAAATAGCAAGACGAAGGTAGATCGCGATGGAGAGGTTTTTTCCTGTTGAACCTGCGTACGACGCGGAACGTGTGGCCGTGACTTTGTATATTTCTAAGTAAATTAGTGCTAGAAGAGGACGATCATAACCAGACTGGTGAGTATAAATCCCTAAATCCTGTGAGGTCATCGATATTCAGAAACACTTAACATTGTTTAGGCAATGTGCACATACATACAATTAACCTTACACATGTATTCTCCCCCTGTTGTGGTCAAGACTCCTTTAACCCCAGGCAACTGGCTGAAGCGTGAGTCTGCGTTTCAGGCAACAGGTTTTTCCTATACTAATAACTGTTTTTCCCAATACCTACATACAAGTGCGGGTCACCCTACGGTGACAACCGATAGCACTTGGCTAACGCCGAAAGGCGGTGTGGACCTTCAAGCGGGTTCGCCAACGTTCTTTTCAGAATGTTGAAACAGCTTGGCCATGCGTCGGTATGAGTGTGTGTGGATTTGGTCACACGTGTTGACACCAAGCGTCAATAGCTGTCCTTCCTCAGAAGGATCCCGCAGTTATTGTTCCAAGATCTGAAGCACACATTCCTCTATCGAGGGGCTCCTTACCTTTCCTTATCCTTATTATCCTATCCTTGAACTGGCACCAGTGAAATAGGAACCCAGTTCAGGCAGTTAGGGCGTCTTTAGGCCGTTAGGTAGGTAGGATGTGCATGCTGCTGTTTTCCTATTTGTGTTTGCCTTTATCCTTTTTATTATATGTGTATTGTATTAACCTTTTGAACGCCACGGCTGACGGCGAAAAAACATACCACGTGCACTTGTCGATGGCTGTAGCCGACGCAAACGGGAGTAGAACGGCATATCGTGGCGTGACGGAAGGCTGCTGACGGTCACAGCCGACTGTGGCGGTCAAAGGGTTAATAATCCTATCGTTTATGTGTATAGTGCGGGGGGTGTTGTTTGACCGTCTGTTAACTTATTTTCTTTAATTATTCTACTGGTTTGTTTGTGACGAGGGCACTCGTGTGAGATTAAGTGCTAAGAGCTATTAATAATCTTATAATCGCAGAGTACTAGGTTTAATTCTATCAAGACGACTGATTTACACTACCCACACTACCTATTGCTGTACTGATTTTATTTCCCCTGTGCTAATATATTTATAATTTAAGTAGGGAATTAAGCAGGTAAGCGCTTTAGTTATTAATTCTTTATTGCTGTACATATGTGTTTTGCAGGATTGCTAAAATTACTTCCTTACGTTAACTGTACTTTTGTACCTACCCACCAGTATTTAATTACCATCGCTCGACTCTATTACTAATGGATATGACATTAAGCTTAACTAGTTTGATTTTTAAAATACACTGCTATTTTACTCAAAATACGAGAATAAAGCGATAACGCTTGAGGTTATTTTATGTCTTAATATACTGTAGTGGCCACAGTGCACAGGAGTAACAAGTTCAATCACTTTAACCTCCTCTATCCAAGTCGGTTAAAACCGAGCTTGCGCGCAGTGTTGTACGCGTGCAGACTGTAGACCGTGGTAGGCGCCTGCGACGGGGCGCGGCCGCACTCGGAACTCGGTCTCAGGGCTGTCCTTACGTCTCTTGTGCTCGCGAAACAAAGTGCCTCGCCTGGGTTCGATTCCCAGCTATTATGCATATGAATTTGTTGCCTCGCTGGGTTCGATTCCCAGCTATTATGCATATGAATTTGTTGTCTAACAGTATGGAACATTATATAACGTTTAACTGAGCTTGGGTTCGATTCCCGACATAAATATGAATGTTTAATTCTATTAGGATTCATTTTCAAGATTGAGTTCGAATCTCAACCTAATCAAATATCTGAAATGGTAAAAGCATGAAGCTAGCAGCAGCTTGGGTTCGATTCCCAGTCATTATTCGTTAGATTATGTGACCTAACAGAATGATTCACTATATAACATGAAGCTGAACCCTAGTTCGAATCCTGATTTAAATAAAATATGAATAATAATTGCTTTGACTTGATTCAATGACTAAGTAAAGTATGTATACATAACGCTTGTTTTATACTTAAGAAATACTCTTTGAATTGCATCTAAATCCTATAAAGATCGGCTTGCGTACGATTTAAGCCCTATTTAGTTGGTCAATGGATTCATAAAGAATAATTCTGTAATCCACGGAACTCTGGTTTGTATCTCTGATTCTATAAGCATATAAATGCGTTAGATTAAATTGGTTTGAAGATTAAATAATGTATATATATATATGTTAGGTGAAAGATCCTATATTATTTTGCATCTAGAAGGTTAAATCTACGCTAATGGTATTTCCACTTGGCTATTGAGTTTCGATGCAGGTTGTAGTGTTGTTTACGTCAATTATATTTTCTCCGTTAGTATTAAACGGGTTATTGGTTCTTGCAAATTGTGAAGTCAAGGATTAATAATTTGCCCATTTATGGCATGGAACTTCGTTCAATACATCGGCACTCCGACTTCGAAGCTAATTTCAATGCATTAGAACTGAGAATTCGAACCGAATAATTGGATTGAGTCGCTGTATCGTAAATGTGGGATTCTAAAAAAGTCTTCATATGATAATCCATTATCGGATTTGTATGTTATATTGAGACAGCCTTGGTGAACTCTTGGACATACCCTCGAACGTCTTAGACTGTGGAGAGGAGGTCGGACGTCATAGCTGTGGAGATGAGGCTGAGGTGGTGTCCATTATGTCCCATAAAGCTTAGTCCATGGTACATAACGATGATGAATTCTTGGCCGAAGATTACTTTAATTTATCTTGTCACACGTTAACAACATTACTTCTCGCTATAGCAGGGATGTCTTTGGGTTTGACCCAACTGACTGACTATTACGTCCTGGACGTTTGTAACTGGGGATAGCAACTTATGCTTTGCTGGCGGAGCGATGACCAAGTCTGGTGACGAGTCGCACGGAGACGTGCGGAAGCCTGGTTGAGGTGTGAAGGGGCACGTCTCCCTCTCCCTTAAGGGAGGGGCCTTTAGGTTAGTCTAATTCATTTATTCTTCAAACCAAGATATTATAACTAATTAATAACTATAGCAGCGTAATAAATTCTTACTGGACATCCAAACGTGTTCCTATCTTCTCAAGGTACATGACGATAATATTAATTATTATTATTTATTTGAGCATAAAATCCATCAAATTCCAATAACAATTTACATATACGAATAGCATAATTGAACATATACATACATGAATTAGTTCTTTAGAGACTTGGCCTTTTGTTCTATTCACTTTAGTATTTTTGATAGTGAGGATTTGTTTAGACGATGTTTTGTAGGATTTCTTAGCTATCGCAGTCTAAAAAGATAAATAATTTCTAACGGAGTACATGAGGTTTTAAAATTAATTAAGTTGTAGAGAAAATGTTAGGATTTTCAGCAAACTCAAGTAATCTCTAAAAGAACTGGTTACTTAAGGGTACAATTTGGGGTCCTACCTATCTTCAAACTAGACGATCACGCTGGCCAATTATTATTAATAATATATATTTATTCACCTATTTATGTATTTATTTATCTATAATACCTATTTATTTACGTTTCTCCCCTGGACTTGTCGGGGTACGTTTCGTTACAGCTTTTTACCTTGGACGAGTAATTCTGTACTTGAGGGTATGCTTAAATAGATCAGTCGTTGTTTCATGTTTGTTTGATTTCACACCTACTCCCATATATATTACATAGACATGTGACACTAATAATAGATATATACCTACAGCATTCACATAGATTTTTATTCAACTACTCTAAAGTCTTAATAATTTAATTTGATGTTGTTTGTTTTTTAAAGTAAATGATTAATTTTTGCCTAAATGATTTAAATGAGTCGTTGAAGATATCAATGTTATTTTCATTTTCAGATGTCTCTATTTAATTTTCATTGTACGTCTTCATTCGACGATTCAGGGGCGAGAACTTACCAAGATTCGTTCTGTGGTTCGGTATAGAAAATATGTTGTTGATGGGATATCTCGGGATAGTGCGTGGTACTCTCAAACGTAGCTATAATGATCAAGAACTTCCGGTGCAGACAGGGTTCCATGAACTTTGTGAAGGGCTCAATAAGTCTAATATTTTGGGACGCTGTTCCAGCGTTTAAAACTTATAGTAAGACAATCGTGCGAGATATTGTGCCCTATAAGGATAACGCTGATCTTTATAAGCCAAGATGCGAGTGAAACTTCGTTGTACACGCACCAACCGGTCGACGTGTACTTTATAGTGGGGATTCCAGGCAGATGTTGCGTACCTACTCTATGTCACTTCGAATCAAAAAGTTGTATGAGGATAGAATAGATCTTGTATTTTTAAACATTTTACACGTTCTTTTTACGAAGCAAGCATTTTTCCAGGTTTTCGTAATTATACTATCAATATGATCCATAAAATTAAGCTTACTATCAAAAATGACACCTAAATCCCGAGATTTTTTGACCTCCTGGAAAACGTTGTCGCTCGGATTGAGAGTCATCATGTTATCATTGCACCATTTCGGGACAGATTTAAGATCTTCTTGCAAAAGGCGTACGTCGCTGGACTTTTTTACAACTCTATATATTTTTAAGTCATCAGCAAACATTTACTGTGACGTATATTATGAATAATATCGTTGATAAAAAGTAAAACAAGTGTTGGACACAGGTGTGATCCCTGAGGAGCGCCTGAATTGGCAATGTATGCGTTAGACCTTGCGCTACAACCCTTTGAACCCGATTTCCCAAATATGATTTAAACCATAGCAAGCGAGATCCATCTATTCCGTATCGTTTAAGTTTAAGTAAAACTGTATGAATGACTTTGTCAAACGCACTGCTGAAGTCGGTGTAAATTGAGTCTATTTGTACTCCATCGTCCGTACTTCTCGATATGTCAGAAACATATTGAATTAGATTAGTTGATGTTGATTTGTTTCTACAGAAATCGAGCTGCAAATCTGTTATGATGTTTTTGAGTAGGACGTCAATATTGGGCATATTATGAGATCGAATATCTTGGAAAATTGGTTTAAAATTGAAACTGGACGAATGGACGATAGTTCCTTACGCTATCTTTAACGCCCTTTTTAAAAATTGGGACTACCTTAGCTTTTTTCATACTGATGGAAATTTCGCCGTAAGTAGAGAATGTTCCGATATTATTTTTAAAGGTAAGGTGAGATATGTACTAATTCATTTTAAGAAAAAGGTAGGAATATCATCGGGTCCAGCGCCCTTAGTAGGTTCTAAATTTTTAACCGACACCCGTTCACGAGTCTGACGCATATCTCAGCTATAGTCTCCCTCAACCATGTTTAAGGAAAGGTGGCGACCCGATCAACGACGCCGCCGTAAGCATAGACCTTTGAGCGAGCATAACAAGCTCAAGCTGTCGGACAAGAATGAAATATAATAAATCAAGGCAGATACGATTGATAAACAATTTGTATGTGCGATATAGGTACATATACAATAATCTTACACAATTATACATAACTAAAACTATGTAACGCGGGATACACGCGCCGTGTGCGCGCCGTAGTACAGGGAGCGCCATCTAGTGGTGACGTGCGGAACAGTTCAGTTAACCGCCCGCGTAGAGACTCGAGGCGTCCATTACGATTCCTAGAATTCTGCGCATAACGCTTTTATTCGTACCTCTGTTAAATGTTAGCATTAAATCTAGTTTTATTCAAGTGCTACCTGTGGATAAACTGTTTAAACAATAAACGTGCTGTACAAACAACGAGTGAGGTGATTTTCCTTCTTCACTACCCAAAAGACACAAAAATCCTATTCAATAATAGGTAACGGGTAACCTACCACCCGTTTCAACTAACACATAAAAAGTGCGACAAATAAGCCTAATAATGGGCACAAAATAATTATAATAAATAGCTAATAAGGGAGATGTATAGTCTCCACGTCTGGACAAGTTAATTTTAATGTCTTAGAGATGTATAAAGTCTCTAAGGGTCATAATATTAAACATAATAATGAAAACAAAGAAACATCTAAATTGATTAATCTAGGTTAAATGGAGATGTAGATAGTCTCCACTGTCAAGTGTAAACATGGTAATGCACGGTCACCAAATATCAAAAACAATTTGAAATATAACATTTCATGTCCTAATAATACGATTAATATTGGCTTTTAAGCCAAAAATAAAGTCCAAAATAGTTAATTAAGGTGACAACAGGCAACGGTGACAGCGCCAGGAAACGACACACACATTCGGGGGACACTACGAGGCTACACGGCTGCGTATAATGGCCCCAGAGTTGGCCAAACTTCTTCATCATTTAAATAATTTTCAACTTTATAATACCCTTTATTAAGAAGCGAATATTAAATGTACCGTTTAAATGGATTAAAAGACAATTCCCATGCTTCCAGGGGAACTTTATTGTAGAATTTTATGCAGTTCCCCAAAAAAGATTTACTTTCTTTCTTAGGGCGAAACATAGGAACCAAGAGCTTATGCTTACTGCGTGTATTAAAATTATGGACATCAGACACTTTCTTAAGACTTTCTATATTCTTGTGCGTATACAAGATCACCTCATAAATATATTGTGAAGCTACTGTAAGGATATCGATTTGTTTGAAGCGATCTTTTAACGAATCACGGGAGCCCAGGTTGTAAATGAACCGGATCTGCTCTCTTCTGTAGAATAAAGACCGCTTCAATGTCAGCTGCCTTACCCCAGACCAGGATGCCATAAGACATGATACTATGGAAATAACTAAAATAAACCAGTCGCGCTGTTTCCACATTGGCAAATTGACGGATTCTTCTTACAGCATATGCAGCAGAGCTCAGTTTGTCTGCAAGAACGGATATGTGAGGACCCCATTGTAAATTGCGGTCAAGAGTTGGCCCAAGAAAAACTGTCTGATCAACAAGACATAGGTTTGCACATTATGACTACAAAGTATCAATATCTCAATACAATCGCCTTCATATAAAAAAATAAAATGAGCTGAAGACCAGCTTAATGTCATCCCAGGCAGCACATAAGCTGCATAAGAGCTTATACAGCCATTATAACATTAAACTAGAGTTATATTGGATGTATAAGTTCTTATACAGCTTGTGTGCTGCCTGGGATCATTTTAAGATTATAATAACAACTGAGTATTTTTTTAAATAATGTGTTACTAGAGCAGCTTAAAATAATCGTTTATTTTCTTTTTCTTTTTCATCATTATTGTTATTGTCATCTTATAATTACTAGTGGCTCCGTGAGCTGTAGACCTCGCGACAAACTTAACTTTGACGTTGGAAAACTGTATATCCGCTAACTCCTCCTAAACCACGCAACTCATGCTGTTTTTACCAATGGAAGACCTGGATCATTGGGAAGGATTATACGTACATAGCATTCTAAATAAGTTTTAATATAGTAGAGAAAATCCAATGTTTTTTAATCAAGTCATCAAAAAATTCCATTTTATGGCGCTTAAATAGCTGACGCCTGTTTAAACCTTAAGAAATATATCTAATTAATGTACTAAATAACTGTAGTTCTTTAAAAATGTGGCATATGTCTATCTCCTGAGATTGACACACAGTGACGATTTTTATGTTTAAAAAATGTATTAAACATTATTAGATTATTTGCGAAGCTTTTTTCTCCTATTCAGTATTAATCCTTATCCATACAAATACATTTTCTACCTTGTGCATTTAATGTAGATTAAAATTGTCCTTTACACTATATGATTTAAATAAATACTTCAGAAGATTAGAAATATTAAAGAAAACGAAAAAATACCATCATACCATCTTAGGACTAATTAATCGAACGTGGCCACAAGTAGGCTTGTGGCTCTGCCCACCCCGTTAGGGATTTCGGGCGTGATGCTATGTATGTATGTATGTACGAAAAAATAATTCACGAATCGCGAGCTACAATCTTAACTTTGCCGTTGGAAAACTGGATATCGCCATGCATCGACATACGTTGTGTCAGTTTACCAACACCGCAAATAAGTTTGTAATTGCAAAAACCCCCATATCTCCGCCATTTTGAAAAATTTCGAAATACTGAATCGACAAAAAAAAACTATATAATTATCAAACCTGCTCACAAAATTTCACGAGAATCGGTTGAGAAATGCGACCTGTAGACGAGAACAAATGGACAGACGGACAGCCGCCGGACATCCGCTGGACATACGAAAGCATTTTTGCCCAAGCTGAAACGGAGACGCTTCGCTCGCTTCGCTCGCTCGGTCGATGACATTAAGGTGGTCTTCAGCTCATTTTAATGTTATATATGAAGGCGATTGACAGGAAATTATTAATGACACACGCAACGGTCATTTTAGTGTCCAACAATAAAATATTTAAATGTAATATGCGACTTCTTTATTATCGAAATATACTTTAGCACAAAGCCTGAATAACAAAAGTTGCTAGAAAATTTACCCACTAGATGCCAAATGAAAATTTAAGTTGCAAAATCAGCTGAAAAGATGCTAAATTTAGTTACAAGGTTGCTAAATTAGCAACACTGATTACGACTACGTAAAAAGACTACTTGCGCCTTTTAAGCCACGTAGATAATTCGTAGATCATTCTTGGATTGCTAAATCACGTAGGGCGCTTATGGTATTTGCATCTATTTTTATTGTCGCGGTAATAAATATTACTTTAAAAAGACCGAAACACGCACAAGCACCCTTTTGTATAAGCAGCGGGGTGAGCGAGGAGTGCCTACTTAATTCTAAGTGTCTAGTTCGTCAATCATCGATCCGTCGATCACTTGCGCGCGAGACATTGCCCACGGGAGAACTGCGCGCGAGCACCCTAGAGAGTTGTAAAGGTAAGTGTCATTTTGTCTCTATCGTATTTTACTCGTAATTTAGTCTATGGTCTCATCACCGTCGTTTGGTTCAAAAAAGAGACTATGTATAGCTGCTTTCACATGTTTATACGCAAAATGATCTGAAACATATCGTCCTATGGTGAGACAACTGAGTTGCTCATAATAAATATTGGTGCTTATTTACGTATAGCATCTTGTCAACTTATATTATTATAGGTCACAAGAACTAAACTTACTCCTCTGCTGTACTGGGAGTGAAGAAATAGCATAGAATGCGTGCAGATGCTTATCATCCTGGCATGTCGTAAAAGTCGACTAAGGGACGGGTCCTCTCCAACACGGTGGACTATATGTATGGGCGATGGGCCATCTTAGGACTAATTAATCGAACGTGGCCACAAGTAGTCCACCCCATTAGGGCTACGGGCGTGATGGTATGTATGTATGTAAGAACTAAAAAAACATGATTTTGTCAGTAACGCACTAGACAGTACAAAAGACCCTCATCACCAAGGTAATGTATTGGACTCGTCAAAACAAACCAAATGAGCCCAAGCTCGAGGGGCTAACTAGTTACCATAAAAGAGTTTCACTATCCACCTCCGGGCTCCATGGTCAAATTAGCTCAATGGTACCAAATTACTGTATTGTCATCCAAATTGCATACACTTGTAAAGTTTTAAATCGTTACGACAATAATAATTAGAAGTAGGTTAAAATTGACTTTATTTTTATTTTTATAGAAGATAGATGTGCATTTGACCTCTATCTCACCTAATGGAAAGTGATGATGAGGCCGACGATGGAGCATAGATAATGCCTATTCACTCTCTTCTTGAAAAGACCCAAGTTGTAGCGTTCTGGGAACAAGTCTGCAGGCAGGGAATTCCACTCCTTAGCCGTTCGCCAAATGAATGTTGAAGCGTAACGCTTAGTGCGAATTCTTGGAACATCCACAACATACGGATGGAACCCCAGCCCACGCCTAGTCCCCCAATGAAGGAATGGGGATGGCGGAATTTGTTCATTTATTTCTTGTAATAACTTATAAGATGTTATTATACTGTTTGTTATTAAATTAGTTACAAGTGTTAAAAAGCATGTTAAGTCGTATTTTTGGTATACCAATCGAACAGTATAATATTCACATTACCTAATAACCAAGATACATAACATTTATTACGTCTAAAAACGCAAAACAGAACGCTTAAAATATACCTGCAGGTGTCATCCTATAGAACGCGACTACGCGATTATCGCGCGAGTAAGCAAAGTGAAAATCGGGTGGTCGCGCTATAACAAAAATTGGGTGTCCTAATAGAATACGAATGCGCAATGATAGCGTATTCTAATTAAAGTATATTGCATATTTAAATATGATAATTATAGACGCGAGTGACCGCGGAGTCACCTTCGCTTTTTGTAATCGGCACGGCATGAATTAAAATTAAAAAACCGTAGCAAGCAACCTGCACTTTTTTAAATCTTGATTGCTTTTGAAGTATAAATGTTATGACTACAAGTAGAACATATTAGACAAATAACATAAAAAGACCAAAAAGCACACTTTCAATTGAATTGTCTAAGCTCATTACAGATATAGTGAATAATATGTTTCCATCGGTAAAACTCGGATCTCAATCGGAAGACGACGGGACCCGAAGTGTCAATTAATTATTGTATTGAATGAGTGACATGTTTATATTCATTAATATGAAACTTTATTATTTAGTGTCAAATGTCAAAATGAAAAATGACAGCATGGTATGATGGGTACTGGCCCCCAATTCTTGATGCGTTCGAGATATTGTCAATTGCGAGATTATACGTCAGATTCATACAGTTATGTCAAATTACTGTATGCACTGACGTTTAATCGTAATTGTGAGATTATCACGAATGCACCGAGAATTGGGGGCCTGCTGAAGCTAATTGAGAGAGCACGATAAATACGAACTTTTCCGATAAAACACGATGGAAACTAATTATGCACTACATCTGTAAATAAGAATTTATTTCCGAGTTATTATACGTGTAAGTTGATTAACTAAAGAATATAAATGTTTGTTTACTGGTGTTAATGTTTTTATATTCATTTACCTACTAGAAAAAGTATTTTACACTATATTCAACAAATCGTTTCGCGAATCTTAATTTTACAAATATTTATATTAAAAATCAGTTCTCTTTTAATTACCAAAGCTGATATAAAAGTATTTAAAATAAGTTAAAAACCCCCCATGACAAAAAATCATTTTTAAAATTGAAAAATTTCTCTAGTGTCCATATACTGGACGTTATGTATTAAACCAAGTATTTTTTCCAGCTATGATGGAGGCTGCAACCGACCGAGACATTGCCCAGAAGCAGGGCGGAGATATCACTTTCTTGGACATGGTGGACGAAACAGAAGCGAGGGGGGAGTCCCAGATACAGAAGTTCTTTTCGGGGACTACTGTTCTTCTCACGGGAGGCACTGGGTTCCTCGGGAAACTGCTGATAGAGAAGTTACTCAGGTATGTTCGTGGAAGGGTTTTGAATGACCACTGCTGGGGGATTCTGTTGAACCGCCCAACGTCGAGTCTAATAATAACTAGTGGTTCCGTCAGCTGTAGACCTTGCGACAAACTTAACTTTGACGTTGGAAAACTGTATATCCGCCTACTCCTCCTAAACCACGCAACTAATTTTGGGGGCGGTTTCCACCAATGGACGACTTGGTTCATTGGGAAGGATTAGGTATATGTTAGCATTCTAAATAAGTTTTAATATAGTACACAAAATCCAATGTTTTTTGAATCGTGTCGTCAAAAAATTAAATTTTTTGGCGCTTAAATAGGTGACGCCTGGTTAAACCTTAAAAATAATGTCCTAAATAGTTTTAGTTCTTTAAAAAGCCTAGAGAAAAGTCCGCGATGGCATATGTCTATCCTGTTATAACTATTTACGAGTACTAAGCAACTTTGTGGAATGTGGTACATCTAGCAACTTTCTAAGTTAAAAGTTGGCAACACTGCTTCGCCATTTATTATCTTGGTGACAAGGGTCTTTTCTATTTTTTAGTGCGTTACTGACAAAGCGTGTTTTTGTATAAGTATTTTGTGAACTGTAATTATTTATAATTAATTATCTATGTATAAAAAAACCTTAAGAACTCACATATTTCTTTTTTATTGTCAGAACATGTCCAGACTTAAAAAAAATCTACCTTCTCGCGAGACCTAAGAAGAACAAGGACGTGCAAAAACGTCTTCAAGAGCAGTTTGAAGATGCGGTGAGTGTGCATGGAAGTGGTGATGGCCAAGTCCCGTCATAATGTTACATATTAATACTCGTTGTAGGTATATTGTATGCATTTCAGTTTAGTGAAGCGACAATCGAACTGAAGATTTTCTGAGTTCGTCGGAACGTATATGCGGTATTCTATTTCGTATTTGCCAGTAACATTTCGGTGACAAAAAACATCATGAGGAAACCTGCATCTGCGACGTAATTTAATGATGCCAAGTCCCCAATCCGTTCTGGACTCGCGTGGAAACTTCTGCTCTATCTCTCTCAATATGAGAGCGGCTGCGTCCAGCAGAGATGTTTTTTTTTATCAAAATGAAAACTTGATTTGTGGAAATTTCGAAATAATTAACTTACATCCAAAAAACTAGCGAGCCTTATGCTTATTTACATGCAGCCAAAGTGAGCAGGGAAGTGGGCATGAAAGTGGGCAGCGTAAGTGAGTATGTAAATGGGTCACTTCTCCTGCTCCCGCCGCTGCTACTCGTCGTGGCGCGCAGTGAGTCAGGAAGCAGCATATAAACACCCACTGCCTTCGAAAGCAGTATGCGGGAATTATTTCTGGCAGCGCGAGCAGCAGTGGCAGTGGCTGCATGTTAATGAGGTATTATAGTAGTCGCATTATAAATAATGTGTATCATCTGACATCTTATTTTGGTGATAAGCAACATTAATAAATCATGATACTAGGTAATCTTTCTTTCGGTCTTGATAATACAGCTACTAAAAAGTCAAGTTTATATAACAGTATACTTTATACAAAACCGTTTAGGTTAAGCGCACAGCTGATGTCTTCTCCTTCTCTAATTCCCTTTCTCTTTCTCGTCACACACACACACTGTGGCTGACAGAACCGACCTCTCGGAAAATGGGTTGGTACCATCTGATGGCCAACTATACCACAGCGCGCGCTCATTGGTCAAATCAAATAGCGCGCGCTTCTCCGGCTTCCTGTTACACACTTCCGTCCCTTTTCACGAAATCATTCCTACAGATTGCAGGCAAGCGAGAGGAAAGATGTTACACATCAAAAATCAAACACTTTACTCTAAATCTATAAAGAAACAAAAGTCGAGGCGCCCACGCATGCAAATTTAAACTAAACAATGCTTGGCAGATACTTTTAAGGGTATATTTTGATCATTACAGAAATTGTAGTCTGTTGTTTGAATTTTATCTTGTTTAACAAATATTTGCGATGTTCTCAACATGTGCCGTCACGTAGGAATATATCCTCTTAAACCATACTATGAATGCATTATGCAGCTATACGAGAAACTTCACAAGCAACGGCCGGACTTCATGAGCCAGATCAGCATCGTGGAGGGAGACGTCGGGCAGCTCGGCCTTGGCATCAGTGAGAAGGACCGCCAGAAGATTATGGACGAGGTGACTAGCAAACGTTTTGTTGCTATCAGGGCTTGCAGTTCGAATATTTGAATATTCACCTGATATTTTTAATCGAATATTAAGGTGATGTTCTTGGAATATTCGAATATATTTTTATAGTTCAATTTCACATCCTAAACCGTATTTAAGTAGCCGTATTTCTCGCTCGCGACGTTGCCTTTGCTGTCTCGCTTGTCGAAACATCACATTCGACAATTACCCGCCAAACTCGCTTTTATTTATGAATAAAAGGACTCACATGACGCGCTATAAAAACTAAGGAGTACATAGTTTTTTTTGGTTTTTTCATATTAAATATTTTATTTATGTAACAACGCAATTATTTTCTTATTAAGGGCAATAAAACTGATAATTATAAGAAAACGCCGTTTTTTCGGAAACTCCAAAATATTTAAATAGTAGTCTAATAAATCGTATACCATCTAGATTATAAACAGAACATTCGAATATCGAAATCACCGAATATATGCAAGCTCTAGTTGCTATACTTTATTCGATTAAGGAGTTCACTAAGTGTAAACAAACTAACCCACGTGACCCAGCTAACCAGCCGATCAAGATATTTATAGATAAAAGTATTCACTGGATGGCTGGTAAGATTGGCCGTAAAAGTGTAAAAGAGAGACAGACAGATTTGCTTTCGCATTAATAATAATAGTACTTAGTGTGGATTGTCAAATTAGTTCTGCTATTTGACACAGCGGCGCTTACAACTTGTTGGGTGCTCCTTTCGATACTGGATGTCGCTAGTGTGGCTATAAGAATGTGCTGGCTATCAAGTACCTGGTTTGATTGGCTTTATCTCATGTACAGAACTTTTACAACGGTTTTTAATCCCTCAACTCCAGGTGGAGGTGATCTTCCACGGAGCTGCCACCGTCAGGTTCAATGAGGCTCTCCGGGAAGCTGTGAATATCAACGTACGCGGGACCAGAGAGATGCTGTCGCTAGCTAGAGCTTGTACTAAATTAAAGGCCATGGTCCACATATCCACAGCTTACAGGTAACTGGAGACCTTCGTCCATTGTGGACCTTCATCATTCGTCGTGTGCGAGGGATCTTAGCGTATCAAATTTCAAGCGAGCGGCTCTAGCCCGGTTGAAATGAGGATAGATAGATATACGCTTCTTTCTAATGTTTCGAAGGTACCGTTTACAAATTATAATTTAATATTTATATTGACGTTCGCAGTAACTGCACCCTGAATAAGATTGACGAGGTGTTCTACGAGAGTCCTATCTCAGGAGACAAACTGATTGATCTAGCTGAGAGTCTGGACGAGAAGGTTATCAACAACATAACACCGGGGTAAGAACTGATCACCATTATGTCCCCAGCGGCGTCGTAGCTAGGGTTATGAGCGCTCCTGACAAGATTTGAATTTTTCACCCGCCCAAGCCCTATTTTCTAGGGAGAGCAACAACATGTTTGAATATGAAAGATAAAAATATTAAGGGTTCGGGAAATGGTTCTGAAAGCCGCCGGAATCTGACTAAGTATCACCTTACGAATTTTTTTATATACTTATTTCTCTTCTTTTTGATCCAAGATCGTCAAATGATAAGTAAAATTAAAATGTAGTATAGAAATATATTTATAAGTATTCATCTTTTTTACGTGTAGCCACCGGCTTTCATAACTATTTCCTGTATAATAGATGCACTGTTACATTGCTGAACCTACGATACTACGCCGACTAACATCACCGTCCAAATGAAAACTTTCACTTTTTGTAACTTTCTCCTTTTTATTAGGGTTCCGTACCTCAAAAGGAAAAACGAAACCCTTATAGGATCACTCGCGTGTCTGTCTGTCTGTCTGTCTGTCTGTCTGTCCGTCTGTCACAGCCAATTTGCTCCGAAACTACTGGACCGATTGAGTTGAAATTTGGTATACATATGTAAATTGGTGACCGCAACACGGACGCATGACGTGAATATATGAATTTTAAACATAGGGGCCACTTTTTGGGGGTAAATTAGAAAATTAATTAAAAAAGTTATGTCACCTATATCGTGTGACATATCAAATGAAAGGGCTTATTGTGAGGATTTTAAATTCTCTTTCTTTTCTTTTGAATTTTAAGTAAAATAGTTTAGAAGTTATTCAGGAAAATAGGTGAAAAATGACAATCCCCCCCCCCCCCCCTTATTTCCGAAACTACTGGGGCTAAAATTTTGAAAAAAATACAGAAAATAGATCTTTACCTATAGATTACAGGAAAACCTATAAGAAATCTATGGTATTTAAAGTAACCTAGTAAATTTCAGATAATCATGTACGGAACGGAACCCTCTCCACGCGAGTTTAACTCGCACTTGTCCGGTTTTTAAAACTAAAATCAACTTTGTATGGGTATTTTTGTTTTAACACTGGACCATTATCTTTCCAGACTTATCGGAGACTACCCAAACACCTATGTGTACACGAAAGCAGTAGCCGAAGATGTCCTGCAGAGGTACTCGCAGGGTCTACCAGTGGCTGTGGTCCGACCGTCTATAGGTAAATGACCTGTTAGATTTCAGAGCAGTAATCCTATTGGCCGGATAGCCGGATATCCGGCCGCACACGAGCTATCTCTTGCTGGCGCGGCCTTCGCGCGACGAGCGAGTTTCAACTTGTTACGAATTGTAAGTGCGCGGGAAGGCCATAGACGTTAAATATGCGCTTTATTACGTCAGTTGGGAATAATCGAACTTGCACAACGTACGTGAAGTTTTATATTTAAATAAAACGAACGGACTGTTTGTTTTATTTCTTTTATTTCTGGAATCTTTTATTTGTTTTATCCTATTTCTGATCCAAACTTTTACTATCCGGTATCCGGCTGGATACTGACTCACTATTCGGTATCCGGCCGGATAGTAAAATCATGGCCGGATACCGGATAGTAACCGGATATCCGTTGCATCTCTCGAGATTATAAACGAACATACCAAATTGATTGCATTCTAAGCTTAACGTATGTCAAGAAAGTGACAATGCTTCATGTTGTTGTTATAGTTATCGGGACAGCCAAAGAGCCAGTGGCCGGATGGATTGACAACGTGTATGGACCGACGGGGGTGAGTTTTAACAATATTTATCATTAAGCAATATACAGGGTGGAAAAAAATTATGAGCCCTGGAGGGGAACTGCCGTAAATCCTTAAGTTAGATCATTTTACTTTAAGGCCATATTATTTTATTTTTAACAAGAAACAAAACTGCATTCGAAGATTTTCGTACCCTTCGTATTAGAATTGATAATAAAATAAAATTAATGCTAGATTTCACTATCTTTTTAGGGTACCTCAAAAGGAAAAAAGGAACCCTTATAGGATCACTTGTTTGTCTGTCTGTCTGTCCGTCTGTCCGTCCGTGATTGTGAAGTGTTTCGTGATGGAATTGATGATAATATAAAATTAATGTTAGATTTCACGATCTTTTTTATTTCTAAGACCAAATGTTTACTAGAGAGATTTTATCCTGAACAATAATCCTATCGATTGGTAGAATTAAACAGCGAGTATTATTATTTTTTAATTTTTAGCTGGTGCGATTCCCGGGTGAGACAAGCGAAGTTTAAAAAAGCACTGAACGCAGTTTTGTTTTTTAAAAAAATTAGATAATGTTTCCTTCAAGTAAAATAATGTAACTTAAGGATTTACGGCAGTTCTCCTCCAGGGCCCATAATTTTTTTCCACCCTCTTTATAAGCAGGGATCTTTTCCCGGCGTATAAGTCAAATGAATAATCAAAAGTATACTCACTCCCAAGTCCCAGGGTGCCGCATAATTCTGGGGGTGAAAATATCCTTTGTTTAATACTTTTATTTAGGTCGCCAGTCGGGTTTTTAACTGAATATTTTCAGGGCCGGCCCGAGCATTCCCGGCGCCCTAAGCAAAAGACTGAAACGGCGCCCTTTTAGGAGAATTAATAAAACAATAATGTAAATAGACTGTAATTTTTCAGGAAAAATTAGTTCGCCTATATGAACGGGCCTATATGAATTGTAAATTTTCGTCAGGTGATAGTCGGAGCAGGGCTAGGGCTCCTGCATGTGCTGCACTGCCATGCCGACGCGCAGGCCAGCCTGGTGCCGGGCGACAGCGTGACGGCGGCGTGCGTTGCGGCGGCGTGGCGCGTGGCGCGCGCTGAGAACCGCCAGGCGCCGCCGCAGGAGCGCCCGCAGCTCTACCACTGCGTCTGCTCCGATAAAGCGCCGATCACTTGGAGTGAGTTTTGTCTGCGTTACAATCAGCCTCGCCTTGTTGAAGCGAATGAAATGCGACGAACCCATGTCCAGGGCGAGCTCTGCCACCGCAGAGCTATTGGTGTCCATTTTCTTCATACTACGAGCGTGCTCTCGTCTTGTGGAAACGTTGCGGCCGGTCTCTCCTACGTAACAATTGCCACAGTCACAAGGAGTTTCATATACGCCTGGGCTACCGAGCGGATCCTGATCCTTAGGAGAACGCAGCATATGTCTGACCTTGGTAAGGGGACGGGAAATTGTGGTGGTGGTGGTGTGGACATGGTGTCCAATAGTATCCTTCACCCCTCACTCCCCTGACATACGGCAGTTATGCAGGCGACCTCTCCGCCATCTGGTGGTCCTGTACAGCGCTGAAACCTGCCACACGCTGACTCTGTCTTCAACTGAATACCCGTGCTTATTTTTAGTCTTAATAATGTCTCACGAACGTTTTAATCTGACTAAAGGTACGTATTTGTTTTGATTTCACCATCGATTTTTTTTGATGTAGAATATATCTCGTTCGGACCTCCTTTATGGCTGCAAATAGGGGGTGCCGGCGACGAGCCCCGACCCTCACATATTGCTCACTGAACAATCGCAATCGCTCGAGAGCTAATGGATTATCAACGCCATTGCGAAATAGCGAACAACAGTGCACATCATGACTGCGCCGATGGCACATCAGGACTGCGCAGATTCGTTATGGAATCCAACTTGGCCTGTATAGCAATGACTCTGCTATTTAACTGTTTAACTGAGTCCGTTAAGGCTTCGAAGTGACTTCCGATCACTTTGCTAATTACAATTGGCAGGTGCTCATCCATTACGACTTCAAGTTCCTCTCTTATTAAAATTCGCATACTGTCATAACATTCAGAATCACCCATAAATTCACCAAGGGATAGATTTGAAATTTCCGAAGATAGACGAAAATAGTCAAGGCGCATCAGTTGAATCGTATCGTAGTACTGCATTTTTTTATTATCTGCTACATCGCTACTGTACTATAATTCTTTTTTTTTTTCAGGGATGTTCATGTCACTTGCCGAGA
Source organism: Tortricodes alternella (assembly GCA_947859335.1). Lineage (NCBI taxonomy): Eukaryota > Metazoa > Arthropoda > Insecta > Lepidoptera > Tortricidae > Tortricodes > Tortricodes alternella. The sequence goes on from OX401975.1 coordinate 17,457,867, forward strand.
CGCACGCCCTGGGGATTTGCCCCTCGACGCAAGCGATATGGCACTACATGTTCTTTCTCACTTCCTCACGGACTGTCTTCAAGATCCTGGCTTTCCTGCTGCACTGGGTACCGGCGTACCTCGCGGATGCTGTTGCCATAGTTGTGGGGAAGAAGCCGCAGTAAGTATAGTTGAATTAACTTTTAAAGTTTACGAATTAGAGTTATAGTTAGCTTGGTTGAACTCGATTAATAAGCTTAGCTGGGGTTGGTTGTCAGGGTCATCTGCTTATCTTGTGGATGGAATATGTAATATTAAAGGTGTATTATTTATCCGGCATTAATACTAATTACAAATACAGAAATGGTTATGAGACGTTTTCAAGCCATAAACTGACGATAGTGCTGTCTGTACCGCGTCTTAAGTAGGTGCGCGGGGAGACGTTGGATGCCCGCGGCGCGGGGAACGGACAGTGGGGGGAGTGGATATTCCTACACATTTCCCTTCGCTCCGCACCTCCGTCGCCTTCCAAGGCGCGGTACAGCGCTTTTGCCCGAAATCTATACCGACCCTATTTTTTTTTTTTTTAAATAAGTACATTTAATGTACGGAAACTTCATTTCTACAGATTTATGATATGTATATTGTTTCAGATTGCGAAAAGTCTACGGAAAAATCGAGCAATTTTCTTCAGTCATCAACTTTTTCACTCTTCGCGAATGGAAATTCACCAATCACAACATGACACGTCTGTACAACGAGATGTGCGACGCCGACAAACATATATACGACTTTGATACCAGCTGTATTGACTGGAACGAGTATTTCAGTCACTTCATGAAAGGTCTAAGAGTCTATTTAGTAAAAGACCCACTTTCCACCGTTCCTGAAGGCTTAAAGAGGGCTCAACGCCTGAAGATATTGCATTATTTTGTTATGACCGTCGTCGGGTTGTTATTTTTGAATCTATTGTGGTTTTTTGTGTCGTTTGTATTTTGATTTATAGTCAACAAATTGTAAATAACGTTTAAGAGGTGTAATTTTTTTTAAATAAAATAAAATGAAAACGGTACAAAGTAATGAAATAAAGATAGTTATTAAGACTAAGAAAGATACAATCGGTAAATCTTTGAATAACAACTTAATGTATTTTTATGACAACAAAAGAAAAACTATAAAATAAAGTATAGAGAAGAGAATTTAATGACTACTAGTAAACCTTTCAAGTCAAAAACAATACACTATCTTGGTGAGGAGGGGCTTTTGTATATTTATTTATTTATACATATAAGAACAAAGTGAGTTCACAGTATGCACCAAAGCACTCACATTGTTAAACTTGTACAGTAGCATAAAACTATAATAAATAGAAACTTAAAAATAAATCTATCTTCCTAAAGTACACGGGCCAGCTAACCGCAAAAACATCGACGTCCTTGAGCATGTCTAAAAAAGATTTTTTGTCTCACCTGCTCGGAAATGATGTTATTATACGCAGCTATAGCCCATTTACCTCCCGCGGGAGTTATGGATTTGGTATGGTTTATAACTTCCGAGGGAGTTATGAGTTACACTAGAACAGATAATTCAAACTAAAATCAGCGAGTAACTTGTTGACGGCGGGGCGTGCGCGCTGGGTCCGGCGGTGATTTCGGCGGCTTCTTATAGAAATCGCGCAACTGACGCAGTACAGTTTATTCTACCCATCTGATGGTAATTAACGGTGTACAATGGGAATAAAATAAATTATTTATTTATTCTTGTCTAATTTTTATTTCATTGCCTCACAAATGTAACGAAAAACATTCTGTGTATCACGGGCAGTAAGGGGATAACAAACTCGAGTCATCCCCTTCTTACGGCCCTAGATGCACAATGTACTATAGTAGGTAGACCTATAGCCCCTGGTGTGGGAGCGTCAAGCCCTTGCCGCGTGCGCAGGTTTAAAGGAGAAGCGAAAAGTCTAAGCCATCGACGACCACCCGCTCTCGTGAATTGTGGTGGCACAAATAAGCGCATGCTCTCTAGAAGAGGCAATATACGTATATAGAGGGGGAAAGAGGGGCAGTCGATTTGACTTCTCAGAAGCAATCCGTTATGGATAAGGAGAAGACGAGTGCGCCTAAACTCCAAGGTGTACAGGTCCACCATTCTTACCACAAATACAGACGGGTAGAGAAGAGGATAGTATCCATATTTCCTATTTAAATACCTGCAAAATTTATATCCTTTCACGGGTTAGATAATAGCATTGTACTCCAATCTACAATACGTATAAATGTATTATAAAGCAAGATTGGAATGCGGAATTGTGATGGAATGGATATCGCAGAATTGTGACGCTGTTTACAATATAAAACCCAGTGTTTTGCTGGCCTTTTTACAAACCGCAACAATATGTTCACGGAAGTCAAGACAAGTGCTTATTGAGATTCCCAAATCGAGACACGAGCTAGGCGCTCCAAGGCAGCGCCTAGCATTTTGTCAAATTAAAAGATAACCCATTTGCTATACTCCACTTTGGTACAACTTCAATATTCCTTTGAAGAGCCTCGGAATTTACAGTATTAGTCACGGTGTGATATAGTTTTAAGGTCGTCAGCAAACAGCAGGCATCTAACTGTAGAGAGTGTCATAGGGAGGTCATTAATCATGACAAGAAATAAAAGAGGCCCAAGTGTACTACCTTGGCTGACTCCAGACCTGGTATAGTATTATTTTTACGTTTCCTAAGATAGTCAGCACAGAATTTAAGAGTTTAGGAGTAAAACCCAGCTTAGATAACTTTTGGAGCAGGATGACATTATCCAAAACATCAAATGCCTTACGAAAGTCATAATATGCTGTATCGACTTGCCATCCAGCGTCCATTTGAGCTGTTACATGATCCATAAACTGAACATTTCGTTTCGTTCGTTTTCGTTCGTCACAGTAGAGCGCGCAGAACGAAAACCATGCTGAGAATCATCTAAATGGGAATTTACATGTGGCACTGATGGCACCGCAAAAAATAGTCTCAAATACTTTACCTAGAACAGATAGTACTGCTATGGGTCTATATGTATGTAGTTACATCGGATGACTGATATATTTTAGGTATTGGCGTGACTTTAGAATTTTTCTACTTTGTTGGATAAGAACATGTTTTGAGACAGAAGTTATAAATCTGCAGAAGTTGAACTTCCATGCCACCCCCCCTTATTTCCGAAACTACGGGGCCTAAAATTTTGAAAAAATGGAGAAAATAGTTCTTTACCTATAGATTACACCAAAACCTATAAGAAGTCTATGGTATTTAAAGTAACATAGTACATTTCAGATAATTATGTACGGAACGGAACCCTCTCCACGCGAGTTTAACTATAACTAGTCCGTTTTTTTTTTTAGTTTTTGTGAACTATAATTATTATATCATTAGTGCATTATATCTTATACGTTCATTATAACATGTGAGTCAGCAGCCCTAACATGCATGACACAAAGATAAGATAGACCGTCTTATCTCTAAGTGCGTCTCTCTCACACTAGTGCCACCGAAAGAGATAGTCATAGAGATAAACGGGTTTAATTTATCTTTGTATCATTGATTTTAGGGCCGCTGGAGCGTAGCGATATAAAACGGCGCCCAGCGCCTCTATTCGGGAACGCTAAGTGATTCTGTAGCGACTTGTAAGCCAGATTTCTCATCCCACTCTTCCGCACGAAGCGTAATGCGTAAGAGCGAGATGCGAAATCTGGCTTACGAGTCGCTACAGAATCACTTAGCGTTCCCGAATAGAGGCGCAGGGCACGCATCCAATCTGCGCTCCTTTCCCTTTGTGAATAATTTTAAAAACAGATACCTAAATATTTTGTTTTCCTAGCATCTATATATATAAAAGAAGAAGCTGACTGACTGATCGGGTGACATATCAACACACAGCCAAAACTACTGGAGCTAGAAGTCTGAAATTTGGTACAGGTATTCTTTAGGTAATGTAGGCGCCCGCTAAGAAAGGATTTTACGAAAATCAATCTCTAAAGGGGTGAAAAAGGAGTTAACAGTTTGTATCGAAATCCGTTATTTTTTAGCTTATTAACATGAAAATGAGAATTTAGGCTTCTGAATAAAAAGAAAGGCGCACTGCAAAAGCATTTTCAAAAAATGAACCCCTGTGAGAGGCTTAGGTAAACAAGTTATGAAAAAAAAGAGAAAAAGAAATCCATGTCACTTAGTCAAGCGGTAATAGACATTTTTAGAAAAAGTTGAAAATTTGACACCCTAGGTCGCATTTTTAAGTACTGTGATCAGAATATTCACAATTTTACAGTGATTATTTTAATAGTGTAATCTCAAGTAACAGTGCTATCAGTTGCAACCACAAATCAAAATAAGTAATAAACATTCTTAACCAAGTAAAAAAAGAAGTTTCGACGAGTTATGGTTTATAAAATTATTGTCAGCTAACTTTGACACTCCATGTTGAAAAAAAAATGTATGACACTACCCTTGGCAAGTTATTTTAAAAGATGGCCTATTTAGTCTAGTTTTCAAAATAGTGCAACACTTGCCACTTTTCTTGGCAATAAAAGTGCTATTTTCAATTTTATGCGAAGGGACCTCCAGGAAAACTTACTCAATTGCCGTAACACTTTATAAATTTTTGCCTTAATGATTTAAGTGAGTCGTTGAAGATATCAATGTTATTTTCATTTTCAGATGTCTCTATTTAATTTCCATTGTACGTCTTCATTAGACGATTCAGGGGCGAGGACTTACAAAGATTCGTTCTGTGGTTCGGTATAGAAAATATGTTGTTGATGGGATATCTCGGGATAGTGCGTGGTCTCAAACGTATAATGATCAAGAACTTCCGGTGCAGACAGGGTTCCATGAACTTTGTGAAGGGCTCAATAAGTCTAATAAATTTGTGCCCCATAAGGACAACGCTGATCTTTATAAGCCAAGAAGCGAGTGAAACTTCGTTGTACACGCACCAAATGGTCGACGTGTACTTTATTAGTGGGGATTCCAGACTGATGCTGCGTACTCTATGTCACTTCGAATCAAAGAGTTGTATAAGGATAGAATAGCACTTGTATTTTTAAACTTTTTACTTCTTTTTTACGAAGCCAGCCTTTTTCCAGCTTTTTGTAACGATACTAACTATCAATATGATCTATAAAATTAAGCTTACTATCTAAAATGACACCTAAATCCCGAGATTTTTTGACCTTCTGGAAAACGTTATCGCCGAGAGTATTTTTATTAAAATCCTCCTCTGCTGCACTGGGAGTGAAGAAATAGCATAGAATGCGTGCAGATGCTTATCATCCTGGCATGTCGTAAAAGTCGACTAAGGGACAGGTCCTCTCCAACATGGTGGACTATCTGTATGGGCGATGGGCTGATCACCTGTAACCATACGGTTCATCATACCATCTTAGGACTAACTAATCAATCGAACGTGGCCACAAGTAGTCTTGTGGCTCTGCCCACCCCATTAGGGATTTCGGGCGTGATAATATGTATGTATGTGTATTTTTATTACGAGTGAATTTAATATGAATTGTTGTTCTTAGATTGAAGCAGGCATCAAATTCCTTCTTAATAAAATTGAATAACGAAGAACACAAATTATCCGGATCATCGCCCGTGAATGACAAAACGTCCAGCTGTTTCGTGACATTAAGGTTAAATAATTCCAATCGGCTTTTAGTGATTGGTCTGTATAATGATATCCTGTGCAACCTTCTCGAAGAAATTTAAGTACTTTTCTGTAAACCGCCGCTACCATTGACAGTTATAAGCTCTTGCGGTCCTGGCAACCCTATGCGAGTAGCTACGCTTGGGTCGATCAATTTTGCTGTGCTACCGTCGTCAATAAAAGCGTATGTTTCGTAATTACCGGCAGGGATAGATATAATAACTGGTACCACTTTTAAAAACGTATTTGTCACGAACAATCACCAACAATATGACGTCATAAAATGGTCGCGTTGGATACCTGTATTAGAAACCATTACCTTTTCTTCCACCGGCACGTGTGGGGCTGCTGACGAGTACGATGTATACGGAACGTCACTGAGAGACGCAGCTGCATTCACAAGTTTGCTAAACGACTGGGTATCGGGTGCACATGATGACATTAGCGTATCTTGTCTACCTTGTAATACCCTTATTAATGTTGACGGTATGGGCAACCATCGACCCCACAAGGGCTACATGTTTGAAATATGAAAATGAAAATATTTATTTTGCAAGTAGGCCACATGGGGTCTTTTACATGTCGAAAGCTGCAGCGCTTCGAAAGGTGACATCTGGTGAGAAGAAACGCCGCAAAAAACTCAGCAGTAAGTCTTTTTTTCCAACTTTTACATTAGAGTTTGAACTTTACGTTTTAACACATAAAAGGGGCAGCAAACAATCCTAATGGGTAAAAATTAATTATAATAATATTATAATAAATAACTAATAAGGGAGATGTATAGTCTCCGCGTCTGGACAAGTTAAGTGACTTAGAGATGTATAAAGCCTATAAGGGTCATCATAATAATACTTAAAATAAAGAAATAAAGAAACATCTAAATTGATTACCTAATCTAAATTAAATGGAGATGTAGATAGTGTCCAAGGTGCAATGCAAATTCGTATGAAAATACCCACACCTTTTTACTAGATTTATTGATCAACAACGGCGTTTTGATAAAAAGTTTAAAAATAGCACCCCTAAATTCCAAATTAAAATGACTAAATTCAAGTCCAAATGCAATGTCAATAAAAATTTACAATAAATAAAATGAGGGTCATAATCAAAAATAAAAAGATGGAATAGGAATTTAATAAACACCTTAAAGAACCCTTACTCGACAAAAGCTCGAAAATAAGGATAGTTACATTTCGGTCTGCCTCTATCCATTGCTGGGTCCCTCAGGTTATAATGTTTTAGTTATAGGTATAACTATGTATTATAAAGAATGTAATAGTGATTAAGTTTCATATGAATACAATAAATACTATGACTATGATTTCGATAAAAAAATATTAGAATATTCCAATACCATCACCAATACCATTCGAATAAAAATATCAGGCAAATATTCGAATATTCGGATTGCTAGCCCTGATAGTAACAAAATGTTTGCTAGTCACCTCGTCCATAAACGTCTCGCGGTCCTTCTCACTGATGCCAAGCCCGAGCTGCCCGATGCTGATATTGCTTATGTAGTCCGGCCGTTGCTTGTGAAGTTTCTCGTATAGCTGCATTCATAGAATGGTTTAAGAGGATATATTCCTACGTGTCCGCACATGTTGAGAACGTCGTAAATATTTGTCAAACAAGATACAATTGAAACAACCGACAACAATTTTTGTAATGATGAAAATCCCCTTAAAAGTATCTACCAAGCATTGTATAAGTTTAATTTTGCATGCGTGGCCGCCTCGACTTTCATTTCTTCTGCAATCTATAGCAATGATTTCGTGAAAAGGGACGGATGTGTGTAACAGGAAGCCTGGGAAGCGTGCGCTATTTGATTTGACCAATAAGCACGCGCGGTGGCCAACAGTGTGTGCGGGTGTGTGACGAGAAAGAGAAAGGGAAATAGAGCAGGAGAACGCATCAGTTGTGCGCTTAACCTAAAGTGTCGTATATAAAGTGTGCTGTTATATAAACTTTTGACTTTTTACTAGCTGAAAATTTAAATGAAAATGAATGAAAATGATCTGATTTGTACAATTTTCTACTCCTCTGCTGCACTGGGAGTGAAGAAATAGCATAGACTGCGTGCAGATGCTTATCATCCTGGCATGTCGTAAAAGTCGACTAAGGGATGGGTCCTATCCAACATGGTGGACTATCTGTATGGGCGATGGGCTGATCACCTGTCACCATACGGTTCATCATACCATCTTAGGACTAATTAATCGAACGTGGCCACAAGTAGTCTTGTGGCTCTGCCCACCCCATTAGGGATTTCGGGCGTGATGCTATGTATGTGTGTGTGTGTGTTGTACAATTTTTCGTATTAAAAATAAGAATAATCGTAACAGTTAAGTTATATGTCAAATCTTAAATAAAGGACACTAATTTATTATTATTACCTGTAAATGTACTTATTTTACCAAATAAATCATTATCAATATATAATATCAATGAAAATATTTATTTTGCAATTAGGCCACATGGGCTTTTTTACATGTCTGAAGATACCAGCGCCTCGAATGGTGACATCTGCTGAGAAGAAACGCCGCAAGAAACTCAGCAGTAACTGTATCAAGCAAGACCGAAAGAGAGAATACCTAGTTTCAGGATATCATTTTAATGTTGCTTAGTATTAAAATAAGATGTCAGTTGTTACACATCATTAATATGCGACTACTATAATACCTCATTTACATGCAGCCACTGCCACTGCCGCTATAGCTGCCAGAAATAATTCCCGCATACTGCTTTCGAAGGCAGTGGGCGTTTACATGCTACTTCCTGACTCACTGTGCGCCAGGCAATCCGAATAGTAGCGTCAGGAGCAGGAGAAGTGAACCATTTACATACTCGCGCTGCCCACTTCCATGCCCACTTCCTGCTCACTTCGGCTGCATGGGCAACGCGAGAAGCAGCGGCAGGAGCAGGAGAAGTGACCCATTTACAAACTCGCGCTGCCCACTTCCATACCCACTTCCCTGGTCACTTCGGCTACATTGGCAATGGAAGTAGCAGCAGCAGAAGCAGGAGAATTGACCCATTTACATACTCGCGCTGTTCACTTTCTTTCCCACTTCCCTGCTGCATGAGGCATAAGGCTCGCTCGTTTTTTTCGATATAAGTTATTATTTCGAAATTTCCAAAAGTTAAGCGTTTATTATGATAAAATAACCGGCCAAGTGCGAGTGAAACCCGCGTGGAGAGGGTTCCGTTCCATACGTGATTAACTGAAATTTCCTATGTTAATTTAAATACCATAGACTTCTTCTAGATTTTCCTGTAATCTATAGATAAAGAACTATTTTTTGTATTTTTTTCTAAATTTTAGGCCCAGTAGTTTCGGAGACAAGGGGGGGGGGGGGAATGGTCAATATTCGCCTATTTTCCTAAATATATATTTATTTTAAAATTCCAAAAAAAAAACATATTTAAGATCCTCACAATAAGCCCTCTCATTTGATATGTCACATGATATAGTTTGCGTAACTTTTTTTTTAATTTTCTAATTTTCCCCCCAAAAATGGGCCCCATGTTGAAAATTTATTTATTTACGTTACACATCCCTGTTGCGGTCACCAATTTACATATGTATACCAAATTTCAAATCAATCGGTCAAGTAGTTTCGGAGCAAATTGGCTGTGACAGACGGACAGACAGACAGACAGACAGACACACGAGTGATCCTATAAGGGTTCCTTTTTTTCCTTTTGAGGTACGGAACCCTAAAACCAATTAAAACATGATCTCTGCTCAACGCAGCCCCCTCTCATATTGAAAGTGACTGGGCAGAAGTTCCCACTCGAGTCCAGAACGGATTGGGGACTTGGCATCGTTAAATTCGCGGATGCAGGTTTCCTCATGATGTTTTTTGTCAACGAAACTATATAAATACCAAATAGAATACTGCATAGAAATTCCAATAAACTCGGAAATTCTTGAGTTCGATTGGACTTGGCCATCACTACTTCTATGCACACTCACCACATCTTCAAACTGCTCTTGAAGACGGTTTTGCACGACCTTGTTCTTCTTCGGTTTCGCAAGACGGTATTTTTTTTTAAGTCTGGACATGATCTGAAAGGAAAGAAATCTGTGAGCTTTAAAGCTTTTTTACACATAGAAAATGTAATATAAATAATTATGGTTCACAAAATATAAATAAAAACACGCTTTGTCAGTAACTCACTAAAAAATAGCAAATACCCTTATCATCAAGATAACGTATTGCGAAGCAGTGTTGCCAACTATTAAATTAAGTAGTTGCTAGATGTATGCCTAGAAGATGCCACAAAGTTGCTAAATATTTCTAAAAGTTGCTAACAGGTGTTAAAAAAATGTATGAACGCAATAATACATTATTTAAAAAAATACTCGATTGTTATTGTAATCTTAAAATTTTGGCTAGAGCCTTATTTTAATGTATTATAAATATACTGTGGGTTCTTTTACTTTTCACATGAATATATTAAAATGGGTTGAATCTAGCAGCGCTTTGGACAGGATCATCATTACCATTTGGGCTGCAGAGGAACCTTGTGACGATGCATGCAGAGTCCAAGAGACCGCCTTCTGAATATGACCTTTGATCCAAACATCCAGCGAGAGCCTCTTCAAGGTTTCAAGGCTCTTATTATTATTAGTCTCGAAGTTGGGCGGATCGCCAGAATAATTCAAAACCTTTCCACGAACATACCTGAGTAACTTCTCAACCAGCAGCTTCAGCTTCAGCAGCAGAAGAACATGTCATTTTTGGTAATTAAAAGAGATAATGATTTCTGGATTTAAAAATATTTGTAGTAATTAAGATTGGCGTAACAATTTGTTGAATATAGTGTAAAATGCTTTCTCTAGTAGGGAAATTAATATAAAAAATTAACACCAGTAAATGAACATTCATATTCTTAACTTAATCAGCTTACAGGTATAATAACTCGGAAATAAATTCTTATTAAATGAGCTTATAAAATTCAAGCTAGAGTGTGTTTTTTTGTTATTTTTCAAATATTTTTTACTTGTAAGGTAGTCGTAACATTATTATACATCAACAGCAATCAAGATTTGAAAAAGAGCAGGTAGCTTGCTACTATTTCTTAATTTTAATTCATGCCGTGCCGTTGCTAAATTGCGAAGTTGACTCCGCGGTCGCTCGCGTCTTCAATTATCATATTTTAATACGCGATATACTTCGCATTCTATTAGGACACCCAAGTTTTGTTATCGCACGACCACGCGATCGTCGCATCGCTTACTCGCGCGATAATCGCGTAGTCGCGTTCTATTAGGACGACGTCTGTAGATATATTTTGAGCGTTCTGATTTGCGTTTATTACATAAAATAAATGTTATGTATTTCTTTTATTGACGTAAAACGAATATAACAGTACATAAACCTCAAATCAACAATAAATATAAAATTCAAATTCAAATTAAAACTACTCTACAAGTAAAATATACTGGCCAAATCGCCGTCGCTGCTCATGGTGTCCAGCAAGCTAGCAGCGTACCCCCTTTGCACAGCTAAACTTAGCCTTTGGCCAAAACAGCTGCCAGCCTTCTGGTAACCGGAAGTTTCGATGAGGTGCGCCGCGATCTCCTTATAGAGATCTCGAGCCGCTGGGCCCCACGATCCGAGGGTTTCTACCCCAAATGGCACAAACATGAAGGCCTCGCCGAGGGCAGCACATTTGCACCGTTTGCCTAGTTCCGCCGAGGCGGCCGCTGCTCCCGGGCTGGCGGAGGGGAGCTGGACGTGGGATGAGGCCAGCGTATCCACGCAGGTAGCATCCCAAACAAGTGTCCTCCCCAGTTTTCATGGAACGAGCGTCATTCCGTCGGGCCGTTTGCCATCGTCACGTACGATACCGTTCGGCTCTGAAATGGCCGGTACATTGATGTTACCTTCAATGTACCGGCCATTTCAGAGCCGAACGCGCCGAAGGCTCTTTGGATAACGTCGTTCAAGGTGGCATGTCGGGAGAGGCGGCCGGCACTCCTCTGGCAGGACAGGCCGTGGTGGCCTAAAATATCTACATTTGAACTGCAACGACAGCGATGTGTTTTTTTATAGTATGAGGGGGCAAACTTTCAGACGGGTTACCTGACGGTAAGCTATCACCGCCGCCCATGGACACCCGCTACACCAGGGGAATCACGGATGCGTTGCCGGCCCTTTGAGAAAGGAGTAGGCTGACAAACAGGCAGACGGCCACCGCCGTCTATGGACATCTGCAACGAGGATGGGGATTGGGGATAGGATGGGGATGAGGGAATAGGCCTCCGGATCTCGTCACTCACCGTACGAAACGCAATAGCAAGCTATTACTTTACGCCGATATTCTGTGAGAGTGTGGTACTACCCCGGTCGAGCCGGCCCATTTGAACAGTAATCATCTAGTTAGGATTACTGTTTGTCTCTACCAGTTGTGGTTCGTATGTTTTAATGCCGATTCGCAGGCAGGTGGATAATGTGAGAGTGGTTTTGTCCAAGAGTGTGCCTATATTGGAGGATGGAAGTGCATGTATGTATTTTGGTTATTAGGTAATGTGAATATTATACTGTTTGATCGGTATTCAGAAGTTTTTACTTAACACGCTTTTATTATTAGCTTCACTTATAACTAACCAAATAACAAACAATATAATAATTTGGTACCATTGAGCTGATCTGACATGGAGCCCGGAGGTGGATAGTGGAACTCTTTAATGACGACTAGTTAACCCCTCAAGCTTCGGCTCATTTGGTTTGTTTTAACGAGTCCAATAAATTTCCTTGGTGATGAGGGTCTTTTGTACTGTTTAGTGCGTTACTGACAAAAGCAGGTTTATTTTTAGTTTTTGCGACCTATAATTAAATAAATTTGCCAAGACGCACTAGATACGTAAACAAGCACTAATTTTTATTATGAGTGACTTGTCGCACCATAGGACGATATGCTTCAGATCACGGTTTTGTGTAAAGAACATTCGAAAGCAGCTATACATATCAAACGATTGTGATGAGACCATAGACTATATAATTACGAGTAAAATACGATGATTACCTTTACAGCGCTCCAGGCTGCTCGCGCGCAGGTCCCCCGTCGGCAAATTCTTGGGTGCAAATGATCGACGGATCGGTGATCGATGAACTAGACACGAAGTATTAGTCCTCGCTCACCCCGCTCCTTATACAAAAAGGTGATTTTGCGTACTTACGTCTTTACAAAGTAATATTACCGCGACAAAAAAAATAGACGCAAATACCACAAGCTCCCTTTGTGATTTAGCAAGCCGTGAACGACCTACGAATTACCTACGTGGTTAAAAAGGCGCAAGTGGTCTTTTTACGTAGTCTTAATCAGTGTTGCCAATTTAGCAACTTTGTAATTAAATTTAGCATCTTTTGAGCTGATTTTGCAACTAAAATTTTTATTTGGCATCTAGTACATTTTCTAGCAATTTTTGTTATGCAGGCTTGCTAAAGTATATTTGGATAAAAAAGATGTCGCATATTACATTTCAGTATTTTATTTTTGGACACTAAAATGACCGTTGAAATTTAAGATTCCAGTAAACAAATTTATACAGAAAGTTTTCCTATGACACAATACAATGCAAGACAATTAGTAAACAGGCGTTTCTAAGGCTACGGATTGCTCTGCCCCCTTTTCTTTTTTGCTTTAAAATTGGAAGTGCACATTATTACTACAAAGTATCAATATCTCAATACAATCGCCTTGATATAAAACATCAAAATGAGCTGAAGACCAGCTTAATGTCATAATTTTAAGAATAACAAGTGAGTATTTTTTTTAAATAATGTGTAACTAAAGCCGCTTAAAAAGAAACAAATAATTTTTGTTAATAAACTTTTTAAGTAAAGCCGATTTAGGTCTTTTCAGCGCCCCTAACCAAAAATACGTAACTAAGGCGTGCAGTCCATATAGGTCTTTTGGCAGTGCCTACCCTGGCAAAATGATCCAATGTGTCCGATTTTTAACTCGTAATTCACCTTAAATTATGTCTACGATTCAAAAATACCTAAAATATTTATTATTTATTAAATTTATTAATAAAATCTGACACAGAGTCATTTTTCCAGGGTAGGCACTGCCTAAATGCCTATATGGACTACACGCCCTCCTAAGTAAACTGTAAATGAAAAAGAAAAATTACCAAAATAAACATTTTTTTAAGCTGCTCTAGTAAGACATTATTTATAAAAAATACTCAGTTGTTATTGTCATCTTATAATTATGACAATAAGGTGGTTTTCAGCTCATTTTAATGTTTTATATGAAGGCGATTGACGGGAAAGTATTAATGACACACGCAACGGTCACGTTAGTGTCCAACAATAAAATATTGAAATGTAATATGCAACTTCTTTATTATCCAAATATACTTTAGCAAAAAGCCTGAATAACAAAAGTTGCTAGAAAATTTACCCACTAGATGCCAAATGAAAATTTAAGTTGCTAAATCAGCTGAAAAGATGCTAAATTTAGTTACAAGGTTGCTAAATTGGAAACACTGATTAAGACTACGTAAAAAGACTACTTGCGCCTTTTAAACCACGTAGATAATTCGTAGATCATTCTTGGATTGCTAAATCACGTAGGGCGCTTGTGGTATTTGCATCTATTTTTATTGTCGCGGTAATAAATATTACTTTAAAAAGACGTAAGTACGCACAAGCACCCTTTTGTATAAGCAGCGGGGTGAGCGAGGAGTACCTACTTAATTTTAAGTGTCTTGTTCGCCAATCATTGATCCGTCGATCACTTGCACGCGAGACATTGCCAACAGGAGAACTGCGCGCTAGCACCCTAGAGAGTTGTAAAGGTAAGTGTCATTTTGTCTCTATCGTATTTTACTCGTAATAATATAGTCTATGGTCTCATCACCATCGTTTGGTTCAAAAAAGAGATTATGTATAGCTGCTTTTGAATGTTTTATACGCAAAACCAAGATCTGAAGCATATCGTCCTATGGTGAGACAACTGAGTTGCTCATAATAAAAATTGGTGCTTATTTACGTATCTGGTGCATCTTGACAACTTAAAAGAATTATAGGTCACAAGAACTAAAAAACATGATTTTGTCAGCAACGCATGATTTTGTAACGCACTAAACAGTACAAAAGACCCTCATCACCAAGGTAATGTATTGGACTCGTCAAAACAAACCAAATGAGCCCAAGCTCGAGGGGTTAACTAGTTGCCATTTAAGAGTTCCACTATCCACCTCCGGACCAGGATCAGCTCGATGGTACCAAATTATTGTATTGTCATCCAAATTGCATACACTTGCAAAGATTCAAATCGTTACAATTGGCTACTTGACAACACGAACTAACTAAACTGACTGAAATCATCACAGGCCTTGAAAGTGAGCTCGGGAATTACAAGAAAGAAAACCATCATATTAGCCGAATGGATCAAATTTTACGGACACAAATTATAAAACCAGTAAAAATGCGATCTAACAAACAAAAACACAAACTATGTATCATAAGCAGCTCCAAAAGATATGATATACTCCGTAATATAAACCGAATTAGCGCATATGATAATTACGAACAAATTCATTATATTACCCCAAATATTGGCATTGATATTTTGATACAAAACATAGAAAATAAATTACTTGAATATACAAAGTACGATTACTGCGTTATAATTATAAGTGAAACCGATTTCCAAACTTCAAAAGATTAGTCACTCATCCATAGTATAAGACGAAAACTGGATAATATTACAACTACCAATATAATACTGGCTGCCCCCACATATATCTGTGGTGCGCCTTTACATAACACCAGAGTAGAAGTATTTAATACACTATTGAATCGTGATATCACAACACATAAATACGGTCATTTTTTTGACTCAAATCAGATGTTGAGATTTTTCTTAAATTCTGGAAAACTGAATAATAGCGGTGCTCAAAGCCTACTACAGAATATTGCAGAGTTTATAACATTAGCTCAAATGAATAATGATCAGGAGGACCTACGATGCAATGGAGCTGACGAGAATGGCAGCACGTTTTTTCGTTGATAATGGACTACAATTCAGAATCCTACATCAAAACATTGCCAGTGTTCTGGCAAAAAAGGACCAATTAGAAATAGTCTTATCTGAATTATCAGAATCGGGTACAGATTTAGATGTGATTTGCCTTACAGAAACATTTATAAAATGTGGTGATGAGAAAAATATAATTGTTAATGGCTTTAGATTAGCCAGTATTTACTGTAGAATAACTAAACGAGGGGGTGTATGTATCCTCAGAAAAAGGGAATCGAATTAAAAAAAATAACTTTGTTTAATCAATTAAATGAAACAAATGTATTTTAATTCTGTGCAATTAGAATCTCAACGATGAATCTGATCATCATTTGTTTATATAGAACTCCTACATCAGATATAAATGTATTCCTCAAAAAATTCGAATCTCTATTACACATAGTTTCAAATAAGTAAATATAGTAAAGACAAAATTGTTGTAACAGGTGACCTCAACATAAACTTAATAACTTCAAATAAGGTCACCCTATATCTTAAAAATATAATAATGAACTTCAATTTAAAGAGCCATATAAATGAACCAACGCGAGGTAATAATTGCATTGATCATATTTATAGTAACATCAAAAATTCCACAAGTAGGGTCATACCTCTTGGTCTTTCTGACCATGACACAGCCCAAGTATTATCATTTAAAGTCACCAAAAAACCTGTTCGTTTTAAACCTATAACGGTATCCAGAAGGGACTATTCCGAAGAAAATCTATTTAAATTTTAAAATTGTTTGAATAGTTTATCTTTCTCTGAAGTTTACCATACCCAAGATCTGAACTCTAGCTTTGACCAACTCTACGATGAGTTATGCCTCTTTTACAAGCTTTGCTTTTCTGTGATAAATATTAAGGTATATGTAAATGCTAAGCCCAAATGTATAAGTAGAGGACTAAAAATAAACACAAAAACCAAAAAAAAGCTTATGATGAATTTCTACAAATATAAGACAACAGAGAAAAAAAAACAAATACAAAAAATACTCTAAACTTTTAAAGAAATGCATTACATTAGCTCAAAAAAGAACAAATAGAAAATTTATAACCAATAGTAAGAACATGTGTAGAGCATCGTGGAAAGTCATCAAAGCTGAAGTAGATAACACTGAAAAAAGTGGATTTATTGACAAACTTGTTATCGATGGTAAAAACATAAATCAAGCATCTCACCTTGCTGAAAGATTTAATAATTTATTGATTCAATCCACAAATAAGTTAAATAATAATTTCACCAATACGTTAAAAAATGGTTTTAATTCTAGTCTGACAAATAGTATCTTTCTGAAACCTTTTAATGAAAACGAGATTATTAATTTTATAACCACACTGAACAACACAAATGCTGAGGGTTATGATGACATAGCAACTCAAATAGTAAAAAAATGTAAAGTTGAACTCATATCCGTTTTGACATATTTAATTAACTTATCCTTAGAAACTGGAAACTTTCCAGAGAAATTAAAAAGTCCATCGTAAAGCCAGCCTACAAAAAGGGGGATAAAACTGACATTGAAAATTATCGACCCATTACATTAATACCCATACTTTCTAAAATCTTTGAGAAAGCGATGCACAAACGGTTAACCGATTTCTTCACTAAATTTAATATAATAGCAGCGCAACAACATGGTTTTCAGCAAAATAAATCAACTACTCTTGCCGCTTTCAATTTAATGCACGAGATTGCGACAAAGTATGACGACAAAAAATTTACTGCTCTTTTGTTCGATATGTCCAAGGCATTTGATTTCGTGGCTCATGATAAATTGTTACTTAAGTTAGAATTCTATGGTGTTAGAGGTTTAGCGCTTCAATGGATTAAGTCATACCTAGAAAATAGAACACAGTGTGTTGAAGTTAAAAAAGTTAATAGTAAAAATTTGACCGAGTACTGCAGATCCCGCTACAGTGCAAACAAATTTGGTGTTCCGCAGGGAAGTGTCCTTGGGCCACTCCTTTTCTTGATATACATAAATGATATAGTAAATACAATCGACCACAAATGTGTTTTGTTCGCGGATGATATATCAATTGTAGTTACTAATGACCATTCAAAGAACCTTAATCATCATCAATCGCTCTTTGGGAAAAACCAGTTTTATTAACTTCAATAATATAAATCAACAGTTACGCCTAGTTTACAATGGACATCAATTAAAGGAAAGTAAAACTACCAAATTTTTAGGAATAAGTGTAGATAGTTATTTAAATTGGAATGAACAAATAAAAATTATATGTAGTAAAATTAATAGATTTCTATATGTCCTTTATAGATTAAAGAAAACGACCGATCGCTTAACTGTTATGGCAGCTTATTACGGTTATGTTGAGTCTGTGCTGAGGTATGGTCTCATTATATGGGGGAATGGTAGTGATATGTGCAGAGCTTTCATCGCTCAAAAGAAATGTATTCGTGCCATCTGTGGAGTTGGCCCACTTGAATCATGTAAGCCCCTGTTCCTCAAATTACGAATACTACCGCTTCCGAGTTTATATATTTACGAAATATCAAAGTTTGTTAGAAAGCATAGTGATCTATTTAAAACTGCTAGAAATATATATACACGTAATACAAGAAATGGTAATCGTCTTGAAGTTGGTAAACAACAAAAAACTGCTAGATGTAGGAAGAATTGCAGTGTAATGTGTGTGAAAATATACAACAAATTACCACAACAACTTAAAGAGCTACCAAACAACAAAATCAATAAAATGTTATATAAATGGCTCCTAGAACGTAGATTTTATAAATTAAATGACTTCTTAGAATTGCAGTGACCTATAATACAAAGTAGTGAGTAGTTAAGTTGACACAAATGCTAAAATATAATAATTAATTGATCCTTTTGTACCTAAAATAAATATAATTATGATTCGCTTGTTAGCCTGACCTCCGTAATATATTATTTTATATAAAGATAAGTCAGCTTGCTTAATAAATAAATTCGTTTTCAACTTGCATGAAACAACACTTAAAATATATCTAAATACAATTAACTTATTACTAAATATTGGTCCATATTTTGCATGCTGTTTGTTAATAGCTGAATAAGGAGAACATGAAAATATGTTTGTAACCACTGTAAACCAACCCTTTTTCTGGCAAAATAAATTATTTCTATTTCTATTTCTATAGTAACAAATATTAAAATATTTCTGTGGAACGGTAGCTAAACATAAATAAATGCATGTCAAAGAAACAAAAAGATCATTTTGACTGTTACTTTTTGTTACTGTTAAAATTGACAAAATAAGTGAAAAATAAATATTGCTTTTTAGTTCAGAATTACTAGACATCCTCATCAAATTTCTGTCATTTTATAATTCTACGATATTGGCCTAAAAACAGTATTTTCGGAAATAATTGCGAATTTCATATATTTTGTATAAAAACCAATGTAAAAAAGGCCCTGACGGCCATATAAAATGTATGACCGTCAGGGCTCTTTTCACATTGGTCTTTTATACACTCTAACTGAACTGTGACGTCATATTTCAGGGCCATTTTGTATGGAGCGTTTTTGTGAGTGTATGAACTAGGACTTTTCAGAGCGTCGTATCTCGAAAAAAAAACAACACAATAATGTTTTGCGAACACAGTTGAGTTTTTATGACTCAGTATTTCCCAAAATAAGATGAAATAAAAATCATGCAAGTAGCCAATTAGAAGTACGTTAAAATTGACTTCTAAGATATCCTACCAATCGAAACCACACCATACACCACCATATCCACATTACCTAATAACCAAAATACGTAACATTTATTGGCTTCGGCCAATTTGGAAACCAAAGGTTCGAAACCAGTTTCGTAAACAGAATCACTTTTCTTTTAAGGAAACCAGGTTTAGAATAAAGAAAAATTATTCTGTTTTCGAAATTCATTCAATACAAACTACTTGATAAGAAAAGCTGTTTCTTAGTGGTCCTATTAATTTGTTAATAATGTGTAGTTTGAACCTAGATTTGATCACCAAATACTAATTGTGGTTGTAAAAGTAGATAGGTTAGGTTTGTTAGGTATCTTTAGATGCCCGAAGGGCAAAACCACCCAGAAGCAGGACCTGGGCGTGGCTCCGTCGAAAGTCAGTGTAACACATATAGTAGGACCATATTGAATGAGTTTGGTAAACAGAATAATTTTTCTGTATTCTAAACCTGGTTTCCTTAAAAGAAAAATGATTCTGTTTACGAAACTGGTTTCGAACGGCGAGGCGTCGTCCTAATAGAACGCGACTACGCGATTATTGCGCGAGTAAGCGACGCGACAATCGCGTGGTCGCGCGATAACAAAAATTGGGTATCCTAATAGAACGCGAATGCGCGATGATTGCATATTATAACAGGTCAACAAAAGTTTTCTTTTCTCTTGCCCTGGAAATCTCTGCGGATTTCTCTAGTTTCAAGTACACAGTTTACGGATATATTCATGAAAGTACTGAATCGGCTCAGGTTTTTTTCATTATTTTGGTGTTACTATTTTTGTTACGTAGATAATAACTTTTGATTAAAAGAAAACGAGAGCCAATATTCCGAAATCATTTACTGCTTCATTAATTGTTGACATCAAATTATTCGAAATTAAGTAGTTTAATATTCAGGGCAACAAAACCACTGCCGTCCAGTGTAATTAAAGTTAATCATGTATTAAAATATGATAATTAAAGACCCAAGTGACCGCGGAGTCACCTTCGCATCGTCACGGCATGAATAAAAATTAAGAAACAGTATATTCGGCTCTTTCTTAAATCTTGATACCCGTTGAAGTATGTTATGACTACAAGTAATAGTATATTATTGCACCAAGCTAAAAGTAATTCATTATTGCTTCGGGCATTAGTTTGGAGCCCTAACACAAGTGAGAGATCTAAAAACATGAGCGCAATAATACATCACTTGATGCGAGGTGCATAATCTGCTTTTCTTTCAACTACCTACTGCAAAAAGTTAGTAAAAAACAGTAAAAGTAAAGTTAAACCCGACTAGCGACGTAAAAAGGATTTTTGCACCTGGTTTGATGCGCCTTTAGATTTCTTATCTCGCCTATGACACTTGCATGTTCTTCCCGAATCTTAAGATACCCTATTTATTAAAATCGGTCAAGTGGTTCAGAAGCTAAGGTAGAACATCCGAAAATTTTCAGAGAAACCTTGTTCTGATCAATTCATTTTCATATTACGCCAATTATTATTTTTTAGTCTCTTGGTAACCTATACTATCTTATGAGGACAATCACAGTTCGATATGGCCGCCGACATGTGGACTGTTTTGCTAACAGCAAGTCCACAAAAAAGTGGTTAGCTGTCCAGTCGGACTTTCAAGCGGCGGATTGGATGGCTGGTGGTGTAAACGACTTGATCAAACTAACCAAATTTAAAACAAATACAAAACAGTGCAACAATGAATTTTGTAACTAAGGTAAAGGCACCTATTAACGACCCCATCAAAATCGACACCCATTATCGTGGTGTTTTTAAATACGTGTTTTATTAGCAAACGGCTTGACTGATTAAGAATCTTTTTTCACAACATCAAAGCATCCTTAGTTGTCTATTGGATTTACTGGCGAGGGTGCGTATGTATCAAGCAAAGAACTTGCAACTCGTCAATTCTGGCAACGGCGGCGCAGGAGCAGCTTGTCCCATACAAACACATTAGGCCACACGTAACTGAACTCGCATCTTACTTAGCGATTTGCGTTATAATTGTAATAACTGATCTAATTCTATGTTTTTTAAGAGATTTATTATAGTTTCGTTTGCGACTTCGAAATACTATTTTTCTGATATTTTTTTTGGGAATACGTAAAAAATAAAATATAAAATACCTCGGTATTTGGATCCATTTTTCACTGTGGCTCCTAATTCCGAGGTATACCACGGTAATACGTAAATACCGTAGTTTCAGTTGGCATTATTTTTTAAATTTATTGTCGGTTAAGTATCTAAATTTTTTGTGTTATTAAAATCTTCATCTATCTAAGCAGCTAAAGAGCTATACCCGTGGTATGAAAAATATACAAGAAGGTCTTAATTTTTGATACAAACCTAAGCACTATATTAGTAGTTTCTATAGACACCCTTAAATTAAAAAGTCGTTTAAATATACAGATAAAATCAAACATTTACTATCTACTTTTATGAGTTTGGTTTTATAAGCAAATTGAAGTATATTTTATCTATCTGTTTTACCAAATTCACTACTTCTTATTTTTTTTATGGGTCGTAATTAGGATTTACAGCACTGTTAATTAAACTTATTACCGATGGTATACACAGATAACCCTCGGTAATAGTATATATGGGAACCTAATTCCGACTTATTCATGATTAGTAAGAGTCGGAGATAGGTTCCTCTAATATTACCTATTACCGAGTGACAACGTAATGAAATAATTAATTTAGGGTACCGTGGTTCTGATTTCATTGAAATAACCAGTATTTTGATTTTGGTAGTATTGCTTATCTATCAGAATCTGTTGTTCTTCCTACTCCGCTATGCTTTTTGTATGAGTGGGACTAAGAGTAGGTAGGTATATATATTTTTTGGGCTCAAATGCTACGGTAAAATCAATTTCAATTCTAGTTTGAAGTCATTATGTTTTTGATTTGTTATTAAAATTATTATTAGTTACGTTGTAACCAAACAACGGTTTTCGATTTAATGGTTTGATTATTATAATTTTATTGATATTATTATAAAACTTTAAGTAAGTCCTCATTTTTATTTGAATATTCTTAAACAAAAAAAAAAGTGTCAAACAAATGTACGGAACCTAAACTATCATTAATTCTTACCCTCGGTAATAGGAACCAAATTCGCGGTATTAGGGTCACAGTCTGTCCTATAACACGGTAATAGGGGATTTCGACATTTTGGCTTTAATAAATATTTAACCATTAGTTACTACCTAGAATTAGACCAAAAACCTACAAAATAATAAGTTAAATCTATATACTTTCATTAAAAAAATCCGTACCCTCGTTACGCTGTCTAAATACCCTTAATTTTTGGCTCTTACTTGAAAACTTGCTTAACTACCACGGTAATAGGTGCCTTTACCTTATACTTAATAGCATCTCTCTTTAAGGGATCTCTTCCAGTTCAAAAGCATGGCCTACTTGCTTAAGTTATCGACCGAGCGAACGAAGCGAGCGAAGCGTCTCCGTTTCAGCTTGGGCAAAAATGCTTTCGTATGTCTGGCTGTCTATTTGTTCTCCTCTGCAGGTCGCATTTCTCAACCGATTCTCGTGAAATTTTGTTGGCAGGTTTGAAAATTAAATTAAATTTGATTGTCGATTCTTCTTTTTGAAAATATCCAAAATGGCGGATGTATTATATCATATATATTATTTTTGTGATTACAAATTTATAAGCGGTGTTGGTAAACTGGTATCTTTTGGGTCTGTTGTTTTTCAATGAACCCTAAGATACTAAAAACCCTCTAGAACCCGTGCAAAAGCATACTTCTCCCTACGCGTGGTGAAATGAAAACATAGTTATGCAAATATCAGGATATTGCATCCGCGGTTTCCTCACAGATCGCTAGAAAGATAACTTAGTTTAGAATGTATGCTAAACACGTTTACTGACATTCGATGCTTCGATTACGTATCCTAAGCTATAGCCGGGTTATAGTATGTGACGTTTCCGGGGGGGTGGAGGTGGGTATCGGCGGGGAGAGGGTGTAAAGGTAAGCAAGTAGCAACAGTCACCTTCAATGTGAGATATTCCTCGTAATGTGATCCTTGTGAACACGCGCGCAATACCTCACCAAAGTTTCATCGTAATGTAGGAACGCATAGCATAATGATAATAATAATAATAATAAAGCCTTTATTTCCTCAAAAATCTAAAAATAATAATAATAATAATTATACCTTACATGCATTAATCAACATGTTCTTAAAAATGAAAATTCAAATTATGTTAAGCATGCTTAGAACCAGTTAAGTAACAATTTAAATTAGTTAACAATAAAATTCAAATAAAGAAACGATAAATGCATGAATTATAAAAAAAATAAAAACTAATTGAATTACATTAAAACATTAAATAAAAATAACCCATTAAAAATCATTTGGTAGTAATAAATACATTAATTTAAATTCAGTGCATTCAAATGTGAACATTAAAATTCAGTTTATTAAATAATTCATGTAAAAATAGTATTGATGTACAAAAGGGTTTAAATTCATAATTTCTAGGATTCCAGGGAAATTTATTACTACTCCCCAGACTAACTCCAACCCTCTCTTTTACCCCTTCCAAATTTATTTCCAGTTTATATAGCCTATGTCATACGTAAAGTCGCCATTTATATAATATCGAAAACCGCATTGAAATCCGTCCAGTATTATAAAAACTTATGGCGCACATACAATCACACTATCAGAAATCCAAAAACCTTGGGATGTGTTGTGTTGCTCATTCTGAAGCCCCTATAGCATTACCTTCAATGTACAGACATTTCCACTTTAGGAATTTATTATATGTATAGATAATGGTATGAAAACTACAAAAAATTGAAAATTAAATATTCATTTTATTGACTTCACTTCATTAAATCCAGCGACGTAGTTTGCCTAAGACCGGCCCTGTATCTAATTTGTTGGGGGGTCCAATGGAAGAGATAAAGATATTTCACAAAACAAGAAACGCTCGCATTGAAGTTATTACTAACTAGTGGACCCGCCACAGCTTCGCCCGCGGTATTTTTCAGCCGTTTAGGGATGGAATTTCAAAAAATCCCTCCTTAGTGCACCTCTAGGGTACTCGAGGAATGTCTCCTACAAATTTCAAACCTCTAGGAGCACCCGTTTAAGCTGTGCGTTGTCTATAAGTGAGTCACGGTACTGTTTTATATGTATTGATGATGATAAAATGCTCCTAGGAGCTAAGTTAAGGAGCCCGTATCAATGATATCGGGCCCCTGCAGCCCGGGCCCCATATCATTGATACGGCGGTAGCTACGCCCTTGATTAAATGTTTGAAACATTATTAGTTGTTGATCGTGATCGGAACATAGCTGGGCACAAGACCGTTAATCCGTTAATCAACGAAGTTAACATATCAATTAACGGATTAACTTTTAAATTAAAAATTGTTAACGGACTCATTAACTTCAGTTAAAACAATTAAAGTCCGTTAATCGTTAATTAAATTTTATATTGATGTTTATAAAGGGGAATATGCACATTATGTCAGGTAGCTTTTAAATTTGATCTCTAAATAATTAGGTGTTATTACAAGTCTAATATTACACCATTCTTTTATTAATTTTTCCCATACCAACATTTTTAGGGTTCCGTACCGAAAGGGTAGAAACGGGACCCTATTACTAAGGCTCCGCTGTCCGTCTGTCCGTCTGTCCTTCTGTCCGTCTGTCTCCAGGCTGTATCTCATGAACCGTGATAGTTAGAGAGTTGAAGTTTTCAAAGATGATTTTCTGTTGCCACTATAACAACAAATACTAAAAAACAAAATAAAATAAATATTTAAGGGGCCCTCATACAACAAGCGTGATTTTTTTACTCGTTTTTGCTCGATATTGATAACGGCGACAGGTACACGCTTGAAATATTCACAGAATATTTAGATGTATATTAACTTCAAAAAAAATATTAAAAGAAAATAAATATTTAGAAGGGGTTCCCATACAAAAATCGTGTTATTTTTTTTTTGCTTGATTATAATGGTACGGAACCTTTCATGCGCGAGTCCGACTCGCACTCGGCCGGTTTTTTAATAAGTAGATGACCAACGCTACGATATATAAAATTCAATTTATATTTCGATTTAACGATTAACGTTAACTTCCGTTAAATAACAAGTTGCCTGTTGAATTGAAGTTGGTCTCTAATATAAATATTTTTAGAAATAAGCTCAAACATTTTTCCTAAAGAAGTGTTTCTACTCAGTTGAGGAATGTTGTCAGATGTGTAACTAATACATTTGAATGTAAAAGGAAATGTAACTAATTAGATAATTATATAATTAAAATATTATAATTCCTTTATTAAATCTTTCATTGTTTTGTTTACATAATCACAAAATATAATATGTTAGATAGTTTTTAATTAAATAGGTTATTTTATTAGGGCATTGGCTACTAATATAATTTCAAATGCAACGTATATTGTTTTCTGAATGACTATGACTAACAATCCGAAATGTAACGCTTCAACGTTTAACGAAGTTAACTTTTTTAAACGGATTAGCGATTAACGAAGTTAACTATTTGATTAACGGTGCCAACCTATGGATCGGAATGACGTCAATTGACTAACGCAAGGGAAGTGCGTCAGTAAGGTTGATTTCTATTTAGATTAGAAAAAATATGCAGAGGCCGCCATAGGTTTTTCCACCGTGTTATAAAATAAATTATGCAAATTAGGTTAGTTTTATCTTTAGAATATGTATTAATATTTTAAACTCCGTGAATCTATTTCCTTGAAGAAGTAGGACTGTGCATTTTTCCGGGTTACTTTTTTATAAGTTGTCTATGGGCTTCCAACTATTGCTATGCGAAATAAATATTAGCTGTGCCCGCGTGGAATAGACTTTCATCCCCTATTGTTATTTTACACCCTTGAGGGTAAAACTTTTACAAACCTTAAATGTCATGTTTATTTATATCGAATAAACAGTCTAAAAAATAAGTTTCAAGCTTCTAGCTCTAAAAATAACGATACTTCCATACAACTTTTCATCCCCCCTTTCAACCCTTTACAACCCTTTTGTCGCATTAAAAAGTAACCTTTGTTCTATCTCAGGCTCTAGACTATCTGTGTACCAAATTTCATTTAAGTCGGTTGAGTAGTTTTGGCGTGAAAGCGCAACAGACAGACAGACAGACAGACAGAGTTACTTTCGCATGTATAATATTAAGTAAGGATTCGTAATGAAAAAGACATGACTTAAAAAAATCCGGACAAGTGCTAGTTAAACTCGCGTGGACGGGGTTCCGTGACTATAAGATTTCCTATGTTACTTTAAATAGCATAAACTTTAGGTAATAGGTTTTCCTGTAATCAGATAAAGAAATATTTCCTGTAATTATTTCAAAATTTTAGGCGCACTAGTTTCGGAGATAGTTAGATAGTCTGAAGTTATTTTCCTAAATAACTTCAGAACTGTTTATTTTAAAATTAAAAAAGAAAACAAAAAATTAAAATTTTGCCAACGAGCACTATCATTTGATAATGTCACACGTTGTCGTTTGCAAATCTTTTTTTTTTTTTTTGTTAATTTACCCCCAAAAGTGTGTTTGTTTGAAATTTATTTATTTACGTCACGCGTCCGTGTTGCGGTCACCGACTTACATTGTGTACCAAATTTCAACTTTTTTGGTCCAGTAGTTTCGGAGCAAATTGGCTGTGATAGATGGACAGACAGACGTAGAGAGAGACCCATGAGTGATCCTTTAAAGATCCGTTTTTTCCTTTTGAGGTACGGAACCCTAAAAAGTATAATTGTTTGAACGAATTACAGCTGGAATTGGAATAAAACTTCGTCGATAGATGTCGATACAAAATCTAAGTAACACTTTGATAGTAATAGTAAGGCTATTGATATACAGGGGGGGCATAAGTATATATAACTTTTAGAAACATGATAGAGGCAAAACTACAAATGCTATTTTATTTGTATTTATTATAAGTAATAAGCATAAAATATATTTTATATCTGTATAAACAATGTCGCCTACATGAGCTCCGTCTTGTTGCTGGCACTCCTGCAACCTACTATGCAATTGTATGGAAAGATACTGACAATCATCATTTCTGGTAGGTAGATTTTGCAAAATATGGCGTGTGACATATCAAACGAAAGGGCTCATTATGAGGATCTTAAATGTTTTTTTTTATAATTTTAAAATAAACGGTTTTGAAGTTATTTAGGAAAATAGGTAAAAATTTACCATTCCCCCTCCCCCTCCTTATCGCCGAAACTACTGGACCTAAAATTTTTAAAAATATACAAAGAATAGTTCATTACCTAAAGATTACAAAAAACCTTCAAAAGGGTATGGTATTTCAAGTAACATAGTAAATTTCATATAGTCACGGAACCCTCTTCACGGGAGTTTTACTCGCATTTTTCATTTTTTTTTTTTTGAAAAGTGTTTATCACCGGAACTACGTTGCTTTCCTGTGAGACAGTATATTGTAGTTAAAAATATACAAAATGGCGTATAATTTCCCATCATCCTTTGTACCGCACAATGAATAGTTTAGAAAAAAATCTGTGTTCCTATTTGCAAAAACTTATGGCTCACCCTGTACTCTGGCCTTCTTCAACAATGACGGAACCATTGTAGTATTACGTTACACTAGAACCGATATCGCAAACAAATGACAGCGAGCACTTGATGAAGGAGCCGGCATGCGCGCCGCGTCCGGCGGTGATGGTTTTCTTATAGAAGGCGTTTGTGCCATTTGGCCTCAACAGGCTTTACAAAAAATCAACTTGAGGCATCCACTCCAGTATACATAATTACTCAAATGACGGAACCAAGCTAATCTTAACTACCAACAGACCATATATCCAAAAGCCATAAGCGGCGGGGCTATAGACCGGCGCGGGCGCGTAACCTCGAACGCACCAATCACAGCGCTCTTAAAACCCCGCGGCAAGTTTGGCAGGTTTATTTGCTAGTAAAAGAGGGGCTAAGCGTGTCTTTAGGATATTTGGTTCAAGCAACTACCTCCAAATTATCAATTGATATACATAAACACAACATACAAAATGATTTCGTGACATTTCAGTGAAGGGAAAACCAATGTGATGAAACCTGCATACGAGTGCCAAGTAATAATAATGTGTGAAGTCCCCAACTCGCACTAGGTCCGCGTGGGTTCTGCCTACTCACTATGTGAGGTCAGTGGGACATACAGGTTGATGAGGAAAAAAATAAATTAATAAATAACGTGTTTTTAATTTACTTAAATCTATTATATTCAAAATATACTGCTAACTCTTGCTTTCTCTTACTCCTGTTTCGTGGTAGGATTGAGAAAAAGGGACAGGGTTACTTATGTTTCGCTCTCCGGAATAATGCCCCTGACGTCATACTCTGCTTGTAGGGTTGTCACCTAAAAGTTATTTTTAATAGCTTAATAAACGTTAGTGGAGGCTAGTTGAATAAATGAATGTAAGCTTTATTTATTTAATTTTTAATCACTTTATTGTACAATAAGTATATAGAAAAGCAAAGAAGAATTTGATAGTCCTAGTAATGTGTCACTATAATTATCAGGGCGGCATAAATAAAATATCTTCGTTCGGCTATCACTCTCGTTTAAACAGACTTTGGAACAAATTTTTCAGTGCCCAGAGAGATGGGTCATATTTGGCACAACGTTTAGCCATATTGCGTGGCAATGCTGCCAGCCTTCTGGGCATCCTGCCGCCTGGCTCTGATTTGGAATTAATATTTTATTTATAAATATTTTTAACTAAGTCTTAGTTTATTTTGTATATTATATAGTTTTATTACAACTTAGGCGCCTATTGTGATTGACTTATTTACTGGTTAATTAAAAACTACGTGATCAAATGTCTACGTCTCATACCGCTATGCCCAAAATGATCTTAGATTAGATTTTAAGAGTTCATTAGACTTACTTGTCTACACCAAAATCAGTCTGAGATTTGGAGATATTTGAGATTATATTTTGTAAGATCTCCAAATATAAAAAAGATGTTTCTTTGTTTTAATTATTATTATTATGGCCCTTAGAGTTTTTATACATTTCTAAGTCACTTAACTTGTCCAGACGCGGAGACTATACAGGTCCCTTATTAGTTATTTATTATAATTGATTTGTACCCATTAGGTTTGTTTGTTGCATTTTTTATGTGATCTTTTTTGATAAAACTGTAATGTCAAAGTTGAAAAAAGACTTACTGCTCAGTTCTTGCGGCGTTTCTCAGCAGATGTGACCATTTGAAGCGCTGGTAAATTCAGACACTGTGAAAGAGCCCGTGTGGCCTACTTGCAAAACAAATATTGTCATATTCATTTTAATAAAAAAAAAAAGATTTTATTGAATCAGGTTGTATTGTATTGTATTGTATCGTTTATTTGCCAGAATATGTCATAAGTACAGGTCTTAAAGCTAAATTGGTCCATACATTCAGTCGACAGTTCGTTATGTAAATTAAAATAGTAAAAATAATCATTAGTTAGAGTAACAAAATAGGTAATAAAATAATATAAATAAGTTAAATTTCAAATAATCTATATATATAAAAATGAATTGCTTTCGTTAGTCTCACTAAAACTCGAGAACGGCTGAACGGATTTATCTTATCTTAGTCTTGAAATGTTCGTGGAGGTCTAGGGAAGGTTTAAAAGTACATAGGTTACTTAAATTATTATTCTTCGCAGACGAAGTCACGGGCACTAGCTAGTCAGAGATAAAATTAAGTCAAAAAAGGTTAAAAATTCATTAAGATCAAGTCACAGCTCATAATTATCATGATCACACCACGTGCACATGCCATAATTGTTACAATTATAACACAATAGATAATAAATTAAAATATGTTAAGAGCTTATCTCAAGTCAAATAATAATCATAAATCACAGAATTACATTAAGTCTCTCCAATTTAAATTAATTAGTTTATTAAGGTGCCTATTTGTACTGAGCTTCGTAATTTTAATATTCGTTTAAGGTGTAGAAACAATTGTTAAGAAGCCAATTTGTGAGATTGTTTTTAAATTCCGTTCCCTGAAGCATTTTTATTGCTGTAGGTAAACCGTTATATACTCTTATGCACATATTGTAGGCATTTCTTTTGTAAATATCAGTGCGGCAGCACTCTGCCGCAGTAGTTTCGGTTATATTTAGTTTCGGAAATAAGGGGGGGAATGGTCATTTTTCGCCTATTTTCCTAAATAACTTCTAAACTATTTTACTTAAAATTCAAAAGAAAATATATTTAAGATCCTCACAATAAGCCCTTTCATTTGATATGTCACACGATATAGGTGGCATAACATTTTTTTTAATTTTCTAGTTTACCACCAAAAAGTGGCCCCTATGTTTAAAATTCATATATTTACGTCATGCGTCCGTGTTGCGGTCACCAACTTCGGTCCAGTAGTTTCGGAGCAAATTGGCTGTGACAGACGGACAGACAGACAGACAAACAGACAGACAGACAGACAGACACACGAGTGATCCTATAAGGGTTCCTTTTTTCCTTTTGAGGTACGGAACCCTAAAAACAGGCCTAATTAGGTTCTTCTAATTGCAATTAACTGTATTATAACAAATCAGGCAATTTCGAGTTCTTTACGTCATCACAAAAATACACGTATACTATGTTTAATGTTTCATAATGCTTTTCGCATTTAGCGTTAGATCATTTTGGTTTGTTATATAAATTACTAGCTTCCGCCCGCGTCTTTGTCCGCGTGAACACCTTAATCACTTAGCGGTATGGAATATACTTTACGATCTATTCTCATATCTACCAAATATGAATAAAAAAAAACATAAAAATCGGTCGAGCCGTTTCGGAGGAGTACGACCACAAACATCGTGACACGAGGTTTTATATATATATATATATATATATATATATATAGATTGAATCATAGTTGATTTAAATAATTATTAATGTCTGAGTAAAGTTTATTATGATGAAGATTATAAAATATCTAACGTCATAAAAACAATTAGGTTTTTCCCAAAATTCCGTTAATTGTTAATAAACGCGAGGCAACGGGATGTTGCCTGGGTAATTTTTTTAAAATTCTAATTAGTCCATTAGTTACAAACAAACAAAAATATTGAACACGTATTTTTTGCTTTATCAAATCATTCAAAATTGAAAAAGATAATGCGCATCAAAGTTCGGGAGTGGAGGCTCATGACGTCACTTACCGGTGAAAAGTGTACAACGTCGTGACGTCACGCGGAACTTTAACGGACTATATCTTCGTATTTTTTTGTTTAATTGACAAATGAAAATGTGTGTTCAATATTTTTTTATAATGTAAATGACGGACTAATTATTTTTTTTTAGGAAACTAGCCTATTACTTATCTCTAACATTCATTTGTTAAAAAGGTTTTCACGTGCTGCCAACTTACATTGCCAACCCTGATCCTAAGCACGTAGGGTTGTGCAATCCACTCAGCAGTCAGGTGACGAGCGCGGCGCGGTACGGTCGCAACCTTATAATTGTGTGATCTGTGGAATTTGTGTTAGAATGACAGGTGAGTTCGTTTTTTGAATTTTTAGAACGGGCGTTGGTTTATCATTTAAATAACAAAATAATTCCAATAAATAAAATTAATTTAATCTAAATAAAAACTAAATACTTTATTTATGTACAAATAAATCGTGACCCATAGATAATTGTTACATACTGTTTTGTTTCTTAAATCATTTTGGAAGAACCTTTTTACGTCATTGGAGGGTGAGTTTCTAATTTTAAATACGCTTTGATATCATTTTATTCGTCAATAGGGAGATTTTTAAAATTAAGGGTGGATTGTTGGTTATTATGATATTGTACGGGATTGTGCTTTCGTTATAAAATGTATCAACATGATTTAATATAATAACATTGTTTATAAATGTTACTACCTACATTATCAATTATAAAAAAAAATATCCACTCGGTCAGTGTTTTTATCCATCAATATTTTGCAAATCAGCATTGGGTGAGGAATTTATATATTATGTTTGTTTTGTTATGATTGTATGTTCTAAAAATATATTTCTTTACTGTTCTAATAATAATAATAGCCTTTCTAATGTTTATTTCATGTTAATTTTATGATTTCAAAAGTCGACTTTCTCCTATTCGAGGCGCTGGTAGACTTAGTTTAGTACCCGGGTAGTCAATTTGCTCAATAAACTACTTGATTTTAATTTAAAATAATTATGAAAAAAATCTATGATATGCCAAAGTTCTTATCCAAGCAAAACTATTTCTTATTTCTAATTCAATAATAGCTTTAACAGTTCACAGAAAGGTTGTTATACCTACTAGACATACGGACCTGGATCTCGTTTACCCAACTAAGCTAGTGGCTCCCCGTGAGCTGTAGACCTCGCGACAAAAACCTTCAAAAAACTGAATCTAGAACAAAAACCCTTTGAAAAGTAAGAAATAATGATTGGCCTTGCGACAAACTTAACTTTGCCGTTGAAAAACTGATATCTAAATACATCGACATCCGTAGAGTCAGTTTACCAACACCGCCAGTAAGTTTGTAATTGCAAAAACCTCCATATCTCCGCCATTTTGAAATATTTCGAAAAACTGAATCGACAATTTTTTTTTATACATTTACCGAACCTCCTCACAAAATTTCACGAGAATCAGTTGAGAACTGTGACCTGTAGACGAGAACAAATGGACATCCGCTGGACATACGAAAGCATTTTTGCCCGAGCTGAAACGGAGACGCTTCGCTCGCTTCGCTCGCTCGGTCGATAAATAAAAACTAGTTGTGAAGTCACAGATGTTATAAGTTATTTAAATAAACTGTTACTTTTATTTACACAAATACTTAACAAAATCCTTATAACCAATTTATAGCAACTAGTGACTTAATAGTAAACAGAAAAAAAAAACAGAAATATTTCAAGAGATATTTATAAATAAATAACTCAGAGACATTCTTTACACAAATAAATCTAGCCCCAAAGTAAGCTCTAAAGTCTTGTGTTATGGGTACTAGACGACGATATACATACTTATATAGAAGATAAATAAATACTTAAATAAATAGGGAACATCAAATACTCAGGAACAAACATTCGTGCTCATCACACAAATTTTGCCCTTACCGGGGATCGAACCCGGAATCGCTAGCTTCGGAGGCAGGGTCACTACCAACTAGGCTAACCGCGCCTACTTATACTAATTAACTATGATTTAGATTTTCTTAATTTTTTAGGGTTCCGTACCTCATTAGGAAAAATACGGAGCCTTTATAGGATCACTCGTGTGTCTGTCTGTCTGTCTGTCTGTCTGTCACAGCCAATTTTTTCCGAAACTACTGAACCGGATGATTTGAAATTTGGTACACATATGTAAGTCGGTGACCGCAACACGGACGTGTAATGTAAATAAATGAATTTTAAACATCAGAAAAAAAGTGTTGCAAACTATGGTGTGCATTGTGACATATCAAATGAAAGTGCTCGTTATGAGGATCTTAAAGTTTTTTTTTTTAATTTTAAAGTAAACGGTTTTGGAGTTATTTAGGAAAATAGGCGAAAATTTACCATTCCCCCATTATCTCCGACATAACTGGGCCTACAATTTTTAAAAACATACTGAAAATAGTTCTTTACCTATAGATTACAGGAAAACCTATAAAAAGTCTATGGTATTTAAAGTAGCATAGGAAATTTCAGATTATCATTTAAGAGCGCACATATGACTAGCCTAAGCACCTCGTTTTGCATCAATCAGAACTGAATCCTATGACGTTGCGTTTCATTTCAAAATAGCGCGTTCTCAGCCGTGGCTGTTACAACCACCGCGCGCGCACGCGTTTACGAAAAACTGACTTTTTTGCATATTTACTAGAGAACCACAACATCTATAAAAAAATCCGTTTTAGCGAATTGAGAAGTTGTTAGTGAACTACAAAAAAACATCGGTAAAGACCATGGTTTCGAAGATTCAACGGAAAACATGTTAATAAAGCGTTATGTTTGAAAAATAAAAGTATCGGTATTACAAATCGTGTTTTCACGTTTAAGCATTTCAAGAAGAAATGTTCAAGTTTAATACATACAGACATAGCATCACGCCCGAAATCCCTAATGGGGTGGGCAGAGCCACAAGACTACTTGGCCCCGTTCGATTAATTAGTCCTCAGCTCAGATGGTATGATGAACCGTATGGTGACAGGTGATCAGCTCATCGCCAATACAGATAGTCCACCATGTTGGAGAGGTCCCTTAGTCGACTTTTACGACATGCCAGGATGATAAGCATCTGCACGCATTCTATGCTATTTCTTCACTCCCAGTGCAGCAGTCAAGTTTAATATATTCACAGAACAAACACAAAGTCCCTGTTGGTATTGATATCCAGATCGCCAATCGGTGCGACCTTAGCAATGTGAGTTCTTAAACATTTTTCGAATTTTACTTCTTCAAGGTGCTTAAAAATTGCAAATCATCGACTTCACTCATTTCACAAATTACGTTGTTGCTCAAAAATAGATTTTGTAATAACCTGTCTTCCGGATAACATTAATAATTCTATGAAAACCGGTTAGTAGGTACAGATGTCAATCAACATATTATGTAAATTTTACCTGTGTTCGTTTTTCCTTAATAAAATATTATTTTGGGGATAATTTTAACAAGTTGTTACCAACATGACCCTGACCCTGTTACATGCTTATCGTACCAGCGCACACATAGCGTTGGTACCAATAAATTTAACATTATACATAACAAAAAAGTGGCCCCCATGTTTAAAATTCATTTATTTACACTTACATATGTGTACCAAATTTCAACTCAATTGGTCCAGTAGTTTCGGAGCAAATTGGCTGTGACTGCCGGACAGATAGTCAGACAAACAGACGGACAGACAGACAGACAGACACACGAGTGATCCTATAAGGGTTCCGCTTTTTCCTTTTGAGGTACGGAACCTTAAAAACAGTTTTAACTGTCTCTTCAAAAGTAGACCAAAAATACATAGCTATTTTGGGATTCGCATAGACGATATTCTTGATAGATAATAGATATATACAAACTTTATTTATCTAACATAAACTTCTCTTACTCTTTATATATTCCGGCGGGGTCACTGAATTCATTCTCTATTATTAAATAGAGATGTGAAAGCCATCGTGAGAGATGTATTTCGCCAACACCAAAGTCGACATTAGACACGTCGCCCTAATAGAATTTATTGTTGGCATTTGGTCGGGCAACAAGGGTCTTGTTAGTTGGCCAAAGGTTAGATTTGGCCGTCGTTTTGAGGTAAGGGCCATTGTAGAACTTCCAACTGAAAAAATATAATGCAGAAATGCCAACAGTTTTAAACCAACGGTAGCAGAAGTCACATCGGTCCAACGTTGGTAATTGGTTAGGATTAATGATAATCTTCTTGTTATATTGGTCCAATGTTGGGCAAACTACTAACTGTATTCCTACGGATAAGTACCCTGTTGTTGGCCAATAGATGCCAACGGAAAAGGCTACTAGGGCGGGAGAATATTCAGTATGCTAAATTACAATATTACGAATTTGAGGGTGGATTGGATTAGCTCTCTCCTCTGTTTATGTATGCTAATTAATGACATTTCAAAGAACTTGTGAAGGAAGTTATGAAAGCGGTTTGCTTATTAATAAGGGAACTCGACGAAAGGCGGATCGAATTCGTTTATGTAATGCACATCATAACAAAAGATATTCCATATGTATGTGACTTGTATATGAATTAATTATTTAACATGTTACTGATGCAGATGCAGAGACGATTAGATGTTCATTTATTCATTTGTCTACTTTATGTTTAATGCAAATTTTATACAATTATTATTATAAAATCCTACTTAAGAGGAGTGAAGCAACGGCAAAAATCACCCTTTTCATACAAAAGGCGATAACGATTTATACCCCTTAAATGCTAACAGATTTTGACCAATCTTTGATAGGTTGTCAGACAGAACAAAATCTAGGTCTGTACGTTTTTTGAATATTGATTAAATATCAACAAAGTCAAATAATTGCTGGAATTAGTTTTGTATGAGAATACTGAAACAGAAATAAAACTGAATTTAGTTTTATTTCTGGGTCATTATATGTAAATTGTAAGTTGTTTACAGTATGGTTGTTAGGTGCATGATTTATATATGTGATTTAATTTTAATTGTGACTTGCTGTACGTAACGTATCTTTGTTACTTGGCCAATAAATAAATACAATACAATGCAATTTATTGATAATAGTGAAAAAAACAAAACGTATAGACCTAGATTTTGCCCTGACTAACCTTTCAAAAATTGGTCAACATCATTTAACATTTAAGGGGTGGAAATCGTTGTCGCCTTTTGTACTTAGAATAATAACACATAGAAGGAATGTGTCAAACCGCCGACCCGTCAAACGTGATGCACAAAATGGATTCATGTAGGAGTTAGAAACTCGTAATTACACATGACGACGCACACACGTACACAAGTAATGTTGCTAGCGAATCACATTTATCCCGAAAGTAGGGAAACGAACCAGTGGAAGTTGTTAAATTATTTAATGTAATGTGATGTATGTAATTCTATAATAAGTAATATGATATGGATCTTAGTTGTCCGAAATAAAGAATTATTATTATTATTATTATTATTATTAAATTTAGCATTTTTGGAGTTTACCTCCTTAGGAATCGATTTCATATATAATCCCGGGGTATGAAAAATATGGGGAGTAAAATCAAACTACGATGTCACAAAAACGTGTCACACGGCGGAGTCACACGAAATTACACGATGTTAGCCGAAGATTGTCATGTCACACGAAGTTACACGATATTAGCCGAAGATGCGTCGGTGGCTTCGCATTGGATACAGATATAGTGAATAATATGTTTCCATCGGTAAAACTCGGATCTCAATCGGAAGACGACGGGACCCGAAGTGTCAATTAATTATTGTATTAAATGAGTGACATGTTTATATTCATTAATAAGTATGAAGCTTTTTGGATCCAAGATGGTGGATGACACTGTCATGTCAAAAATCATCATTGGTATCGTTTTCAAGGTACCTATTTAGGCATGACAAAACCAAACCCGATGTCACTTTTGGAGTTTACTCCTTAGGAATCGATTTTCATATATAAGCCCGGGGTACTATATTTTCTTTCAGTGAACTATTTTATTTATCCCTTTGAATAGAAAATATATATTATATATAAATATATATTTGCCTCATAAAAAGTTAGCAACCCCAACATACACCTGTACTGTATCATTTCATAGGTAACGCGCGAAGCGGAGCGCTCACGATTGCGGTCCAATGAAATAAGATTCAGTACATTGCTTAATACGAAATCCAATAGGAGTGAAAGAGAAATTTCGCCAGAGTCCTGCGCGTGAAACAAAAGATTTTCTATGAAAAAATAGCTAAATTCGAATAATTTTACCGCCCGGCCGCCGCACGCAGCGAATGCGCGCGACGTTGCCACTCCTATATAAACAAACATTTAGTCAACTTAGATGAATGCACGCGAATGCAAATTCAAGAATTTTCTAATTAATAATCATTTATTACGTGTTGAAATAGCCTGTACTTATCAGTTATTACTTGTGTGTACTAAAAATTGTCAAAAAAACGTTACAAATTTGGCTTGAATTGAAGACAAAGTGACCGCCACGGTCTGAACTTGACCTTTCGCAAAAATGTACGACAAAAACCAAAACATATACGCGTGTGTTTAAATCCGAACAATATTTGAAAACACCGTGGTTGTGTGTTTGTGATGTGGGTAACAAAGTAGGTATTTTGTTTAAAACGTGTGTAAAACGGGTGCGGCCGGCGGAGACGTTGACGACCTAGCTCATTTTTAAATCAAGACGAACAAAAAAAAAAACTCGGTACCATTTTGTTGAATGAACTGCAGTTAGCGTCTATTGGACGACCAGACATTCGTAAGGCACTAGATTCCGCGTAGGTACCGAAAGTCTATACGCGAATTCAATGACCGTGTCGACGAAAACGGGCATATTTTACGAAGGTTAATAGATTGTGTAGTATTTTTGTGGTGCATTTCAAATTACTTTAAGGGGGTACGATGACGCTATGTATTTTCATTGTTTTATTTCAAATGAACACCCAACAATTTTGTCACGAGCCGCCTCTGGTCGAAGCCAAAACAAAACGAAGAAAAAAAATAAAAAAAGTCGGTTGAAATGGGAAAATATTTTCATTATCAGACAACACTGCGCATTGAAATAAAATATTAGTATTTTACGCGTTTCAAATGTAAAATACTAAGAAATTTGTAAAGTTTACCTGTGAAAAGTGATGTTATTAGACTTATTTTGTTTTTCAGATGTGTTGTGACACAATTTAACTGCACAAATCGTCATAGTGATTTTTTTTCGCGAGATGCGTTCTGTGCACTTTGACATTTGACACTACGGAGCGTCCCGGCGTTTGGAGCCAGAAATGGCTCCAATTGTAGTGCTTAAATTGTGCGCACGGACTGGGTTGCTATGTGTTATTATTCTAAGCTTTTGTATGAAAAGTTGTAGGTTCACATTCCTCTTAAATATTACAAACGCGAAGGTTTGTGGCGATGGATGGGTGTTTGTAACTACACGCTGAAACGGCTGAACGGATTTGAACGGCTGTATGCACGTCTCGGGAAAAATGGTTCGTTTTATGTTCCTGTTGTACAATCTTATTTAATTGCTATTTCTAATTGACAACATTTCATTTAATTAAAATGACTATTTTAATGAGTAATTGAAGATTTTCACATTTGTGATTCCGAGTATTTTTCTTCGATTTTTATTTTTCTTTATTTCTTGGGTTATTTGACAAAAAAGAAACAATGGCCAAACTCAGGAAACTGGCAAGTTCCATAGTCTACCAATATTAACTAAGTTAAAAAAAACATGACTGACAGTCTGAGGACCGTCGCGTCATTCCAACGATCTCAATAAAAACATAGGTATATATAATATAGATATTTAATACAACTGCGTTGAACAAATAAATTAGTTCGTCATGGTAACGCCATCTATTTACAAGTTTATAAACTACAAAGCTCTATTGCCGACGTCTTAGTTCTTATGACACTTATACAGAGTTTTATTTTGCCTGATTCGACGCTGTCTTTCTATGCTCCCTAGGATCTACGAACCACAAAAACAAAACGCATGAATCAGCCAATAATGGACCTTTCCACAATGTAATAAGAACGCCGATGTCGGCTATATTTGCCGAGTGTGCGATGGTGTCATTTAACAACAATAAAGTGAGCATCGCGAAAATCGCATTGGGCAGTTCCTTACTATACATTTCTGTGCGTCATTGAGATTAAAATTGTTCAATCCACCAACATTGTTGTGATTCTCTATTTCAAATCTTAGTATATTTTATCTACACCCATATCATAAAACCTCCATAGTGTAATCAAAAACCGTAGGAAATGAACACCATTGTGACAACCAATTAGATAAAACCAGTGCTGCAATGTTATTACAGTATCGATTTTAGTATCGTAATGAGATTAAATTTGGAACAGCTGTCAAAACTCAAGTGGGTCTCTATTCTAGTATCCATAGATATTAAACAGTTATTAATACGAAACATCAATTCAGTATGTATTTTTAATATAAACCGAACGACATTTGATCTCGAGTGACGTGAGAATAGAGACTTCATTCGTTTTTCTATGATTTTAAAAAAAAATGGTCTTGACGGAGGATCGAATTGCCGCCATTATGTTGGTTTTTTGCTGAACGAAAGTAGAATTGTTGTTGAATTGAATAGAAAAAGTTGTTTGTAATTTACATTTTAGTTGAAAATATGAATAGTAGTCTTCTCGAAGTGACTGTGTGATGTGAAAATGCGCCGGATATCGGAAATATGCAGCTACGATTGCAACAAATAACTTGTTGCCAGAAAATATTGTTTCTGAACCCATCATGGAGGATTTATAATATGTGTGTAGATAAAGTTGTGTATGCAACTCTGCATAATTTGGCCTTAAAACACACGTGCGATCTTATTATGAAACTCGCTAAAGCTCATTTCATGAAAACCGCACTAGTGTTTTAAGGACTATCATTGTGCAACCGTTGCATAAACTACTATATATTTATTAAACTTCGTCTTGTATTTCTTCCTTTTCGTGACAATGAAAGTTACCGAGCTATTTAGTTACTGACAGTCGCAATATGCCCAAAGAATACAAGATGCATGCAAGATGCATGAGTACATGCGGAAAAATTATAGTTTTAATGTAGCTGAGAAACGGTGTGTCAAAGTCCCCATGTCTCCTAGGAATGCCTACGTGGAAACATCGATTGGGTACGTGGAAGGGTTGGTATCATAACGACTACATTGTCAATATGACCAAATCATCATAAGGTCCAGATCTCAGAAGGACCATCTCCGTAGAAAGCCTATATCTCCGAATGACTTGGTAGCAAAAGGACTGATTCTTGAAAAGACCAAATCGTTAATAGACCATATCTCAAAAAGACCAGCACGTCTAGCACGACCTGCCCGCGAGTCGTTTGTCGCTCAGTGCATCCCTTACATACTTGACAAGTTGGACAGCGACGCACTGCGCGACAAACGACTCGCGGGCATGTCGTGCTAGCCCCCCAGGTAGCAAAACGTCTAGACCGCAAAATGTTGGTATAATCAGAGCTATTTTCTGCGTAACATTTTAAAATCAAAATATACGTACTAGCTTTCACCCACGCCTTCGCATAGATGTGTACAGAACAAAAGATTCCTATGAACTTGCACAAAAACAAATTCAGTAAGTTAATTTGCTACCTTGTGTTTTTGAGATGTGGTCAATTAAAGATGTGTTCTTTTCGAGAACCAGTCGTTTTGCTACCAAGTAATTCGGAGATATAGGCTTTCTACAGAGATGGTCCTTCTGAGATCTGGACCTTAAGATGATTTGGTCGTTTTGACAATGTAGTCGTTAAGATACCAACCCTATCTCCTGAGCATCGTGTTCGTACAAAATTTATACAGTCGTTGCAAAAATAAATAAGACTGAAGACGTAATAACAGAGGTCAAATGTAACGACTGCGACTGTGCTAAAAATAAAACGAATATTTAACTACCTGTTTTTTTGTATTAGTAGTTCCAATAGTACCTACATTACTGAACAGACCAGTAAGTAAGCTATACCGAATGCGTACAATTTGAAATCCGAGCCGCAGGCGAGGATTTCTATATACGAGTCTTATTGGTCGAAGCTTGTATAGTGCTTTACTCAAAAAACTATTTTGAACCTAGTTCTATTTGTCGTATCGAAATTAAACTTTGTATGTATATGTAGTTCGGAGAACAAAACAAAAATTAAGGTAACCATTAAGTTGATCTGAGGATGAAACCAG
Source organism: Tortricodes alternella (assembly GCA_947859335.1). Taxonomy (NCBI): domain Eukaryota; kingdom Metazoa; phylum Arthropoda; class Insecta; order Lepidoptera; family Tortricidae; genus Tortricodes; species Tortricodes alternella. The sequence goes on from OX401975.1 coordinate 17,499,690, forward strand.
GAGTTGGACAGTGGAACTCTTGGAACTAATGGTTTCTAGTAAAGTCCTCGAGTTTGGGCTGTTTTGTTTCCTTTGACGAGTCAAATACATTACACTTGGTGACGAGGGTATGATGATGGAGTCGAGAGATGGAGAGTGGAAATCTTTAGTGGCTACTAGTAAACTCTTCGAGTTTGGGCTGTTTTGTTTCTTTTGACGAGTCAAATATATTACACTTGGTGACGAGGGTATGATGAAGGAGCCGGTAGGTGGCCAATGGAACTCTTTAATGGATTCTAGTAAACTCCTCAAGTTTGGGCTGTTTTGTTTCTTTTGACGAGTCAAATTCAAATACATTACACTTGGTGACGAGGGTATGATGATGGAGCCGGGATGTGGCCAATGAAACTCTTTAATGGCTTCTAGTATACTCCTCAACCCAAACGGTTAGTCTGTAATGCTACGCCGCTCCCGCAAACATCAACGCCCTAATGAAAAAAGAAGATGGCTGTATTTTATTAGTACGTCGATTTCCTCCTCTGCTGCACTGGGAGTGAAGAAATAGCATAGAATGCGTGCAGATGCTTATCATCCTGGCATGTCGTAAAAGTCGACTAAGGGACGGGTCCTCTCCAACATGGTGGACTATCTGTATGGGCGATGGGCTGATCACCTGACACCATACGGTTCATCATACCATCTTAGGACTAATTAATCGAACGTGGCCACAAGTAGTATTGTGGCTCTGCCCACCCACCCCATTAGGGATTTCGGGCGTGATGCTATGCTATGTCGATTTAAAACATGTTTCTTGACAAGTGACAGTATGACCAAATTAGGAAGACTTCCAATCTTCTTGGTAATAATGCTGTCACAAATAAACACTAAATTGCCAATATTATTTAGTATCATAACCTTACAGGCCAAACAAATGGGCATGTGTTTTGTATCAATCCGTGTGGCCTGTAGTTGACATTTTAGGCGGCATGGTTTGAGGTCCCCATCATTTGATCTTTTACTTCTATAATCTAAGAAACAACCGTCAAACCGCCAAAACAATGTTGACTGTCATTATTGTCATTGATTGCAGACTAAACAACGTGTTACTTTTGAATCATACTTTGGCAAGAACTGTAATCAATACATATAAAACAGTACCGTGACTCACTTATAGAAAACGCACAGCCTAAATGGGTGGACTAAGGGTGGGTGGGTAGGTTTGAAATTTGGAGTAGTCATTTTTCGAGTACTCTAGAGGTGCACTAAGGAGGGATTCTTGAAATTCCATCCCTAAAGGGTTAAAAAGGGTGATAAACTTTTTATGGAAAATACTGTAAAGTCTTTAATATGCTTCAATTTGTACTTAAGCCCTTTTAGAATGAGCAAGTTTGAAAAGCATAAATGAATGAATCAATCAATTCATTTATTTCGAATAACGAAGATTCATAATGACAATATCACTATCATACATTAAAATAATTACATTTAGACACAGAATAGATCCTCATCCTCCTCTGCTGCACTGGGAGGGAAGAAATAGCATAGAATGCGTGCAGATGCTTATCATCCTGGCATGTCGTAAAAGTCGACTAAGGGACGGGTCCTCTCCAACATGGTGGACTATCTGTATGGGCGATGGGCTGATCACCTGTCACCATACGGTTCATCATTCCATCTTAGGTGTAATTAATCGAACGTGGCCATAAGTGGTCTTGTGGCTCTGCCCACCCCATTAGGGATTTCGGGCGTGATGCTATTTATGTATGTATAAAATCACAATATTTACAGATCAGGTAGGTACAATAAGTGGTTTAACTTCAAGATTAAAATAAACGAAAAGTTGCATTAGTTTGAATTTTTATTATCTGAAAGTACAATAATAAAATTAATGTGCTAAAAATGAAATGTCAATTGGGGGAGGATCGAGGATCGTTCTACCGCTTAGTCGACTGGAACCGAAAGCTACCGCGGTTTTTATTTTTTAATTTTTCATTTATTATAAAGTTACATTTCAGATGCAGCCTTACCTAATTACAATCTAGCCTAGGGGCTAATAAGTAATTTGCTTATAACGTAACCTGCTAATAGAATAAAACTAAGAATGTGTCCATTAACACTTTGCTTATTGTCTCTATTAAGGGGAAGACACTTTCTTCTTGTGTTCTTTACGAGTAGCACGCATTACTACAGTATATTATGCACTAGTTTGATTGTTGAGTTCGAGTTTTCTTAAGCGTTCATCAAAAGACGACATGTACTTAAGAATCGGGTCTAATTTATTTTCACTGTTTTGTTTGTTTTCTTTGATATTGTATGTAGCTATTTGTGCAAAAGACTCGTTTTTATTTACAACCTTAGGGGTTTTTAATAGTCGTACATTTGGGGCCTGTTTATTACCCTTCGACTGTTTTTGTTGGGCGCTAGTCGGTTTCTTTAAAGTTTTGTTTTTAATATTCTGCATCTCTTTGGCTACAATACATCCCCTGTAGTTGGCCGGATGAGGCGCACCACAATGCACACATTTCGGTTTCTCCCCTGCTGGTTTCTTGCATTCGATTGTCAGATGCTTGCCGGTACATTTTACACATCTGGCTTGCTTATTACAATATTTTTGTGTATGACCGTACGCTTGGCATTTTTTACACCGCGGGACGAGTTTTGTTGTTTTTAATGGATGCATTTCAACTTTGCATCCTAATATGGATTTTAATCCATATATTTTATTTATGTCTCCACCATTTTTAAAGGTAGGCATAAACATATTGAGTGGTTCCTTTGTATTCCACTTCAATTTATTGACAGCTTCTTCGATATTGAGTCCTTTGTTTTTTAGGTCCTCAATGATTCTGTCAGTCTGGCAAGTAAAGTGTAGATTTTTTGCCATAACTCTAATTGGCCTCTCCTGCTTATTTTCATATGAGTGCCAAAGCCAGTTTTGTTGTTTCAAGAGCTTTGTGATTATATGTCTCTCCTATATGTGTCTTCATTTGCAGCATTTACTTTAACTGTCTCACCATTCATGATCTTTACTGAAAATATATCCGGGGACAAATCTTCAGAGATGAGGTCGAAGAATTTCTGATAATCTCCAACACCATCCACAATTATAGGTGGGGGTGCTGGAGGTTTCTTGTATTTTTCTTTATCTTGTTGATGGAGTTGAGTGGATGTGGCTGATGTGGGTGAACTATTCAATTTCCTTTTCTTTCTTGATTTCACTCTAACCCACTCAGTTTCTTTACAAAGGTCTTCTTCATCCGTTCAGTATTCAGTACGTTGAATAGGGACTTCCTTAATTTTTATTGATGTTTCGGTGGCCAGTTTCTCTGCCGTAAGGATCTTCAACTGTTCTTGAAGAATTTCTATTTGGTTTTGCATATCTTTAACCAAATTTTGCAGCTTTTCTCTTTCTGCTTTTTCATCTTGATAGTATTTAAACAATAAATGCTACCGCGGAATGCTGCAGATTTTATTAGTTTTTATTGTTGATTAAAAACCTATAACAGTTATTAGGATTTACTTATACATGACTTTACTTTGTTTGCTGATAGAAAAAAAAAAAAAAAAACGTATAATTACTGTTAACTAGATTAACATTAAAGTTGATTAAAAAAACGATCAATTAAAATGCTAAAAAATATCCAATTATGACTAGCTTTCATCCATATTTTCAAATAATCTAAATAACCTGTTATAACCGGTTTTCGGTTATGTTTCGGTCGTAACCGATAGAAAACCCGGTTTTGAAATTTTAAGTTTTATTAATGGTACAGTCCGGTGGTTATACAGTTCGGATTTGAAGCAAATATTGCTCAAAACAGAAGTGCTTAGTAAATGTTCGGATTTTATGCAAATTCAAGAAGTAAATACGAGATCGGTAAATATTGCCTGAACAAACTTTTACAAATTAATGCTTTGGCGTCGGTGCTCGCAAAATATTGGCAAATACCTACTTTAACCATGAACTTAAGATGAAGTATAATAGTCTATGTTATTTGTATTATTAGGATAGGACATGAAATGTTATATTTCAAATTGTTTTTGATATTTGGAGACCTATCTTGTTTGTTGCCTTTATTTGTCTCTATCTTTATACTTGACCGTGGAGACTGTCTACATCTTCATGTAACCTAGATTAAACAATTTTGATGTTTCTTTGTTTTAATTTTAATTTTTATTATTATGATTTATGACCCTTAAAGACTTCATTCATCTCTAATGGCCGAATTTAGAAAGGCCACTCAAATTGAGATTTAATTAAAGTGTCGTGTCGGTGACGTTTCTGTAAAGGTTGATAACTAGTCAAGTGACATTTAACTACTTAATATCGGGTCAAATGCTTAAATGGCGTTTCTGAATTCGGCCATAAGATACTTAAATTAACCTGACCAGACGCGGATACTAAACCTCTCTCTTATTAGTTATTTATTATAATTAATTTGTGCCCATTAGGTTTGTTTGTTGCACTTTTTGTGTATTAGTTTTAGTTAAAAATCTAATGTTAAAGTTGAAAAAAGACTTACTGTTGACTTTCTTGCGGCGTTTCTTCTCAGCAGATGTCACTTTTCGAAACGCTGGTAGATTCAGACATATGAAAGAGCCCGTGTGGCCTACTTGCAAAATAAATATTTTTATTTTCATTTTCATCATTCTAAGTCAACGGGAAGTACCCTATAGGTCTTGATTCTCTCGCCCTCCCCCTACCGTACATTTTGGTTGCATTGACTTAGAAGTTTGTTTTTTTCAGCTCCAAGGTATCGCAGACATGTTTGATATTAATTTCAACTTGATACCGCCACGCGTTCCTGAGAAAAAGGGTCTTGACAGACAGACAGACAGACAGACAGACAGACGGTCGGACGGATGGACGGAAGGACGGACGGACGGACCGACAACGAAGTGATCTTATAAGAGCCCCTTTTTTCCTTTAGAGGTACCGAACCCTTAAAAAGGTCTGCCACTAGCAGGAATCAAACTCGTGACCTCTGGCCCAGTATAGGCAGTCGAATTAGTCTAATATAATCTATGATTAGTAATGATATGATTGACGCAATTAGTACGTTTCATTGAATTACGTATTTGATTCATTGAATTCTGATCGTGAGGTTAGATTGTTTTTCAATTCAATAGATTTTGTTTTTAGAATTAAGACATTAATTTCAAATAAACATTATTTTAACATCAGCAGATTCCCTGTAACTAATAATAGAAAACGATATATATCTATATATATTGTATACAAATAAATATAATGTCAAAATAAGTGTTTTTTTAGGATAATAATCAGGCGACAATCTTTATAAAACGATCTAGTCCCAAAGTAAGCTCTAAAGGCTTGTGTTATATGTACTTGACGACGATATACATACTTATATAGATAAATAAATAGGAAACATCAAAGACTCAGCAACAAACATTCGTGCTCACACGCAAATATGTGCCCTTACCGGGGATCCAACCCGGGACGCTAGTTTCGGAGGCAGGGTCACTACCAACTGGGCTATCTGCGTCGTCTTACTTGCATTAACTATACACTTTTTACAGGCTTTTCATTAACTTTCAATATTTGTAACTATGTAAGTAGGTTCTGGTCAAATTTTGCAAGTTTGAATTTTTACATGTTGGTTCAGTTCCAATGACAATGTATTTTTATGGTAAGCATAAACTGAACATAACAAAGATAAGTTAACCCCGTTTATCTCTCTTTCGTCGGCACTAGTGTGTGAGAGTCGCACTTAGAGATAAGACTGTTGAACTTATCATTATGTCTTGCATGTTAGGGCCGCTGGGTTAGCTCCAGATTAAGGAACTCTTCAACGGTCAACAGCACAGACACGAAATTGTGTACGCATTTTATTGCAATATTAAAGTGCAATATGGGCAAAAAATCTTGTTATCCGAATTCAAATACCTTCCGATTTTTACCTGTGGTACAGTGGACCGCAGATATCCAATAACTTCGTATTGCCGGGCTACCCCTACTGTCAACTTCAGCCAGGCGCGGGCGCATAACTTCGAACGCACTAAGCGCTTTAAAAACCCCCTCCCCACAAGTGATATTTGGTCAGTCTGACGGACTAATAGTTGTTACGCTTAGATCTAACAGAAATAAGAAGTCTGTATAAACAGGTTATAACAGGACAAACGCAATTTTAAAACCTTCTATTATATTGTAAACAACTGGTTATGTATAATGTGCAATATTTGCATACGTTGAGGTTCTTTAGTATGAGATCGAGTCAATGCGGGTCACGTCATACAGATATTTGTTTATACAGTGGCTGGAATTCATTGCCGTCGAGCGTTGTTTCGTGTTGGTGCACGTTTGAGAATTAATTGAATTCAATATCGATGCTTTGATTTGCATATTGGCCCTAAGCGTCAAGGTAATAATGACTACTATTGCGTACTACAAGGTGAGTATTGTTTGGTAAAAAGCAGTGTTTTTTTACCTTTTCGGATACACGAACCCATTTAAAAGGAACCCAAAAAAAGCAATAAAAAGTCCGGCGTACCCCCATCATGACCGCATTAATAACATGTCACCCTTTTCATACAAAAAGCGATAATGATTCGTAAATGTTATTCGATTTTGACCAATTTTTGATACGTTGCCAGTCAGAACAAAATTTAGGTCTATATAGGTGTACGTTTTTTAATATTGATTGAAAATCAACAAAGTGAAACAATCGCCGAAATTAATTTTGTATGAGAATACTGAAATAACAATAAAACTGAATTTATTGTGAAAACCCAAAACGTATAGACCTAGATTTTGTTCTGATTGACAACCCATCAAGAATTGATTAATATCGGTTAACATTTAAGGGGTGGAAATCGTTATCGCCCTTTGTATGAAAACCCGTAGGTACTGCCGTCAAATGGCAAAACGCTGCAAGTCAAAAAACGTAGTTTTGAGAAAATCGTGTTTAAAGGTTTTTATATTTCATGCTTGAAATCATCCATTATTTATTGTCCTCGAAGGTTGTTGTTTACCTTAAATATGGGCAATTATGCATACTCAAAAAGTAATTAATGAATTTAATTAATAAAATATAAGCAATAAAGTGTTTTGCCACAAGAAATATTTAAAAAAGGATGCTATACAGGCCTTAGAACAACGCTATAAGTTATACAGAGTTGTGCCGTGCTCATTGGCTACTTTATCATGTTTAGCCATGTTAGCCAAAACGCTACAAATGAAGTAAACGCGTTTTGACTTGTCCGTTTCTCATACCGGAGCAGTGACTACTTCTTACGTGCAGCGTTCTGCTGTGATCAGCTGGTGTAACAGTTTCGGAAAAAATAACATAACAATTACATCACAACTGGAGTCGTGATGTTTAGCCTAGTCCCTGATACAGTTACCGCGTTTTGACATTTTTGTACAGCCTAAACTAAAACAGATTAATTTTATTTCAATGTGGTATGGAGAGAGACTCAATAAGGAATCGTTTGGGTGAAGTTAACTCAAAACGCTGTAACTCAAGTTGCAGCGTTCTGCCACTTGACGGCAGCGTAGGTTCATACATAGAACCATGTCCATGGGCGACGATGACCACCTCCCATCAAGTGGATCGTCTGCTCGTTTGCCCACTTTATAATATATAAAAAAATAAAAAAATAAAAAAATCGTAAAGTGTATCAATTAAAAAATGCTAGAGGGGTCTTCAGAATGAGCAATACAAAAGAAACGAATGGTTTTTTGATTTCATGACTTTGTCTGTTATTCTGTTTGTCTGTGCGCGATACTCTTTTCAACCACGACTGATTTCAAAGTGGTTTTCGATACAAATTAAATGCAACTTCAGGCAGGAAATAGGATATACAAACAATGTATTTACTTGTTTTGAATGTGTAAGTGCGCTACCAGATGGGATCTAAAATGTGTGACTACAAACATTGACGTGATGTGACTTTCCAAACTATTTAGATTCGAAGCGATCACTAAACATTGGCAGCACCTCTGGTGTTGCAGGTGTCCATGGGCGGCGGTGACCACTTTCCATCAGATGGGCCGTCAGCTCGTTTGTCAGTCAATTGACATAAAAAAAACAGAGCGTGTTTGCGCGATTTTTCAATGCCATTGGTTATGATCTTCACAATTTCAACGATTCGGTTTATTTACGACACAATGTCATCACTTAATCAATATTTGTTGTACACTATGGTCGGGTTTTCAACCTTGCTTTAAAGTACGTTCACGTGGATAAATAATTTGAGAATCTCATAAACACCTTCTTCTAGCAGATACTTTTTACCGGGAAACTTGACAAACCCAGAACTCAAAACGTTTATTCAGCAAATTGGCCACCTGTGGGTTTACTTGTCACATGAATAAATTAAAATACCCTATAATGAAATAGGTAAATTCGTTAATCGCTAATCCGTTACTAAAAAAAGTTAACTTGGTTAAACGTTAAAGCGGTGCATTTTGAAAGATTTCACATAAGCTCATTCAAGAAGAATCTATTTCCAAAGGTTTCCGAATCTTATTTACACCAAAATATTTCAAAATCCAGAAATCAATAGAGATGGATATCCGGTTACTATCCTATCCGGTATCCGGCCTATCCGGCCATGATTTTACTATCCGGCCGGATACCGGAAATTATCGGATTAAAATCTTTTAATCAAAAATAGGATAAAACAAATAAAAAGCCACCAGAAATAAACAAAATTAACGACATTTAATAAATTAAAGCTTAGTTTCTTTATATTTACACATAAAATTACACTTTACATCACGGCATGCACGTTCGAATATTCCCAACTGACGTAATAAAGCGCGTATTGAACCTCAAAGGGACTTACAATTCGTAAAAGTTGAAACTTGCTCGCCACCAGCCGGATATCCGGTTGCCGGATATGGCCAAAGGCCATGCCGGATATACGGTATCCGGTATCTGGCCAAACCACTATCCGCTGCATCTCTAGAAATCAGTTTCTTTTAATAACCAAAGATGATATAAATGTAGTTAAAACATTACAAAGGCCTCATGAAAAATAATTAATTTAATAAAGTTGAAAAAAATCTCAATTGCTTTACTGGACATTATGTTCTAAACCAAGTATTTTTTCCAGCTATGATGGAGGCTGCAACCGACCGAGACATTGCCCAGAAGCAGGGCGGAGATATCACTTTCATGGACATGGTGGACGAAACAGAAGCGAGGGGGGAGTCCCAGATACAGAAGTTCTTTTCGGGAACCACTGTTCTTCTCACGGGAGGCACTGGGTTCCTCGGGAAACTGCTGATTGAGAAGTTACTCAGGTATGGTGTGATAGTGTTTGGATGTCCGTCCACCGCTGGGGGATTCTAGCGATCCGGACTGTGAACCAACGGCAAAAGTCACCTTTTGTATGAAAAGCCGTAGGTTCACTCTCCTAAGACGAAAACCCATTATTTGACGGACAATAAATCAATAGGGCATCTCATCTAATGCTATGCCAATTTGTCCGTCTGTCGCAACCGGCCCTGGCACGCATGCGCGCCTCATTCTAATTACTCCTGTTCGTTAGGTCTACAATGACGTGGTTGATACGGTGACATTCTACGGCCGTAGTAAAAACTTTCTTTTCAAGTTCTTATGCAAGCAACACACTTCTTTATTCCAATGCAATAAGAACTTCGATACTCCACTGTAAACTTCGACCTATTAGTTTGGTCTATCCATACTAATTGAATAAATGCGAAAGTACTCTGTCTACCGATTTTGATGAAATTTTTAATCAAGGTACTTAGTTTGAAAACATAGGCTACCTTTTTAAAAGAATATCAAAGTTAAATTCAAAAGTCAAAGTCAAAATTTCTTTATTCAATTAGATTTACAAGCTCTTATGAAGGTCAAGGAATGAATCTACCACCGGTTCGGAAAAAATCCTCTACTGTGAAGAGCCGGCAAGAAACTCGGTGAGGTATCATTTTTTCAAATCAGTACACATATAAGTCAACAATGGTGTCTACAGTTTTAAACAAATCTAAGTATATACCACAGCAGGTACGCTCATCGAGACCCAGGGATCGCCGGTGCAGGTCACGATTTAAGCCAAACGTCCCTGTCCATGACGTAGTCTTTTACAGATGTAGTGCATAATTAGTTTCCTTCGTGTTTTATCGGAAAAGTTCGTATTTATCGTGCTCTCTCAATTAGCTTCAGCAGGCCCCCGATTCTAGGTGCATTCGACATAATCTCACAATCGAGATTGAACGTCAGTGCATACTGTCATTTGACACAACTGTATGAATCTGACGTTTAATGTCGCAATCGACATTACCTCGAATGCATCGAAAATTGGGGGCCAGTATCCATCATACCAAGCTGTCATTTTTCATTTTGACATTTGACAATAAATAATATAGTTTCATATGAATGAATAAAAACATATCACTCATTTAATACACAAATTAATTGACACTTCGGCTGCTCAATTACGTAATACAAATTGGTATCGCTTTCGCGATAAGTAAACCGATTGTACCCTTATTTACATCGAGTGAAGACTAAATTGGTTTGCATTTCGAGCCAAACCGATACCAATTGTGCTCCGTAATTGAGCTGCGGGTCCTGTCGTCTTCCGATTGAGATCCGAGATTTACCGATGGAAACATATTATTCACTATATCTGTACTGTATAAATGCCCTACAGATATCAACCCCTAGAAGGTTTAAATAGGGCCTGGATAATTGATTTACGAGAAGTTCGTGCGGATTTTTGAGAACCCGTTGAAGTTTTTAGGGTTCCGCACCTCAAAAGGAAAAAACGGAACCCTTATAGTATCACTTGTGTGTCTGTCTGTCTGTCCGTCTGTCACAGCCAATTTGCTCCGCAACTACTGGACCGATTGAGTTGAAATTTGGTACACATATGTAAGTCGGTGACCGCAACACGGACGTGTAACGTCAATAAATGAATTTTAAACATGGGGGCCACTTTAGGGGGGTAAAATAGAAAATGAAAAAACAAAGTTTTGCAAACTATTGCGTGTGACATATCAAATAAAAGGGCTTGTTGAGAGAATCTTAAATATATTATAATTTTAATTTATAGGTTTTGAAGTAATTTACGAAAATAGGTGAAAATCCCCCCTTACCTCCAAAACTACTGGGCCTACAATTCTAAAAAAAAAAACAGAAAATTGTTCTTTACCTATAGATTACAGGAAGACCTATAAGAACTCTATGGTATTTAAGTAACATAGGAAATTTCATATAATGACGGAACCCTCTCGACGCGAGTTTAACTCGCACTTGTCCGAGTTTTTAAGGTATCTGCGCGATTCATGGCAAAACTTTTGGCCAATAGATTTTAGTATTTAGAAAGGGTAAATGACCCATTTTCAATACTAACATTTATCTTGATAATAGATCATTGTATAAAGTATGAATGAAGTCCTTTATTTAATGTGTCATTTATTTAATGTGTCATTAATTTTATGTGCTCCTTACTTCGTAGTTACGTATTTACGTGAGGCGACGCGATTCCAATAATGATTTATTTTATTTGAGTACCTGTCCGGAACTCTTGCGCAGCGGCCCGGTTATACATTAACTTTAACCAAAGAATACTAACAATCATAATGTTACATTGATCGATGGCCTTTTGCCCATTAGGGTCTGCTAAAAGTTGTCTATTGATTATGTACATTATGTACTTCAACAATAATCATAAACTTTGCGATAAAGATCAAAGTATCTTAAACTGTTTAGAAAGCACTTAATAGAAAGTGCGTAAGATGTCGAGGAGAGAAATACATTAAGTAAAAAACCGGACAAGTGCGACTTAAACTCGCGTGGGGAGGGCTCCGTGATTATATGAAATTTCCCATGTTACTTAAAATACCATAGACTTGTTATAAGTTGGTCTGTAATATGTAGGTAAAGAACTATTTTTGTATTTTTTTTTGAAATATTTGGCCCAGTACTTTCGGAAATAAGGAGGGAATGGTAAATTTTCGCCTATTTTCCTAAATAACTTCAAAACCATTTATTTTAAAATTATTAAAAACAATTTAAGATCCTCACAATGAGCCCTTTCATTTAATATGTCACACGCCAAGGTTTGCAAAACTTTTATTTTTAACTTCTAATTTATCCCTCAAAATTGGTCCCCATGTTTAAGATTCATTTATTTACGTTACGCATCTATATTGCGGTTACCGAGTTACATATACTTATGGACCAAATTTCAACTCGATCGATCTAATAGTTTAGTAGCATATTGGCTGTGACAGACGGACAGAGGGACAGAGGGACAGATAGAAACACTAGTGATCCTATAAGGGTACCACTTTTTCCTTTTGAGGTACGGAACCCCAAAAATTACGGACTTAAAGTGTCTAGTTAAACTATAGTTAACCGATTTGGTTAAAACGGGCGATGATTGCGAATTCTAAGCTCGCGTCAGTTCAAACTGACCACCACAACTTTATCGTCACAATCTCCTTATTACCTTTAGATAAAGTCGATTTTTCCGTGATTCATCTGCACGGTACTAAAAGCACTTAACGTAATTATCGAAGAAAATGTATAGTTGATATTTAATTTAGAATAATAAGTCTTATACCAATTTACTCTGTTCAATTGTGGACTTACGTGTTATGGTAACAGGGTTGATAATGGCAGAAAAGGATTGGCGCTTACAACTTTGTTGGAGGTTTTAGAGTTTTTATGGAATTTGATCGCTACCGGTAATTTTGTGTTGTCACATTGACGTAATATTGCTCGAGTGCGGATAAACATAGTGTTATGGGTTGTAGGCTTGAAATAATAATCAATATCTATTTGAGTAACACTTGAGTTAAGTGGGAGGTTTAAGATAACAAATATTTCTCATACAAAAAAGCCGGTCAAGTGCGAGTCTGACTCGCGCGCCGAGTGTCCCGTACTTTAGCTATGGAAAACAGACAGTACCTTGTAGGTACGGAACCCTTAAACTAAAAAAATTGCTTTTAACAACCGGGTAATCATTTACAACCTATGCACCTATGAAATAACACAAAAAATAACTTTCGCAAGCTCATATGCCACATAAACGGCCATATCTTTTGATTGCGGTAAAGTTACCGCAATCAAAAGATATGGCCGTTTATGTGGCATATGAGCAAAATATGATATGTGAAAAAATGAACCTTCTAAGTAGAAGGTTCATTTTTTCACAGCTTCAAGAGATTACAGACCTGAGTATTTGATATTAATTTCAATTTGATACCTTTACGCGTTCCTGTTCCGTCCGCGACAGACTGACAGACAGACAGACAGACAGACAGACAGACAGACGGACGGACGGACGGACGGACGTACGGACGGACGGACGGACGGACAAACAGACAGACAGACAGACAGACAGACAGACAGACAGACAGACAGACAGACGGACAAACAAGTGACTCTATAAGGGTTCCTTTTTTCCTTTTGAGGTACGGAACCCTAAAAATGAGATACTTGACAATCGAGGTCATGGTACTAGACTAGAAGTTGGTCGGAATGTGTGTATTATGTGAAAGACTATAACATGCAATTACAATGAAATTAGATTAATATTAAAATTAAACTATATTGCAGCGCCCATGGGCTCTTTTACATGTCTGAAGCTACCAGCGCTTCAAAAGGTGACATCTGCTGAGAAGAAACGCCGCAAGAAACAATGATTGGAGCTTCTAATAGTTTTAAGATCTTTTGTACCTCATAATGCAATAAACGATATGACTATGACTATGAGTCCAAAGAATGGTCAAGTTTTCTACGCCACTCAAAACAAGCAGGATTTTTTTAAGTATTTGAGTGAAAATGCTGTTTCGAAACTTGACGGGATACAAAATGATTTTTATCTACACCCATATCATAAAACCTCCATTGGTTAATCAAAAACCGTAGGAAATGACCACCATTTTGACAACCAATTAGGAAAAACCAGTGCTGCGATAAAGAAATAACATGACTTCTTTATCGTTTTTAGTAAAGAAATGAGATTAAATTTGGAACAGCTGTCAAAACTCAAGTGGGTCTCTATTCTAGTATCCATAGATATTAAAACAGTTATTGATACGAAACGTCAATTCAGTATGTTTTTTTAATATAAACTGCACAATATTTGATCTCGAGTGACGTGAGAATAGAGACTTCATCCGTTTGTCTATGATTTAAAAAAAAAATGGTCTTGACGGAGGATCGAATCGGCGCCATGTTGGTGTTTTGCTGAACGAAAGTAGAATTGTTGTTGAATTGAATAGAAAAAGTTGTTTGTAATTTACATTTTAGTTGAAAATATGAATAGTAACACATCACACACACTCCGAGAAGACTACTTCTCGGAGTGTGTGTGATGTGAAAATGCGCCGGATATCGAAAATATGCAGCCACGATAGCAACAAATAACTTGTTGCCAGAAATATTGTTTCTGAACCTATTATGGAGGATTTATAATATGTGTGTAGATAAAGTTATGTATGCAACTCTGCATAATTTGGGCTTAAAACACTCGTGCGATCTTATTATGAAACTCGCCTATCGGCTCGTTTCATGAAAACGGCACTAGTGTTTTAAGGCCTATCATTATGCAACCGTTGCATAAACTACTATTATATCACTGCAGGAGAAAATATTGGCCATGTAGGGAATGAAAATAGCATGTCATTAAAATGCAACCACGAAGAAGCTGACACAAGGATAGTATTACATTTATATACATGTGCTTGACGCAATGAAAGAAGGAGCAAAGCCAGTATTCGTTCAGACTGTTGACTCTGATGTGGTCGTCATTTTAGTTCACAATTTTAAAAAGTTTGCTGATATTTGAGAACAGTGTCAGTTGTTCATCAGTTTCGGAACAGGTAATACCAAGAGATTAAGTTGCGTTGAACTAATAACAACCGCTTTTTTTATAGAAGATAGGTGTGCATTTGACCTCTATCTCACCTGATGGAAAGTGATGATGAGGTCGACGATGGAGCATGCACACCTAGATAATGCCTATTTACTCTCTCCTTGAAAAGACCCAAGTTGTAGCGTTCTGGGAACAAGTCTGCAGGCAGGGAATTCCACTCCTTAGCCGTTCGCCAAATGAATGTCGAAGCGTAACGCTTCTTGCGAATTCTTGGAACATCCACAACATAGGGACCGCTCACCGACCACTTCGAAGCCATGCCCCACCCTACCTCTTTCGTATGCTCTGATTGGTTTCAGAGTTCAGACTCTACTTCTTCAATGAGAAGAAGGTCTAAGAGAATTGCATTTAATGCTTGGAAGAAAAGTCCGGACTCTGTAACTGAAGTAATGTTGAAATATATAGAGAATCCATTTACGCAACTTGATTTGGAGCCATTTGAGCATCTTTTCATTGAAATTTATAGAGGTGAAAAGAGGACACGATAAACGACCCAAGAAGAATAATATTCTGCCAAAAATATCATACATACATATACACAAAATGCTCTTCTGCATCACTGTAGGCGATCAATATACCAAACAGGTATCGGCTTGCGTGCATATGGCTAAAACAAAACCACCAGAACCAGATCCATGCCAGTATTGGTAGAAAAAAGGGTCACAGACACCTTCCAGTTTGGATTAATTTTCCTACGGTTGCTGCAGCGTCCCAAGTAATAATTAAGTGTGGATGCCCTTGGGGATGTCCTTGTAAAAATAGTCATATTTAAAAACATTCGCCTGTAGTATTTAATTAGTTTCTGATTAAACGATGACATTATAATAATAGATTTTTATTGTTACCTACGAGCAATTCACTACTGATTTTTTTGTGAGCAGAATACCTCTACTGTCCGAGTTGATCAAGTCGCCTCTGGGAACTCAAATAGGGTTATCGTCACTAATCCAAGGACGTACCAATGTCAACATTGCTTGAGTTTAAGATCAGGGTATCGAAGCGTAGTCGAAACAAACTATGAGTGCTTCTATTTTCCTAAATTGATTATTAAATTCATACTTTCTACATTCTTGCGGGCCTTCAAAAAGAAACGTCCATATTGTAAAGCATTTTTCTCATTAACTATTAGATTTATCAAAAAAGTTGTAAGGAGCAAAGTTAAAGACAAATTTATACTGAACATATTTTTCATACAATATTTTAGTATAGCATTAAACATTTTTAAGTTATGATAAAAATAATAAATTTTCGGCAAAGAAAAAAGTTTAAAGTAGCCGCCAAATTTTATTTTTAGCTTGGCGCCGCTCAATGTTATTTAACCTTTTGGCCGCCAAGCATGTCTGAGAAGTAACACGAATTTCAACTTTATGTCAAGGTACCGAAGGAATTTTTTACCCTGTATACGCAGTCACGCATAGTCGACAACGGCGGCCAAAAGGTTAAGACAGGGCCTATAGATTAGTTAGCAACATGCAGCAAAACTTTATCATGTCATGTAACTCACACCAAAGCATTCCTACTATAAGTGAGTCACGTCATCACGGTACTGATTTTTTTTTTTTAAATTAGGCATACATTTATTCATGAATAATTATTACAATAAAACGGTACCAACTAACACTAAAAAAATAGATCAAAACTAAAACTAGACTAAATTTACTAAAATAAATTTAAAAAATCTGGTCCCCGCGGGAGGGTGCCCATCACGCAAGCTGCATTTCCACGCTGAATGGCTATGCTTAGCCTTTGTGCGAGATAGCAGCCTGCGCGAGGGTCACCCGTGGCCTCCCTGAGACGCTTGCTGAGCTCCCTGAAGAGCCCATGCGCGCCCGGGCCCCACGGACCTAGTGTCTCGACCCCGAAAGCGACAAAATCGTACTGGGTGCCGAGACAACTAGTGTATTTGTTTTCTTTATACCGCTCCCTGGACTCGGCCGCCGCACCCGCCCGGTGAGTGGTAGCTGGAAGATAGGTCGCGGCCAGCGTGTCGGCGCATGTAGCGTCCCACACCAGCGCACGACCCATCCTCCAGGGTATCAACGACATACCATCAGGGCGCCTGCCATCGTCACGTATAATGTGCGGCTCGGATGTCGCGGGCACATTGACGCTGACAAGCGCCCTTCTGATGATTTATGTATTATGTACCTGTAGATAATTTTATTAGTAAAATTCAAATTTATTTATAATTCAAGTTTATATCACGTCACGACGTTCACACAGATTTTTAATGGTTTAAGCGACTATTATAATATACATCCGGTTACGTACGAAAATAGCGTCGCCCTGTCCGTATTTTTTTCTCTCGATTTGTATAATCAATAAATTATCAGTCGATAATATTGTGCTATCTTATTATATTATAATATTGTGATAACTTGAAGTTCAAAGATTGAATCTTAGGACGCAAAACTGGGATGTGATTCTCTTAACACTTCGTTCATGAACTCGCCGGCGACCCTAACTTGAACCGTCAGTACGTATTAACTACATGTTCGTACGTGCCTTCGAAATTGGTCGTATTTCGACGCAGTGGCCATGGACGTAGGTACGTCATTCCGCGTAATGCCTACCAGCGCGCGGGTCAATTTATGATTGTCGGATGAAATGAGAGGCGAGATTTTTAGATAATAACGTAGCACATCTTGTACCTAATCGACTGAATCGACAAAAGATCCATATAATTATCGAATCGGTGTCGAGACCCTTGGTCCGTGGGGTCCTAGCGCTATAAGGCTTTTTAAGGAAATAGCAAAAAGGTTAGTCGACATCACAGGAGACCGAAGAGCTGGCGGCTACCTCGGACAAAGAATTAGTCTAGCTATACAAAGAGGGAACGCTGCCAGTATCTTCGGAACCCTGCCTAAAGGGTCTCCTTTTAATAATATATTTTAGTCATTATATTGACCTTTGGGACGCACCAAATTAAGACTATCTAATGACAGCTCATTATCGAACCTGCTCACAAAATTTCACGAGAATTTGAGAAATGTGACGTGTAGACGAGAACAAATGGACAACAGGACAGCTGGACAGCCGGACATACGAAAGCATTTTTGCTCAAGCTGAATTTCACCTGCTTCACTCTATCGGTCGATTATTTTGAAACAGCTTAACAAATTAAACAGCCTAAGAATGAACGGAAGTCAGATTCAAATTTTACAAATTTATTAAGTTTGTAAAGCTTCATTCTGATTAATTTTAAGTGACGCCCAAAAACAACTGTTTATCAAGTGGCGATTTCACTTCATTCTACGAAGCAGGTTTCCGGTGGACATTTTTGCGCATATTCATGCGAATTTATTACTTATTTATTTATGTATTGAACGATAATCCACAGCTTTTATACTAAATATAAGTAAATGTTTTTAAAGTTAGAGTTACATTAGCCAATTACGGATTCGTACTTTATTACAACACCATTTTATAAACGCTAGTGATCGTTTAATTTTGATTTAAAAACTTTAAAGAAAACAGAAATAACAGAAATATAGACAGTAACGACATAAAATTTCTAACATACATTTTATTAGGGTTCCGTACCTGAAAAGGAAAAAACGAAATCATTATAGGATCACTCGTGTGTCTGTCTGTCAAAATTCAGAATATTCTCGTAGTTCCTTACCTAAAGATTACAGGAAAACCTATAAGAAGTATATGGTATTTAAAGTAACATAGGAAGGAAATTCCATATAGTCACGGAATCCTCTCCACGCGATTCGAACTCGCACTTATCTGGTTTTTTTGAGAAGAACGCCTAACTTATCTTTTTTTTCCCTCATATTGACTGACAAACGAGCTGACGGCCCACCTGATGGAAAGTGGTCACCGCCGCCCACGGACATCTGCAACATCAGAGGTGCTGCCAATGCGTTGCCAGTCTAGGGAGGATGGGGAATGGGGATGGGATGGGGCCGAGGGAATAGGCCTCCGAATCTCATCACTCACCGTACGAAACGCAATAGCAAGCTATTACTTTACGCCGGTATTCTGTGAGAGTGTGGTACTACCCCGGTCGAGCCGGCCCATTCGAACAGTAATCATCTAGTGAGGATTACTGTTTGGGTCTACCACTACAAAAATCTATCTACCTATCTATCTAAAATACATCAGCGTCTTGGACCGTGTCAAGAAACTGATTATGCCTATGTATTTGTAGGTATAATTGTTTAGTTCTAATACGTTTTAATGTATGTACGAGTATGTACTTGGAATTCTTAACTCGCGTCCCATATCTGATCGATATTGCCTGTTGAATAGAAATTGCCTGATTTGTTTATTGTTAGCGTTTTTATGAGCTTCAAAACATTTTTTATAACTACTTTTTTCACATACATACATCTACCACACCTGTTTCCCAAAGGGGTAGGCAGAGACCGCGGATTTCCACTTGCTACGATCCTGACATACCTTTCGCTTCGTCTACTCTCATTATGTTCTTCATGCACTCTCGCCAGTTTAGGGTACTCTTGACGTGGCCTTTCTTAAGAACGTCCTCGATCTGATTTTGGTACGTTCGCCGAGGTCTTCCCCTTCCAACCCTACCATGCATACGCCTTATAAATCTGCTTCGTTAGTCTTCTCTCGTTCATCCTCTCCACATGTCCAAACCACTCCTTTTTTCACCGCTGAGAAATTTGTGTGTATGTCGGTAAAAATTTAAACTGTGGTGGTATACTTTGATGAACTGTACCATTACCATGAGTTATGCAAACCGTTCTCGTAATAGAAAACTATCGCTCGGTCCCTTTTACGTGTATCGGCGACGAGCAGTATTTCTGATAGATTCCGATAACGAGAACGGTTTGCATAAACTCATGGATGGTACTGATGTTAATCGTTATCCCAGTGACTATAAACTACTGAATTGGCCTAGTAACTATATAGGTGGTTATTTTACATTGCATTAGCTTTTGCCTGGTGTACAATTTCGACATCAATTAATCCGTATAAATAAATAAACAACTATTTACCATAGCTGGGCACAGGATCATTAATCCGTTAATCGTTAATTAACGAAATTAACATATCGGGGAACGGATTAACTTTTAAGTTAACTTTACAAATTGTTAACGGAATCGTTAACTTGCGTTAAAACAATTTAAGTCTGTTAATCGTTAATGAAGTATTTACTGTACATAAAATATACTAAATACTACCAGACAGACAGACATGGCGTAACCGTAAGATTTCCTAGTTTGACGACGGAACCCCAAAAAAACATCTCGAGAGTCAAATCGCAATGCAGCGACACACTTCCATTTTATTTTCTGATTGATGAAGTACCGAAGTGTACGTTTGTACGGCGTAAAGGCTACGACGAGGTACGTGACCTGACTGACAAACATACATACACATTACGTGATGAAGCGTTAGAGAGCCGTAGACTTACTCTTTATACTAATTTGTATATTGATAAGTGATATATACTATCGTTCAACAATAACAAAAAAAACAAAGTTGTCTAATTCACCAGTTCCATATATAATGGTCGAAACTGGCCGCATTAATAACTTGAAATTTGGGATTTAGCAATTAGAGGACGGCCTCACTAGACACGCAAAATTGCAAGTGTGTCGGTCGATTAGATTTCAAGTTACGGGGGAGTCGAAAATGGCCCAAAATGGTTCGTGTAATGTAACCTACGGCGGTATGTCGCTTTTTGCTTCTGCGAACTTGCCTGACACACTGCCGTGTGTCCTACATCTTGGACACACATTTAAGCCCCAACATAGGATTACCTGGACAACGATAACAATCCATACTTTTAATATTATAAATGAGAAAGTGTTTGTTTGTTCTGTTTTCACGGCCTAACCGCTTCACAGAATTCCATAAAAATTTGCATAAATGTAGCATGTTATATGGATATGGACATAGGATACTTTTAATCCCGATATCCTAGAAGTATTTTCAGATATCATTAACTCATTAAGTCTGAATAATTACAGGAAATATGAAAAATGCTACTCCTCGGTAGATGGCGCTGCGCGAAAAACGAAATCAAAATTCTAAAGCTAGCGCATTTTTTGTTTTTTCAGAACATGCCCGGACTTAAAAAAGATCTACCTACTCGCAAGACCGAAGAAGAACAAGGACGTGCAAAAACGTCTTCAAGAGCAGTTTGAAGACGCGGTGAGTGTGTATGGAAGTGGTGATGGTCAAATCAAGTAATGAAAATGAATATATTTATTTTGCAAAAAATGCACACGGGCTCTTTCACATGTCTGGCCCCCAATTCTCGGCGCATTTGAGATAATCTCACAATCGAGATCAAACGTCAGTGCATACAGTCATTTGACACAACTGTATGAATCTGACGTTTAATCTCGTAATCGACATTATCTGGAATGCATCGAGAATCAGGGGCCTGAAGCTGACATGTGCTGAGAAGAAACGCCGCAAGAAACTCAGCAGTAAGTTTTTTTTCAACTTTAAAATTAAATTTTATCTAAAACTAACACAAAAAGTACAACAAATAAACCTAATGGGCACATATTAATTATAGTTAACAACTAAAAAGGGAGATGTATAGTCTCCCCGTCTGGACAAGTTCATTTAAGTATCTTAGAGATGTATAAAGTCTCTATGGGTCATAATAATAAGAATAATGAATAATTAAAACAAAGAAAACATCTAAATTGATTAGTATAGGTTACATGGAGATGTAGACAGTCTCCACGGTCAAGTATAAAGATGGAGATGTATGGTCTCCAAATATCAAAAACAATTTGAAATATAACATTTCATGTCCTAATAATACAAATAATATTGGCTATTAAGCCAAAAAGAAAAAGTCAATAACAGTTAATTAAGGAGACACAATAGGCAACGGAGACAGCGCCAGGAAACGACACATAGACTCCCGGACACTACGAGGTTACACGGTTACGTAATAACTCATAATTTACTTTTTTAGATTTAGGTTAGAAGCGTATGTACCATGTGGAACGACACGAGGGCCCTGGCGGGAAATATCGTGTAATATAAATAATGTACAAGGGTGATTCTTGAAAGGGTCAATTCACACCGTCCAGTTAGAAAAAACCGGACAATTGCGAGTTAAACTCGCGTGGAGAGAATTCCGTACCGTACATGATTACCTATCTGATATTACTTTAGATACCATAGACTTCTTATAAGTTTTCCTGGAATATCTGCCTCTGCCTGGAATCAAACCCGCTAACTAGTCCAGCGGTGTGACCGGCTGACGGGCCGGGCAAATAACACAGTCCACAAACTGCAATGTTTACCTACAAACTACGGGCAATGTCAGTGGGTCAATGTCGCAACACCGTCTGAATACTAAATCTAAGTTACCAAAAAATCAATAGCAGACTTTGTATACTTAAGTGTCCCTGGCAGTTCGATACTAAATGAAAACCCGGAAAAAACTACCCGAAAGTGCTATGAATAGATTTTGTTTCTTTTTTAGGGTTCCGGTTTCAGTCAGAATAAAATATAGGTCTATATGTTTTTGAATATTGATTAAAGTTCAACAATGTCAAATAATCGCTGAAATTAGTTTCACATGAGAATACTGAAGCAACAATCAAACTGAATTTATTGATTATAGTGAAAAAATCAAAACGTATAGATACAACTAGAGTTTGTTCTGACTGAAAACTTATCGGTATCGGTATAAAATCGGTTAACATTCCAACAATCTTCAAAAATTTGCCAATTTTTGAAGACATTTAAAGCGCTGACAACACCTAAATCGACTTTAATTAAACAGTTTTTTAACAAAACCTATTTGATTTGGCAAAGCGCAAAAAAGATATGTTCACATTCTTTATATTATTATTATTCAAAACTTAACTATTTGCAAAACACGATTTGATGAAATCGATACGATAGAAATAAAACGTGAAGTTACGTCTGAAATCCTCCTTAAACAGTTCTATGTCTTAACTTTTTTAAGTTATGGGTTTATAATTAATAACACTATTACATCACGCCCATACTAAAAACTTGACTTATTTATATTTTAGTTACGTGTAGTGTGTTTACTTATATAATTCATCCGTTTTTGATTTCCCCCATACAAATAATCGCACAGTGCTTCTCGTTCACTCCGGTGCAAACAGATAAAGACCGATCGCTCAAGGTCCTTGGCCGTTATCGGCGTCTTAAACCATTCTATGATTGCAGCTATACGAGAAACTTTGGAAGCAACGGCCGGACTTCGCGACCCAGATCACCATCGTGGAGGGAGACGTCGGGCAGCTTGGGCTTGGCATCAGTGAGAAGGACCGCCAGAATATTGTGGATGAGGTGACTAGCAAACATTTTGTCTGATTTAAATGCATCTATTTATAAGAATACAGTTAAATACAATGGTCTTACTTATATTATTAATGCACTTGTATTCAGCATGTAAGCAAATGTACTTATAGGCAAAAAAAAAATACCTTGAGCCCCTCTTGCATGTAGTAGTGAAGTGTTCTGATAGACATTCCGTATTTGAAATTTGTGTACTTGTGCAAAAAGTTAAAGGATTTTTGCTATCAAAAAATGTTTCTATGAATATGGAGTCTATTAAAAGTTTAGCGAAGGATAAAATTGGTAAAATAACCCAGGAAGAATGGAACAATGTTTGCTTACATACGATTAAGGAGGAGCAGAAGCATCATCACCAGCAGCAGCAGAGAAGCGAAGTGAACTGAAGCGAAGCTCCTTCCTGTCTTACCCTAAATTTTAGGTTTCTTTTTGATACTATATCAAATGATGGTTAAATCACACAAGTGTTATGTCAACTGTTTATTATATCAAATGAACTTTATATATTTTTATTTAACGTAATAACCGTTGCAGTTATATCAATAGTTGTTAGAGCCAATGAAATTATATCATTTGTTAGTATATCATACATTACACACTACACACCCTTCGCATTAATAATGTTAGTATTGATTGTCAAATTAGTTCTGCTATTTGACACAGCGGCGCTTAAAAGCTTGTTTGGTCGACTCGATACTAGATGTCGCTAGTGTCGCTATAGGAAAGTGCCGGCTATCGTTTCATCTTTTATCGGTCGGATTGATTTCATGCACATAACTTTTACAACTCACTTCAACCAGGTGGAGGTGATCTTCCACGGAGCTGCCACCCTCAGGTTCAATGAGGCTCTCCGGGAAGCTGTGTACATCAACGTACGCGGGACCAGAGAGATGCTGGTGCTAGCTAGAGCCTGTACTAAATTAAAGGCCATGGTCCACATATCCACAGCTTACAGGTAACTAGAGACCTTCGTCCATTGTGGACCTTCATCATTCATCGTTTGCGAGGGATCTTAGGGTATCAAATTTCAGGCCCTAGCCAGGTTGATACGAGGATAGAAATACGCTTGTTTCTAATATTTCAAAGGTACCGTTTACAGAATATAGTTTAATGTTTGTTTTGATGTTCGCAGTAATTGCACCCTAAATGTGGTTGACGAGGTGTTTTACGAGAGTCCTATCTCGGGAGACAAGCTGATCGATCTAGCTGAGAGTCTGGATGAGAAGGTTATCAATAACATCACACCGGGGTAAGAACTGCTCATTTCATTTGAAGTGACAAAGGGAAAAACGATGAATGTCCGTTGATGTTTACGTACAATATTTATACTTTGTATAAACGGTTAAAGTTTCATTTTTGTCCTAAAAAAAAGTAGAATCTCATCGTTTTTCACCTCTACGCTTTATTTTGAAACTTTTTTCTAATTGAAGGAGATTTATTTTTAAAATATGGATTTTATGCGCTGTACCGCGCCTTAAATAGTTGCGCGGGGGGGCGCAGGGTACCCGCGGCGCAGGAAAGGGGCGATGGGGGATATTCCTTTACATTCCTCTTCCCCCGTACTTCCATCCCGACCCAAGGCACGGTACAGTGCGTTTGGCCAAACTATAATACTGATACTCTTAAATAATGCCTCATTTACATGCAGTCGAAGTGAGCAGGGAAGTGGGCATGGAAGTGGGTAGCGCGAGTATGTAAATGGGTCACTTCTCCTGCTCCTGCCGCTACTACTCGTTGCCTGGCGCACAGTGAGTCAGGAAGCAGCATGTAAACACCCGCTGCCTTCGAAAGCAGTATGCGGGAATTATTTCTGGCAGCGCGAGCAGCAATGGCAGTGGCTGCATGTAAATGAAGTATAACACTTCGTTTGAGAAGTCACTGGCGAGCGTAATTCGACCCGGCAGTGTGTATAAACTAAATGTTAATGCGTGTCTTCAGCCTTGGTCGTATTAACCCAGCCGGCCACGGACGTAGGCACGAAGTCCGCGTAATACCTATGAGGGTCAATTTATGATTGTCAGATGTAATGAGAGACGAGATTTGTTAGTGAATATGTGAACAATTATCATTCCAGACTTATCGGAGACTACCCAAACACCTACGCTTACACGAAAGCAGTAGCTGAAGATGTCCTGCAGAGGCACTCGCAGGGTCTACCAGTGGCTGTGGTCCGACCGTCTATAGGTAAATCAACCAATCAATTTATTTATCGACCACCAAAGGAGCATTGTGTTAAGAGTAATTTCCACCAAACGGCCCGCATTGCATCGGATCGGAACGGATTTTACGATCTTTATACGCTTAAATCATGTACACAGCATTTAAAGGCTATATTACCTAGCAGTTTGACCGCGGGCGTCTTCCGCGACACGCGATCGTAGCCGAAAATATGCTGCGACGCGCGGCGAGGTAATATAGACTTTAAATACTGTGTATATGATTTAATATCGTTTAAAGATTGTAAAATACGTTCCGATCCGATGCGATGCGGGCCCGGTATGTTTCACATCGTGGTCACGATTTCATTCTAAGTTTTACGTACGTACTCGTATGTCAAGCAAGTGACAATGCTTCATGTTGTTGTTATAGTTATCGGGACAGCCAAAGATCCAGTAGCAGGATGGATCGACAACGTGTATGGACCAACGGGGGTGAGTTTGAGGATCTGCGCAAACTTCACCAAAGTTTCATCGTAATCTGATGAATTGTATATTAAAGCCTTGCTGGGCCTCATAGCCCGAGTTTCTACTCCAAACGGCACAAAGATGAGCCCTAGCCGAGAGCAGCATAGGTATTTGCCGCCGCTCCCGGCCTGGCGGAGGTGGCCTGGACGTGGGATGATGCCAGCGTGTCCAAGCAGGTAGCGTCTCTCACAAGTCCCTCGCCAGTTTCCACGCAGCGAGCGTCATTCCGTCGGGTCGTTTGCCATCGTCACATACGATACCGTTCGGCTCTAAAATGGCCGGTACATTGACGGTGGCAAAGGCTTGAAGGATGATGTCACTAAAACTGGCATGGCGGGAGTGGCGGCCGGCGTTCCTCAGGCAGGACAGCCCGTGTTGACCTAAAATATCTACATTAGAACAGCGATGTGGTTCGTTTGTTTTAATGCCGAGTCGCAGGCAGGAGGATAACTTTTAATTCAATGTATTAATTATTCATTCGATTCGATTATTATATCGATGAAATAAGAAGTGAATACACCGAAATGAAATTTGTTGTTCCCCAGGGCAGTATTCTGGGCCCTACTGTATTTCTCATTTATATCAACAGCCACCTTGATATACCGCAAGCTCATATAACAACATATGCATATGACATTACCGTACTATTCGCTGGCAATAGCTGGCGCGAAATTGATTTGTGAGCTCAGTAGGGAGTCGCGCAAATCGGTAACTGGCTAGATAAAAATCTTCTTACACTGAACACTACTAAATCTAAATATACTTATCTGTTTCAGCATCAAAAAACAGTCCCCGCCAAATATATAATTTAAAATAATACAACCCTTGCAACCCGGACGACAACCTATGTACTACCTGTAATTGCACACCCTTAGACAAAGTCTCTTGTATAAGATACCTTGGGGTAATCGTAGACCAACAACTTTCCTGGACTGACCACATCCGGTACCTATCAAATAGAGTTAGAAAATTAGTATTTGTATTCAAAAGACTCAGACGAGTATCAGATATAAAACTCATTAAAACGGTGTACTTTGCACTGGCAGAGTCCTTGTTGACATACTGCATAGCCGTTTGGGGTGGGGCTGCAAAAACACACATTATTCAACTAGAACGAGTGTAAAGGTCAATACTTAAAGTAATACTTTTTAAACCTATTCGCTTTCCCACAAAGGCATATAAACCGATTGGTATATTATCAGTTAAGCAACTTTACATTCTACGGACCATCCTTTGGCAACACGATACGGCTTGACCGATGTTAACCGCTCAAGTGTACTTCGTCATCGACTAGAAAGCAGAAGGCCTTCTAAAGTGTGCACGACGCCTCAACACTAAACAGCCTTCTTTCGCAGACAGCTGAATATCTTAGCACCGTTCCTTTACAATACAATTAACGATCGTCTTCATATACACAAAACAAACAGATTATACCTATACCTAAAAGTAAATACGAAAAAATGGCTCCATGCACTAGACTATCACGAAACGGAGAAACTCTTCGAAATAATAAAATAGCACCGACTACCTAACTAATATCATCACACAGCATATCCAAAATCAAAAACAAGATAAACGCGGAAAACTACATTCGCATATTATGTCATCACGCATGCACAGCACACCCACTTAACTCAAACACACACACATACAAACACACATACACACACATACCTCGCTCTAAGTTTCTCTTGATTATTTAATCGTATAACCTCTACTACTGTTATCATGCATTAAACAGAGTACCAAGGGGGTTGGAAGGTCCCTGCTCCCTATAAGACAGGTTTACCTAATTTAGGGAACAGGAAACCAAATAAATGCCTATCCTTATTTCCAATAAAATGTTCGTACTTACCAAAATGTTTATACGGACATTAAACCATATTAAATCAAACATTATGTTACTAAAATATTTATGTACCTATGTACTAGGCTTAGGCGACCCATGTAATTGGTGAAATAAATGTTTTTATTATTATTTTATTATTCGTCAGGTGATAGTCGGCGCGGAGCTAGGGCTCCTGCACGTGCTGCACTGCCGCGGCGACGCGCAGGCCAGCCTGGTGCCGGGCGACAGCGTGGCGGCGGCGTGCGTGGCGGCGGCGTGGCGCGTGGCGCGCGCCGAGAACCGCCAGGCGCCGGCGCAGGAGCGCCCGCCGCTCTACCACTGCGTCTGCTCTGACAAAGCGCCGATTACCTGGAGTGAGTTTAACTGCGGACTTTTCGGGCGAGGCTTAATGGTAAACGTGCACAGACCATTATATATCCAATGACGATGGCGGTCGACAGCGGGCGACGGTTGCACGGAGATAGGAGCGTGCGAAAGTTATTTTTTCTCTTATGTCATAGGTAGGTTGTAAATAAGACTAGAAATAACGATTTATTGACAGAAATAGTCCGACATGTTTCGGACTCATATGGAGTCCTTCTTCAGGGGTTGACTGCGGTCGCGGTCACAGCAACCCACGCACTGCCCGCCGCGCGGCGCGTTGCGCCCGAGCTGAGGGCGCGGAGGCGGCGAGGGGGCTGCACCGGTGTTGCTGATGCACCAGGCAGCGGCTCATTGTTGGTGGTGAACGGTAGCAAACATGCCGAACTCACAGTGTCCACTAGAATGTCAACACGTCCAGTATTCCGAAATGCTGGGACAACAGGCTTCCACATTGGTGGCAATACCCACCCAATATCCCGGTTAAAATTTGGTCGTTGCTTAATTTCAATCGCCTCGCGGATTTTGCGTTACATGAAGCGCTTCTCTCTTATAAGCAGCCTCGCCTTATCGAAGCGAATGAAATGCGACGTACCCATGTCCAGAGCGTGCTCTGCCACCGCGGAGCTATTGGTGTCCATTTTCTACTACGCACGTGCTCTTTTAGTCTCGTGGAAACGTTGCGTCCAGTCTCTCCTATATGTAACACTTGTCACAGTCACAAGGAATTTCATATGCGCCTGGGCTACCGAGTGGATCCTGATCCTTAGGAGAACACAGCATATGTCTGACCTTGGTAAGGGGACGGAAGATTGTCCTGATGCTAAACCTCCGGCGTAACAGGTGTCCAATAGTATCCGTCACCTGTGACATACGGCAGGTATGCAGGTGCTCTCTCTCTGGTGGCGCTGTACCGCGCTGGAACCCACCACATGCTGACTCTGCCTCCAACCGTACTTTACTTACTTACCTTTTTCTTCTTCAGATATGTTCATGTCATTGGCCGAGACGCACGGCTTGCAGTGCCCCCCGACGCAAGCGATGTGGTACTACGCGCTCTCGCTCACTTCCTCGCGGGCTGTCTTCAACATCCTGGTTTTCCTGATGCACTGGTTGCCGGCGTACCTCGTGGATGGAGTCGCCATGCTTGTGGGGAAGAAGCCACAGTGAGTAAAGTTGAATTACATTTTTAAGTTTACGAATTAGTAGCAGTTAGTTTGGACAAACTCGATTCATGAGCTTAGCTGGGGTTGGCAGGTTCATCGGCATATCTTGTGGATGAACTATAAAATATTCAACTTGAAATACTTACAAAAATATTAGATGTGAGAAGCAGATATTGTAAAGCATGAACCAGTGGTGAATTCTTGTGCGACACAGTGCGCGCTTTCGGAACTGCCAGCAAATCGCGGTTGCGTGGCCGAAAGTTAAACCTGCGCCTCTATTCGGGAACGTCTAAGCGATATTGTAGCGACGCGCTAGCGAGATTCGTAAAGGCAGGCTTAGACAGGGTCAGTGACTGACTTCGAATTCGAGACAAGTCAGCGTTGACCCGAGAAAAACCAAATGTAAATTGATTTGAAGTCAGTACAGCTGTGGGAGGTCAGCGCTGACTTGTATATTCGCACACGAATATTTTGAGGTCAGTCGGTTCGGCGCCGATACTGACTTGTGCCCTGAACTGACCCTGTCTAAACCTGGCTTAATGCGTAAGAGTGGGGTGCGAGTCTCGCTCGCAAGCCGCAAAAATATCGCTTGGACGTTCCCGAATAGAGGGCCCTGGACTGAAACAGGGATGGCACCAGTTGCGCCACCAATTATAAGAATTATATTGTTTCAGATTGCGAAAGGCCTACAGAAAAATAGAACAATTTGCCAACGTCCTCAACTTTTTCACTCTTCGCGAATGGAAATTCACCAATCACAATATGACACGTCTGTACAACGAGATGTGCGACGCCGACAAACATATATATGACTTTGATACCAGCTGTATTGACTGGAACGAGTATTTCAGTAACTACATGAGGGGTATAAGAGTCTATTTATTAAAAGACCCAATCTCCACCATTCCTGAAGGCATGAAAAAGTATCAACGCCTAAGGATATTGCATTATTTCGTTCTGGCCGTCGCTGGGTTGTTATTTTTGAGGCTATTGTGGTTTTTAGTGTCGTTTGTTTTTTAATTTATAGTCAAAAGTAAATAATTGTAAATAATGGTTGTGTTATTGAGTTAGAAGCTGACGTTTTTCGGCATGCTACATGGCCATATACATCCGTAACTCCAGGAAACAATGCTTTGTAGGTATCTAAGATAGCTTTTTTTGAATACATCATTTGCTGGCACGCCCTTCTATTAGGTCTAGAAGCGATACTACATACACACACTTAGCCACGCCATAGTTGTGGTTCGACCATTAGGGCTGTTAACACCGTACGAGTGTAAAACTAAATGTTTTGAGGTGGTTTACATATGCGTTATTTCACTGATCAAACTGTTAAATCGTGGCACTGTCGCATGTCACAACGCATGTAGCACAAATGCAGGCTTGTAAATATTCCAATTTGATATGCCGAAGAGTAGGTACAAACTTTAATACAATATGTTTTTAATTATAGTTTTGTTAGTTAGATTTTTATTTTTATTTTGACTGCTGTGTGTGTGATTATTTTGACCGTCTACTACGTAACTACTTAAATTATAATATTGTTAATTTAAATAACAACTTTCGAAATGCATATATTCGACTACAAGCTAACTGCTAAACATTCAAGTCTGTCATTTCAACTACTTTTTTCTTAGGCTCGAGTGTCGCAAAATTTGCTGTATGAAAACTTGAACTTTATTGTTATGTTGTCAAGTTTAGTTCTGTGACTAAGTACCAAGACGATATTTGCCATCTATCCCAATCCCAACTAGCTATCCCATTCAAGTAAGATATATTGACTGAGTTCCTCGTTTTAAATTATATTACGCTATTCTTATCTACACATTGTCTTTTCATAATTATTGTGCATTGTTTCACTTAAAAAAATAACAAAATTATCTATCTATGTCACTTTATTGGGATGACCATTTGGAGCAGACAGATAAACTGTTATTTTTAGTTAAATTTTAGGTATAAATTACCTGTGCCGATGAACTTACTTTCCCATATAAGAACCCCATCTTATTTCGATTAAGTATTTGATTAAATTTGATTATCTTTATCCTTCGTCCATTTCTAATACGAAGTAATAAGATACACCTTTAAAGATCATCCAAGTGACAACCCTCATGGCAAATCTTATGAAATCACGCGCGTGGAACTGCCCGCCGTTCTTATGCACACACATATTCACGCAACAGACATAGTGCTGCGTATGTAGTAGTGATAATTCGTGATTTTTATATGGCATGTCTGTAATAAGTCTTAGAAGACTATGCATATTAATTAAATCAATATACATACCTCTAATGTTAAAAAATGATAGTTGCTCAGTTTTAGATTTTAACGGTGTAATTATAAATATATATTTTGTTAATTTAATTATTAGTTCATGTAAGATCTGTAAAATAATAACGTGAAATATAATAAAAGTAAAGATCATGCCATGTGCTGTTTTATTTGAACTCATTAAAAAAATCGGCAAGTGCGGGTCGGACTCGCGCACCGAGGGTTTACCTTATATTTATATTCTTGCAAAGTTGCTATGTGCTCTGTCTAAAAATAAGGTTATAGATATAAGGCAAATCGAGGTATGTACTTTACGAGATTGTAAAAATAATCAACCGAGCGATCGAAGCGTCTCCGTTTCAGCTTGGGCAAAAATGCTTTCGTATGTCCGGCTGTCCGGCGGATGTTCATTTGTTTTCGCATTTTTCAACAGATTCTCATGAAATTTTGTGAGCAGGTTGGATAAAGTTGGAATAAGTAATTTTTTCGTTCATTCTTTTACGAAATTTATAAAAATGGCAGAGATATGGGGGTTTTTGCGATTACAAAGTTATTTGCGGTGTTGGTAAACTGACCAGAACCTATCTCGATGTATGGGGATAACAGTTTTCTAACGTCTGTCGCGAGGTCTACAGCTCACGGCACGGCACGGTAATATATAGATATATAAAAAAGCGCAAAAATTAAAACTCTTTATACACCAGTTAAACTTTATCTCAAAACTTGTAATGTACAAACCTAAATTTGACTTTATCTACATTCCTGATGCAAAGTTTCTATGCGATCCAGCTAAAAATGTCCAAACCACAACTGAACTCCGTTTGTATAAAGCCCTACTCAGAGAATAAATATCCATATTTTCATGTTGTTCTTAAGGAAAAATATCATTATTTTCTTGTTTCTTTTTCACATGATGAGGAGATTTTTAAGGTGGCTGGAAGGCGTTGGACGTGGAAGGCGTGCGTCCGTTAGCTGTGGAAGTCTTCGGGGGAGGCGTATCTCCAGCAACATGCTTGGGTTAGCATGATGGAAGGAAGGGTGTCCGTATACGCTAAGGATAGAAATGCGCGCTCCGAGACTATAGGTACTTATTGTGAACAAGCTGTGTCCGTACTGTCCGTCACTTCGTTCACGTGTTTTGTATAATATCCTTGGCTTGTAATTTGTACATTTAAATATCGTCTATGGAAGTATCAGTTGATGTAAAGGACATTGTAATGTCATTGGTTGAGGGAGACGATGGCTGAGATACGCGTCATACTCGTGAACGGGTGCTGTCTGTGGGGTCCGGACGGTTCATGCTCGCAAGGACAATTTAAAATTTAAAATTTTAAAATTGTTACCTTCTAATTTATTCGTTTGTGCTTTATCTGAACCTGACTAGAGAGACTTCATAGTGTTCTCTATACTATATTCTATAGGGTTTCATATTCGATATTTGAATTATTAGGACATGAAATATTTTTATTTCAAATTATTATTATTATTTTGATATTTGGAGACTTTACATCTCCTTCTTTATACTTGACCGTGGAGACTGTCTACATCTCCATTTAACCTAGATTAGGTAATCAATTTAGATGTTTCTTTATTTCTTTATTTTAATTATTATCATGATGACCCTTAGAGGCTTTATACATCTCTAAGTAGCTTAACTTGTCCAGACGCGGAGACTATACATCTCCCTTATTATTTATTTATTATAATTAATTTTTACCTATTAGGATTTTGCTGCCCTTTTCATGTTTTAGTTTTAGTTAAAACTCTAATGTAAAAGTTGAAAAAAAAGGACTTACTGCTGAGTTTCTCGCTGCGTTTCTTCTCAGCAGATGTCACCTTTCGAAGCGCTGGTAGCTTCAAACATGTAAAAGAGCCCATGTGGCCTACTTGCAAAATTTATATTTTTATTTTCATTTTCATTTTCATTGAAATGTGGACAATGTCTCGAATGTCTTAATTTGACTATTCAAATTGTAATGTATGTCCTACATTAATTGATACTTCCATAGTCGATAACAAATACAATCCAGTCATTTCATAGATGTTTTGCCGATCCCACAGGAAATTCATATTCCGGGATAAAAAAGAAGTATCCTATATCCCGATTTGCATATGCATAGTTACGTTAGGTTAGGCTACTGGTCTAACGCGCGGCATCTCGGTGCAGAATGTCGCTATGCGGATTCTATTTCTCGCACTTCTGATATTTTCCCATCTTCTTTACATATATAATTCTACTGTACGTGTGTATGTCACTGAACCCCTCCTAAACGGCTGGACCGATTTGAATGTTTTTTTTTTGTATGCGTTTGGGTGGCGCCCTGGCTGGTTTAGATTCACAAATCAGCCCGGCAGATGGCGCTGCAGGACAACGTCTGACGGGTCCGGTAATCATATATCATATATCTTTATATATATAATTCTTCTGTGAGTGTGTATGTCACTGAACTTCTCTCAAACGACTGGACCGATTTTGATGAAAATTTTTGTGTGTGTTCAAGGGGATCTGGGAATGGTTTAGATTCACAATTTTGTCCGCTGGACAATGTTTTTTTAATTAATTTTTAATTTATTAGTAGTTGTTGATTTTGGAATGTTTTACACGGCGCTACCATCGCAGTGTCAAATTTTAAATAATATTCGAATTTTAATTTTAGTCTGTCCCGACAGTTAGCGCTGCGATCAAATTAAAAAAAAGTTTTGTTATCATTGTGTTATTGTAGACCATGTGCTGGATCAAATATTAAATTAAAAGGTACTGAGTGTTTTGAGAAGAGTTTTGAAGTGTGCCTAAAAAACTATACATTTTGCGAATTTAGTGCAGAATCGAAGTGAGTATATTTCTTATAATTTTTTTTTTATCAAATTTACACGTGCGTTATTCAAACGTTTACAATTTCCAATCCGCTTGGCATATGCTATGACTATAAATAAGTCACAAGGCCAAACAATGACAATTTGTGGCTTAGATTTAGAAAACCCATGTTTTTCCCACGGCCAATTATATGTTGCGTGTTCCAGAGTTGGAAAACCATCGAATTTATTTATTTATACACCTCAGGGTTTAACCAAAAATATTGTACATCCAATGGCATTACGATAAATTAAGTTTTTGTAAATAAAAAAATATATTTTTTAAATAAAATAGTTTGAGTGTAAGCTTTTTTACCTTTAATTAAAACAAGTTGAAGATTTCATTACACATACTCACACGCTATCGATTAGTCTAATTGTAATAAATTTACATGTAATGACGTTAGATATTGTCATAACATTTGAATAATAATTTTCATCAAAATGGTCCAGAATGTTTTAGCTTATTAAAAAAAGTTTGAAATTTTCAAATTAAAGACGTGTACACAGGACAACGTCTGTCGGGTCCGCTAGTATTATATAAAAATGAATTGCTGTTCGTTAGTCTCACTAAAACTCGAGAACGGCTGAACGGATTTATCTTATCTTAGTCTTGAAATGTTCGTGGAGGTCTAGGGAAGGTTTAAAAGTACATAGGTTACTTAAATTATTATTCTTCGCAGACGAAGTCGCGGGCACCAGCTAGTCATATATATTATTTCTCAAAGGTTTTTTGTCACAAGCTGTAATATCTCCGTAACTTTTTTTGTCAAAATTAATTGACCCTAGGACGTGAACTGTAGACATCATTGTTGACTTATATGTGTACTGTTT
The DNA here is from genome assembly GCA_947859335.1 of Tortricodes alternella. Classification (NCBI taxonomy): domain Eukaryota; kingdom Metazoa; phylum Arthropoda; class Insecta; order Lepidoptera; family Tortricidae; genus Tortricodes; species Tortricodes alternella. The sequence continues at coordinate 17,534,855 of OX401975.1, forward strand.
TGAAAAATGATACCTCACCGAGTTTCTTGCCGGCTCTTCTCAGTAGAGGATTTTTTTCCCAACCGGTGGTAGATTCATTCCTTGACCTTCATAAGAGTTTGTAGAAGCCTAAATTGAATAAAGATAGTTTGACTTTGACTTGACTTTGACTTCGGGGACAGAAATCTCACTAGTTGCCCCACCAGTTCCGGACAATCTGACTCACCACTTTTGTTGTTAAAATGCTTTTACAATGTAAATAATATATGAAAGACTTATGGCCGAATTCAGAAACGTCACTTCAGCATTTGATTAGAGATTAAATAGGTAAATTTCCCTGAACTGGTTAGTTGTTATCCTATACAAAAACGTCACTCAAACGTCACTTTAATTAAAGATTAATGAGTAGCCTTTCTCAATTTGGCCATTCGATTTATAGAATTAAGCCCAAAGTGTGTTTTGTAAAATAACATAAAAGTAAAATAGTAACATTAATCCTAGTTTCAGTGAAAATGAAAATGAAAATGAAAATGAAAATGAAAATGAAAATGAAAATGAAAATGAAAATGAAAATGAAAATGAAAATATTTATTTTGCAAGTAGGCCTCACGGGCTCTTTTACATGTCTGAATCTACCAGCGCTTCGAAAGGTGACATTTGCTGAGAAGAAACGCCGCAAGAAACTCAGCAGTAAGTCTTTTTTTCCACTTTAAAATTACATATAACTAAAACTAACATAAAAAGTGCAACAAATAAACCTAATGGGCACAAATTAATTATCTTATACAACTAATAAGGGAGATGTATAGTCTCCGCGTCTGAACAAGTAAATTTAAGTGCCTTAGAGATGTATAAAGTCTCTAAGGGTCATAATAATAAGAATAATATTAAAACAGAGAAAACATCTAAATTGATTAATCTAGGTTACATGGAGATGTAGACAGTCTCCATGGTCAAGTATAAAGATGGAGATGTAAGGTCTCCAAATATCAAAAACAATCTGAAATATAACATTTCATGTCCTAATAATGATGATGATGATGATGATGATGGTGGGTGGGGACGCCCGGCCGTCGACAGGCGGGCGGTCGATCTGCGTGCGCTGATCATTCAGCCCAGTTCCCCAAGGTTTGGAGCCGAGGGTTACTATCGCGGCGGCACTCCCATCCAGCACTGATCCCATCTTCTTGTTTTCCTGCAGAACATAAGTACATCCTGCAGGTTCAGGCTACTGATCTCGGTTTCATCTATTTTATCTTCCCCGAAGATGTCATATCTCAGTGACGAGTACATGACACAATCGGCTAGGAGATGTTTGCTAGTTTCTTCCTCCCCACAGTGTGGGCAGAGAGAATCTGATCTTACCCCAATTACTGACAGGTGTCTATTAAGTGGGCAGTGGCCTGTGATTGCCCCTGTCAGTATACTGAGGTTGTACTTACCAAGCTTTACTAGATACCTGGTCCTTTTCTGGTTTAATCTCCTTATCATGAGTTTTGCTTGTCTGCACGCCTGTACAGTCCTCCATTCTTCATTGGTTATTCCCTCAATGTATCTTGAGATGACTCCTTTGGTAACCACGGCTGAAATTGGTAGAGCCGGTTCGGGCCCCAAATATTCTTGGTCAGCCCCGGCTCTTGCCAGTTCGTCTGCCTTATCGTTGCCCTCTACTCCGCTATGTCCTGGCACCCATGCCAGTGTGACCGTGGCCTCTGATCCCAGGTTGTTTAGCTCAGCTTTGCACTCTAGTACCAGCGCCGATGTAGTGCTGTGTTTGTCTAACGCCTTGAGCGCCGCTTGACTATCTGAGTAAATAGTTATATTCCCCTCCGGTCTGCTTTTGTCTTTTAGGATAGTCTGTGCACATTTCGTGATGGCCCACACTTCCGCTTGGAACACGCTTGTGTATCTTCCCAAGGGAATTACAATACTCTTTTCCATTTCAGGGATGTAGATCCCTGCTCCCGCCCGTTTGGTTGAGGACTTCCACGAGCCATCCGTGTAGCACGTAACTATTGGGGTTTGTGTGGTTTGTTCCCAGTTCTCTCTGTCTCCGATGTGTACTCTGTATCTCTTATCGAAGCATCTTCTTGTCTTTATGAGATCATTATTGTACATCAGCGAACTGATGTAGTCTTCTGCCTTGTTTTGTATTGTAGCGTGTCTTTTGTCCAGAATGTTTCCTTTCCACTCTTTGTTGGTCTTCATTCGGTACCATTGCTCTGTTGCTCTTTTCTCCGTTTCTAAGTGGACTGGGTTCAGACCTAGCATCATTTCCATTGCTTGGGTTGGCGTGGTTCTCATTCCGCCCGTGGTCATGAGGCATGCAAGTCTTTGTACTTTGCTTAGTTCCTTTCCCAGTTCCTTCACTTTTGCTCTATGCCACCAAACTACAGCTCCATATAGGAGTCTCGGGAGTATCACCGCTTTGTAAATCCATTGTACAATGCGTGGTCTTAGTCCCCAGCGTTTGCCTATTGCCTTTTTGCACTGCCATAGCGCTATGGTAGCTTTCCTGCATTGGTCTCTAATGTGAGTGCTATACAACAGTTTGCTATCTAGCGTCACTCCTAAGTATTTGATTTCTTTGTTTAGATCTATTTCTACACCCCTTATTTCTATAGGTTTGAGTGTGGGGATCTTTCTTTTGTTTGTGAAAAGCACAAGTTTCGTCTTGGCTGGGTTTAGGTCCAGTCCTCTTTTCTGGCACCATTGTATAATTTGACTTATGCCTCTATTCATGACTTCCCTTATGACATTAAGGGTTCTGCCTCTCACTAGTAGCACTCCATCATCGGAGTACGCTTGCATGTATATCCCTCCTTTGTTCATCTCCCTAATGAGAGAGTCCAGTAGAAGGCACCAGAGGAGAGGGGACAGGCATCCCCCCTGTGGAAAGCCCCGCCTCGTCCAAATTTTCTGCGATGTGCCTCCCAGCTGGGCTGTCACTGCTCTTCCCTTGAGCATGCCCATGATCCAATTCCTTATCATTGGGCTTATGCTGTCTCTATCTAGACTGTCTTCTATAGCTTTAAAAGTTGCCCTGTCAAACGCTCCTTCTATGTCGAAGAAGCAGCCCAACGCAAATTCTTTTTCTTCTATGGCTCTCTCTGTTCTTAGTGTTAGATTGTGCAGAGCCGTCTCTGTGGATTTCCCCTCTATGTATGCATGTTGGTTACTATGCAGTGGTAACCTGCTGGCTTCAATTTTGCCTTTTATATAGCTGTCCACTATCTTCTCAAGTGTTTTGAGTATGAAGGATGACAGACTTATGCTTCTGAATGATTTAACTTCCTGGTAGCACTTCTTCCCTGGTTTTGGCAGGAAAACGACTTTGACCTCGTTCCATGCTTTTGGGATATGGCCTAGTTCTAGGCTTCTTCGTAAGATATCTGTTAGTCTCTGTTGGATGTACTTTAGCCCTTTTTGTAATAAAATAGGCATTAGGCCATCCGGACCTGCCGCTTTGAACGGGGCAAACGAATGAACTGCCCAGCTTATTGTTGTCTCGTTAATCATCTTTACCGCTTCATCGGTGTGTGGCGAGTCTAACTCTGCAGCAGCTTCCGCTGTGGTGCTCTCTTCAGTCCGGCATTCCGGGAAGTGAGTCCTCAGCATCAGTTGTAGTATCTTTTTAGGTTCTGTGATTGTTTCATTTCCAACCCTTAGGCTACCAAGTTGGCAGGTTCTCTCCTTCGACAGTATTTTTACCAGTCTTGCTGCTTCTGAATACTTTTGTATCTCTCCCGTGAAGGTTTTCCAACCTTGTGTTCTTAGTTTCTCTCTTTGGTTTGAGTATGTATTCCTACTCTTCCGGTATTCGGTCCAGCTTTGATCATCATTCCTTTTCAGGGCGTTTCTCATAGCTTTCCTCGTCTTTTTTCGCAGTTTTTGCATCTCTTTGTTCCACCATGGTTGCCCCTTTTTGCTTTTCAGCACTCTTTCTGGGCATGCCTCGTGGTAGGCTTGTAGAATTGTCTCACCTAGTTCTTGTGCCCCTTCATCTATTTGTGACCTTGATACAAGTTCATTGGCGATTGGTTTCCAATTACTCATTATTTCTTCGAATTTGTCCCAGTTCGCTTTCCTAGGATTTCTTACTTTGGCTTTTTCCGTGTAGTAGCCCAGATTGTACAGCAGTCTTCTGTGATCCGACATGCTGTCTTCCCTGTCCACTTCCCAGTCCTGTACTTTGTTACTCAGCTCTCCGGATGTTAGTGTTATGTCTAGCACTTCCCTTCTGGCCCTAGTTACAAAAGTTGGTGTATCTCCTGTTTTGTATATCTAGATCGTTGCTTACGATAAATTCCAAAAGTGATTCCCCCCTCCTGTTGGTGTCGGTGCTACCCCACACTTCGTGGTGTGAGTTCGCATCGCAACCAACAAGAATGGGCATCCTCTTACCTTTGTATTCCCTTATCGCGTCCTCTAGTTCTCGCGTCGGTGCGTCGCTCTCGCTTGGCATGTAGCAGGTCGCGATCGCCACGTTGAGCTTCCTCCCTTCCTCTGTTGATAGGTGGGCTTCCACAACAACAAGGTCTCTGAAACATATGGTCATTAAACAGCCCATATCACTAATGTCTCTACTAACATATATGCATGTCCTTGGGGGTAACTCACCATTCCTTTCGTAGTGGAGGTTTCCCCCCAGGCTGCCAAGTCCTGCCACTTGGTTTTTCCATGCGTATGGTTCTTGTAGCAGGGCTATGTCGACTTTGTCCCTCACGATATGTTGGCACAGTTCGGACATTGCATCCTTGCAGTGCTGGAGGTTTACTTGACAGATTCTTATTTGTTTGTGCGTGTCTGTGAGTGTGTGTGTATGTGTACATGTGTGCTGAGTATTATGCATGTCTGTGCTATCCAGTGGGGATGTGTTTATTGTTTAGTGTGTGCTTCCAGCCTCCACCCTTCCTGGGTCAAGTTTGTCCTCCCCGCCCTCCATCATCGCTGGATGATGGGTGACGGTTTGGGCCCTCTCTCCCCGGTCTGGTGGTGGCTTAGCTATAGCATCCGCGGTACTCCCATCCCAGCTGCGCTTGCAGTGTGGGCACTGGGTGGTTTGCTCCGCGGTTGCTGTGCTTCCCCCCACGTTGGCCCTAACCAGCTTCGCTCTCACTTGAGTGGCCTGGAAGTAGACCCACCTGGTGGCATTGACCCCCCAGGTGTTCTCCACCGCCGACGGCACAGAGAAGTAGAGGCGTGTTCCTGTCTGCTGGCTCTCCCTGCTGACCAACGTCCACTCCTGGGTGTGAAGCTCGTCTTCCCGATCCACGTTTTGTCTCCTGAGCATCTTGAGGGGGTCCTTAGGTAGGTCCTCCTCTGGCCCGGGCACCCAAACGTGGACACGGGTCCTATCGAGCCTGCGTGCTGACACCCTACTCCCCGACAGTTCTCCGAAGTCGCGTTCGAGAAGCCACTGCCTCGCCTCTGTCGTGGATGGAGTCACAAGGAAGAATCCTTCTGACACCAGCCCCGACATAGCGAACTGCAGTGACTTCCCGTCTACGTCCCCGTCCACTGCCTCCTCTATTAGGCACGCCAACCTTCTCCTTATTGTGGTTCCCTCGGCCGCCCCCAGCGAAACCCCATCCTCGCGTGCTATCGCCACAGCGAGCTCCCGCTGACCTCTGGCGGTCGAGCGGGGACCCTCTGCGGCCGCCCCACGATTCTGACGCTTCGCATGTGGACGATCCGAGGGTCCCTCCTCCGGATCAGTTGGTTGCCTCTTCATTTTCTGGGGCCTACTGACCTGGTGGGCTATCCCCACACCACTAACTAGGTTTATGCCCACCACCTCAGTAAGTCCCTTCTTATGCACATGCCTTCGCGCGATTCTAGCCTTCTTCCTCTCTGCCTTGGTGGTGTACCTGACGAAGCCCTCCTCTTCCTTGGGGGTTGCCGCCTTGGCGGTTTCCTCCCTTGGAGTCGGGGACGTCAGCAGGGACTCCTCCTCGGCGAGGGTCAGGCTCTTCATCGCCCTCTCCGTAACCTTCTCTATCTCCTCCGGCATAGGCGAGGGTCCCCCTTGCACCGTCTTGTTGGTGCTCGGCATCCCTCTCGCTTCTGCCCCTTCCTTCGCTTTTTTCGGGGGTCCTCCTTGCGCTAGGCTTGGTTTCCCTCTGGTTTGGTGGGTTTACTTTGTAAAAACGGGTTTTGACACCCAGGGTTTTCCATATTTAAACGAGTTTGCTGGGAAGAAATAAAAATGAGGGGACAGCAGTGCTCCCTTGCCGATCCTCAGCTCAATTTACCTACGTAGTGTGCGCCACTACCCCTACGCAGGAGCGCATTCGCGACAGTGATTATGCCGAGTGCGCTGGCCAGGTTAACGTCCCCCACCATGATACGTGTAGACACCCTCCTGGATCGGTTGGTTCGGGGTTCACTGATCTACCGGGTACTCGCTAGTGAGTCCCCGGCTTCAGTTCACTCCCTTATCTCCCTTTCCTAGTCCCCCAGGCCCTACCTCCCCCCTTGCGGGAGGAGATAGCTCCTGTGGGACCTTAGGCGGCTGCACGCATCATAGTCTCCCTTACGGGGTTGGCAGCTCCTGCAGCACTTTGTGTGGTTGGTTCGTCTCCGGGTTCGCTTCACTCTCTGGTACTCACTATTGAGTCCCGAGGTTCTGCTCCCACCTTCGACTAGCCTTCACACGTCCTACAGGCCCTGCCACCCCACCCTGGCCAGCCCACTCCGCACGACCCCCCTCTGTCCTAATAATACAAATATTATTGGCTATTAAGCCAAAAGGTCAATAACAGTTTATTAAGGAGACACAATAGGAAACGGAGACAGCGCCAGGAAACGACATACAGACTCCCGGACACTACGAGGTTACACTGATGCGTTTCTTGGCCTCAGAGCTGGCCAAGCTTCTTTATCATTTAAATAATCTTCAACTCTATAATATCCTTTCTTAAGCAGCGAATCTTTAATGTACCGTTTAAATGGATTAACAGACAAGTCCCATGCTTCAAGGGGAACTTTGTTGTAGAATCTTATGCAGTTCCCCAAAAAAGATTTACTTACTTTCTTAAGGCGAAACTTAGGAACAAGGAGCTTATTCTTACTACGTGTATTAAAATTATGGACATCAGACACTTTCTTAAAACCTTTAATATTCTTGTGCGTATACAAGATCACCTCATAAATATACTGTGAAGCTACTGTAAGGATGTCAATTTGTTTGAAACGGTCTTTTAACGAATCACGGCAGCCCAGGTTGTAAATGGACCGGACTGCTCTCTTCTGTAGAATAAAGACCGTTTCGATGTCAGCCGCCTTACCCCAGACCAGGATGCCATAAGACATAATACTATGAAAATAACTAAAATAAACAAGTCGCGCTGTTTCCACATTGGTAAATTGACGAATTCTTCTTACAGCATATGCAGCAGAGCTCAGTTTGTCTGCAAGAACGGATATGTGTGGACCCCATTGTAAATTGCGGTCAAGAGTTAGCCCAAGAAAAACTGTCTGATCTACAAGAGATAGGTTTTCTCCATTTAAAGTAAGGGCTGCGTCTACCTGTGTAACATTAGGTAAAGAAAATTTAACACATTTAGTTTTCTTCGCATTAAGAAGCAAATTGTTAGCTGTAAACCATTTAAGCACTTCCTTCAAGGTGTCGTTGATATGACTATAGTCTTCCTGCTGTCGATTTACTTTAAAAATCAGCGAAGTATCATCAGCAAATAAAACTATGTCACACTTGTTATTTATAAGGCTAGGTAGATCGTTTATATAAACAAGGAAAAGGAAAGGGCCCAAAATAGATCCTTGGGGCACTCCGAGCTTCACAGGTAAACCAGAAGACTGCACTTTGTTAACTACTACTTTCTGAATCCTCTGGCTAAGATAAGATTTTACAAGGTTTAGTGCTTTAACTGATAATCCATAGTGCTTGAGCTTATATAAAAGTGTCTCATGCTCAACACAATCGAATGCTTTTGAGAGGTCGCAGAAAATACCAATCGCATCTTGCGAATGTTCCCATGCTTCATAGATATGCCTAATAAGCACTGAGGCAGCATCTGTTGTCGAACGACCCTTTGTAAAACCAAATTGCTGATCGTGAAGCAAATTATTAATATTAAAATATTGAAGCATTTGGTTAAGAACAATTTTTTCAAATACTTTACTTAACACTGGAAGAATAGAAATAGGTCTAAAATTACCAGGGTCGGATTTACTTCCAGCTTTGAACAAAGGAATTACTTTACTGTGTTTCATCAGGTCTGGGAACACACCCGCATTGACACAAGAATTAAACACGACGGAAAGATATGGCGCTACAATGTGAATAACCGATTGGATAACTTTTACAGAAGTACCCCAAAGATCCTCAGTATTCTTCAACTTCAGGGAATTAAAAGTTTGTACAATCTCATAAGGGTCTGTGTGTTGAAATTCGAAATCCGTCTTACCTCTTATCGCAGCATAGTCTAGATATGAACCTGCAATCGCAGTAGAGGAGTTGAGTTCACGAGTGGTGCTTACCGCTATATTTGCGAAGAATCCTTCAAAAGCGCCTGCCACATCTGAATCAGACGTCAGAATTTGATTTTCCACTCTCAATTTAAAGTGACATTCACGGGGTTTTGATTTACCTGTTTCAGTTTTGATAACGTTCCAGGCTGCCTTCACCTTGTTATCTGCTGTTTTAACTTTATTGCTAAGATAGATTGACTTAGCGACGGCACATGCTTTTTTAAATACCTTTGAATATTTTTTGACATATTCGGTGAAGTTGGCATCTTGGTTGTAGTTCTTCTCTTCGTATAACTCGTACATCTTGGTTCTGCTTCTATGAATGCCTACTGAGGCCCAATCACTAAACCTAGGTTTGTTAGTACCATTTCGGATAGTTTTAGTTTTGAAAATGGTTCCAAACTCGTAATTAATAACATTGGAAAGGTCCTCGTATAGTAGATTAGGGTTAGTTTCTATAAGGGGGGTAACAGGAATCTTGCTCATTATGTTATTTTTAAACTTTTCTACACGACTTACAGTTATGGGCCTGTATGTTATTGACGATTGATGTTGTTTAACAAACACCCTGAAGGAAGCTTTTTGGCCGCTATGATCAGAGTTAAAGCAGCTAAACACAGTTTTATCAGTAGCTTCACAATTACAGAAAATGTTGTCCAAACATGTTGCCGAGTTGGCTGCAATTCTAGTTGGTTCGTGAAAAAGATGAGACAAGTCAAATGATTTAAATATGTTCAGTAGCCTCACTGATAGTGTGTTTGCGGAGTCTAGAAGATTCACATTGAAATCTCCACAAACTATAATAGACTTACTACTGTCAAATACCTGCTTCAGAGCCTCCTCCATCACAGATTCAAACTGAGTGAAGTCTGAAGCTGGTGGCCTATAAACACATAATATAATGTGTTTTTCCATTTCAGTACAGGAAATTTCCACAACTCGTTCAATAGAAAGCTTTGTTATGTTTTTCCGTTCCTTAGATTTATAATTATTTTTCACTAATATCATTGAACCCCCGTGAATGGCTGACTTTCTATTGAAAGAGCTCGCTATGGTATAGTTATGAAAGTTGAATATCATTTCATGCTCTTTAAGCCAGTGTTCTGTAATACACATGATATCGACATTGAAAGCATCGAGGAAAAGACCTACTTCTAATTCTTTGCTGGAAAAGCCTTGTATATTTTGATGAACCAAAATAAAATGGCGTTGCTTTTCCGCTGTCTCACGCATTAGTTTAAATGTGCGCGCGGGTAAAAATAAGTGGTTGCTTCGCCCTAGCAGGTACAACGCGTAATACTTGTATAAGAAAACGATCACCGCCGGAGCCGGCGCCGCGCGCCCTCACCGGACCTGGCGCACGCCCCGCTGTCAACGGGAGTTATAAACCATACAAAATCCATAAATCCCGTGGGATGTAAATCGGCTATAGCTGCTCTATACGCCTGCGTATTATAACACCCTTTCCGAGGAAGTGTGATGAAATAGTACATTGTGCATCTAGGGCCGTAAGGAGGGGATAACTAACGAGGGGTCCATATTGGCTCACATAAAATTCTTATTCCTATTTTTTATTTCACTACCGATTTGTATTCATAATAATCACTCTTCATAATTTTTTTCCTCGTACTTTTTTTGTTCATACATTTTTATTCCTACCATCGGAACTCATAACAGACGGTTATCATATTTTTTTTTATTAATAATGTCATTACTAAGAACTTGTTTGAACTCATAATTTTTTTTTTCATAACATTTTGTTTCATAACAGACAGTGATCATATTTTTTTTTATTCATAATTTAATTATTGGTAATACATACTTCAACTCATGATTTTGTTTTTCAGAATAGTTTCCTTCGTAACAGACAATTATCATAATGTTCTTATTGTCATTGCTAAGAAAATATTTGAACTCATAATATTGGGTTTGGTAGGGCAGGTTATCCCTACCTACAAATTCACTTTCAAGATGGCATACCTATGGATTTAAGCAAATTAATACAACAGCATGAACCTATTTAACATAAAATCTTACAAATAAGGAAGATTTTCTGAACTGTTGCAAAAAAAGACCTAACATCTGAACCTAACCTATCTGAGTCGCTTTTGCTCCGACCCATTTTGGTCGCTCGCTTCGCTCGCTCGCTTAGAAGTCTTCTTAAGTCCTATCCAGTTTCATTTACATTTATGATTACTTATGAAATATATGGAAATAAATATTAGTATAAAAAAATATATGAATATTGACGTTATGAATCAGAATGATTAGGAGTTTCGATCGTTAGTATAAGAAAATATATAAATACAAATATTAGTATTAACAAGTTGTATGATTAGCGATATTATGAATTCTGATGATTATGAGTTTCGATCGTTAGTATTAAATATTTTTATGAAGAATGATCATTATGATGTAAAATGGTATGAGAAATATTTTCGGACTTCCGATAATAGGACTTAAAAAGTTATGTGAAAAAAGGCGCACCCCTAACGAGAGTCTGTTAGAAGCCCGACGCCGAAGCCGAGGGCTTGTAACGACTCGAGTTTGTTATCCCCTTACTGCCCGTGATACACACAATGTTTTTCATCACATTTGTGAAGATATGAAATAAAAATTAGACAAAAAAAAAATCCCATTGTACACCGTGAATTACCATCAGCGGCCACATGCAAGTCACAAAGATAAATTAAACCCGTTTATCTCTATGACTATCTCTTTCGTCGGCACTAGTGTGAGAGAGACGCACTTAGAGATCAGACGGTTTAACTTATCCCTGTGTCTTGCATGTTAGAGGGCCGCTGGTGGGTAGAATAAACAGTATCGCCGTCAACGGGAGTTATAAACCAGACTAAGCCCATAACTTCCGTGGGAGGTAAATCGGCTATAGTTGCTCTACACGCTTGGGTATAATAACACCCTTTCCGAGCAAGTGTGGTGAAAGTTAATATGAATATAAAGCAACCCCCAATTGATTTTGAGGACTTCAAAGTATTAATCGTTCACTTCGAGCCAGCATCTATCTGGCATACACTTCAATTCACAATCTTCACCTGAGTACAGTTTGTGGATTAAAACCTCAACGTCTTTAGTGTATAAAAAGTGTTACAGACAATTAAATTAATGTGTTAAATAGAAGGTTGGTATTTTTATTCAAATCATATCATTTGATCATATGATCAGGCGCTCATCTACTTATTATAAATGGATTCCATTCGCCCTGGGCCAAAGCTAACTCACGCCGTCACAAGTTTCACTTTCTCTACTTTCTCGTTGACTTAATTGTTTACTTTCCCTCTAATTTTTTTCACTTAATGAAAGAAAATGTTACTGAGCTAACTTCGGACTATTACATGTTTACTTATAGAATTCAACCGTTTTTGATTTTCCCTGTACAAATACCCGAGGGGTACTTGAGCGATCTCTGTATGTTCACTCCGGTGCAAACAGACAGAGATCGCTCAAGGTCATTGGCTGTTATCAGCGTCTTAAGCATGATTTTAATACATACAATTTGACTCTCCGCCTCTGTGATATAACATGGGAGCAGGTGTGAAATCAAACGAACATGAAACATCGACTGATCTATTCAAGCATACCCTCAAGTACAGAATTACTTAAGTATGAGGTATACTTCCAAGTTAAAAACGCGCTGGCGGTGGGGGCTGTGCAGTAGTTAATTTACCGGCCAAATTAGTGGTATGAGGTGAGGCGCGACGGAGGGGGTTACGCGCGGTATGTCTGTGCCGTCGCGCTATTGGTTCATCAGTCGACCATTGCTTCCCGCATAAAGTCGTTTTGTTCGCTCGCAAAGTACAGTCACACACGTTTCTTTGCACGATGATTTTGCATAAAAAGAAAGAACAATAAAATTGTATATAATAATAATTAATAATTAAATTCATTTATTCAGACAACTAGATCCATAATTGTATTAGTAATTTATTGTTATATAATGTTTATTGTTTTATGAAAGTAGAAGCTGATAGTGGTGTAGTAAAAAATTAAAACAATGTATAAAAGGAACTGTAGAGGCAACGAAAACGTCCGAGGCTACAGGTCGTGTCTCGAAAAAAGAGCGCTGACGGCCATATAATACGTATGGCTATCAGCGCTCTTTTTAAATGACTTAAAAAGGAGGTTTTCAATTCATCTGTATTTTTTAATGTTTATTACTTCATAACTCCGACATTTGTGAAGTGATTTGGAAAATTCTTTTTTTAATCGAAAGAGTATACCTTCGGATTGGTTCCGTTAAGGTAAAAGTTGGAGTCCGATGATGGGATCTATCCATCCAAACATACAGTTTTTGCTATCTTCTGAGATAACTGATGTATTTGCATTACAGCAGCATTATTTTAGTCAAGCGGGCTGTACCTGACTTCATAGTCTTCTCTATACTATATTTTATAGTTTTTCTTTTGTTGTCATAAAAATACACTAAGTTGTTATTCAACAACTTATTGTATTTCATTAGTCTTAATATTTATCATTATTTCATTATTTTGTCAAGTTTTTATTTAAGTTTTTACATACTTATATGGTGTAAAACGAATTTGAATTAACTGCATCTAATTCTACAAAATATTACACTTCTAATATTAAACCATAACTAAGCACCTTCGCGCGCGACTGTACCCATGCGCAGACGCATCCCCTCCACTGCCGCCCAGCGCTCTTTTTACCTTAGACGAGTTATACCCACACTACATGATATAATGGCAATAAGAAACGTCATGTAGCATACCGAAAACGTCAGTTTGTAACTCTATAACACAACCATTATTTACAATTTGTTGTTGTTTAATTTATTAAAATAAAAACGACACAAAAAACCACAAAAGACTCAAAAATACCAACCCGATGAAGGTCATAACAAAATAATGCAATATCTTCAGGCGTTGAGCCCTCTTTCTGGATTCAGGAACGTTGGAAAGTGGGTCTTTTAGTAAATGGACTCTTACACCTTTTATGAAGTGACTGAAATACTCGTTCCAGTCAATACAGCTGGTATCAAAGTCGTATATATGTTTGTCGGCGTCGCACATCTCGTTGTACAGACGTGTCATGTTGTGATTGGTGAATTTCCATTCACGAAGAGTGAAAAAGTTGATGACTCCAGAAAATTGCTCGATTTTTCCGTAGGCTTTTCGCAATCTGAAACAATAAACATACTAAATAATAATAAAGCTCTAGAAATGAAGTGTAATAATAATAATAATATAATAATAAAGACATTTATTTAACATACATTAGACACAGACAAATAACAAGAAAAGCACATAACAAAGAAACAATGAACATAAAAAGCTGTGCCGAACGGTGCCAAAGAGGGTGCCACTCAGCGTTATGCCGTGGCTTAAGTGTACTTACTATACCTTAAATATACTTATTATAAAAAGAAAAAATAGGGTTTATATAGGTTTTGGCCATAAGCGCTGTACCTCGCCTTGGGAGGCGACGGAGGTGCAAAGGGAAGGGAAATGTGTAGGAATATCCACTCCCCCCACTGCCCGTTCCCCGCGCCGAGGGCACCCGCCGTCTCCCCGCGCACCCACCTAAGACGCGGTACAGAAAGCACTATTGTCAGTTTATGGCCTCAAAATGTCTTATAAACTTTAACCATTTCTGTATTTGCAATTAATATTAATGCTGGATAAATAATACACTTGAAATATTACATATTCTAACCACTAGATACACCGATGACCCTGACAACCCCAGCTCAGCTTATCAATCGAGTTCAACTAAGCTAACTATAACTATAATTCGTAAACATTAAAAGTTAAGTCAACTAAACTTACTGCGGCTTCTTCCCCACAACTATGGCAACACCATCCGCGAGGTACGCCGGTATCCAGTGCATCAGGAAAGCCAGGATCTTGAAGACAGTCCGTGAGGAAGTGAGAAAGAACACGTAGTGCCATATCGCTTGCGTTAAGGGGATATCGTGCACGCCGTGCTTCTCGCCAAGTGACATGAACATTCCTTAAAAAAAACGAATTATAGTACAGTAGCCATGTAGCAGATAATAAAAAAAAAATAAGCAGTAATACGATACGATTCAATTGATGCGCCTCGGCTATTTTCGTCTATCTTCGGAAATACGAACGCACGATAATGATATTTATCTAGAGCTGTTAAGTACAAAACTAAATTACAAAAATGGTTTTAAAATAGTTCAAATGTGTTCAATGTTCGTGTTTTCAAGGTTAATACATATTTTCTGGGCAAGCGTGTTCTATGCCACGAGACCCAGCTTTCGCTTTATACCAGGGCCATTGGACATGACCGTCCTAAAGATAATTGTATCTTTTCAAAAACTAAACCTAAATTGTCAAATGAAAACTAAACATCGTAACCGATTCCGTCATAAAGTGCGTGACTTCATGATACAGAACCCCCCAGAATATAAATTGTATTTCTATTGTGTGAAATCGGAGATCATTTCTACGTCAAAAAAATGCGATGACGAAAACCAAACAAATACGTACCGTTGTCAGATTAAAACTTTCGTCAGACATTATTATTTGAAATTAAAAATTTATTTATTCCAGAACCAGGTTGCATTAAAAATTGAGGATTAATCGAAGTTTATGCCATTATTGTTTCTTCCTATTCGCGATCTGCACCATATGAATTCCACACAACTTCATTTAATCAATTTCGGTATTCTTCAAAGTCTGATCATATGTTGACCATATTTACTTTTCTGTATAGTTTTTATTTATGCACGATTGCGTTTATTCCCATTTGAACTCTATATTTTCCCCTTCTCTAACCAAGCTAAGGCAGAATTGAAAACAAATAGGCAATTAACTGGCTTTTGCGTTTTTATTAATTTTTGATCCTTGGAAGATACCTCTTTCAGTAACAGATGTAAATATGTCGATGAGATTAGTGAAATATTGCTTAAATGATGATAACGAGAGAAACTTTTGTCGATGTTTAATTTATTTCAAATCAAATTTATATACATGAAAATAAATAGTAAAAGAAATTTAACAAAAAGATGCACATACACAAACATATAAATGGACAAGTCGAAAATACGTCAAGTTAAGAGTGAAAATTGTATGAATCATGAAGATTATATAAAAATAATGACTGTGAAGAATACCAAATGTGATCAAATGAAGTGGTGAGGAATTCATATTGTGCAGAATCGTGAATAGGAAGAAACGGGATTGTAAAAAAAAATGAGAGTGAAGAATATCGAATGTGGTCAAACGCAGATGTGTGGAATTCATATTGTGCAGTATCGCGAATAGGAAGAAACGATAATGGCATAAACTAATAATTAATAACATAACAAATCCAAAATTAATAATTAATAACATAACATTACACAGTGAATTAATAAATAATTGAAAATTAATAATTAAAACATAAAAATATAACTAACTTATACAATGTTTATATGCACCAACACTACCAGGTCATTTCGATCGTGTGGTGACCGGTTTGTGGTACTCCCTCCACTTTCTTTGAAGGGGGCTGGCGGCATCCCATTCTCTTGTCTCTGCTCCAGCGTGGTAGACGGAACATCACGCGCTACGCGTCGTTGTATTGCACTCGCATGTCGCTTATCGCCGCCGCGGTGTAGTCCGACCATAGCTGGACGGTATACACACTCATGCAGAAGCTGAGAAAAAGTTGTCCTTTTACAGGCCCGCTGCATTTAGCGAACCTTCTAGCGAGCATGTTTGCTCGTACTGCAATCGCTCGGCGTTCTCTGTTGATATCCTTGTTATCCTTCAATCTTGAAGTGATAACGTGCCCGAGGTATTTCACTTCATGAACTCTTCTTAGCTGTTTGCCATTTAGCGTCAGCGGAGGTATTTCCCACGGCATATTGACAGTTTCGAACAGCATAAATTCAGACTTGTGTGGATTGTAGGACATGTTGTGCTGGAATGCGTATGTCTCACATACTGCAAGCAGTTTGCGAATTGCGGTGATAGATGGTGCCAGTAAAATCATGTCATCGGCGTAAACTAGGTGATTCGTTATAGTGCCGTTAATTGAACAGCCGACATCGGTCTCAGTTAGTCGCTGGGACAGTTCGTCCATGTATACATTAAACATCACCGGTGACATGCTGCCCCCCTGTCTTACGCCACAGCATAGGCCAGTGGCTAGCATCCGAGGAGTAACAGAATCATCTAGATTAGCAACGTATATATTAGCTGTACGGGTAGCTATTGTAATCATGGAACTCAAGACGTTTGTGGCTGTTCCCACTATGTTTTTGTTACGTGGACGCTGCTTACATCGCGCAACAAGTTGAAAGCCATCCAAATCCGTTTGTGCGTCAATTTCAGTCTTATATTCTGAACTTGGTATGACCTTATTTTTTTAATTTCCATTCTGTAGGCAATCCTTAGACATTTTAACGCGTTGCTCTGCCACATCCTTAGTTTGCAATATTCCCTGTTCAGGTGACTTCACTGGCGACAGCATATTACTGACTTTTTTGATACTATTCGACAGTTGCTGCTTAGTATTTCACACCTGTTTCTTATTCTCTATCGGTGGGGTAGTTGGTGTAGCCAAGGAGCGTGAATAAGGAATTTCTATGTCCCGATAAGTTGGTGAGGCTTGCGTGGCGGGGTCAAACCTTTCAATTAATTACTGATCAAGACAAGTCATACCTATCGGTCCGCTGTCTTGAAAACGCTGATTTTTTGCAAGATTGGTATTTGTTAACACTGAGGGTTGATTTGCATTATCTTTCTGTTGGTCTATTTCTCTTTGCAGAGATTCCAGCTGATCTCGGGTGGCAAAATTGTGGGAATACTAGATATATCGGTTTTTAGCGATACTATGTCGTTCAGTAGCCGCGTAGTTTTGAGAGTTTGCGCGCTACAAAAACAGGGATTTTATCCTAATCTGTAGATTTCAGTAGATTGATCATGTCTTCTACGTCTCGTTGCGCTTCACCTTCATTTCCTCTCACTGTTCTTCTTTTATCCGTAGGTACCAACTCGTAGAGAAGTGTTTTTGCCGCTTGTATCTCCGTAACACTAAATCTCCGGGTCAGCCTTGTTTTGGATGAATGCAAGTAACTTGTTAATGATAACGTTGCATGAAGTACACTACGACATGTTCGCACCGGGCATCGGTCGTATCCACCTCCTCTTACGAAACGCAAGGCGCGACTCTCCGATTAAGACTAAAAATAAGTTGGAGACAGGGTAAGCATGTGGTGGGTTCCAGCGCTGTACAGCTCCACCAGATGGCGGAGAGGGCGCCTGCATACCTGCCTTATGTCAGGGATGCGACGGATACTATTGGATACCTGTTACGACGAAGGTTTAGCATCAGGACTTTTCCGTCCCCTTACCAAGGTCCGACATATACTGGGTTCTCCTAAGGGTCAGGATCCGCTCAGTAGCCCAGGCGTATATGAAACTCCTTGTGACTTTGGCAAGTGTTACGTAGGACAGACCGGGCGTAACGTTTCCACAAGACTTAAAGACCACGTGAGTAGTATGAAGAAAATGGACAACAATAGCTCCGCGGTCGTAGGGCACGCCCTGGACTTGGGTTCGTCGCATTTCATTCGCTTCAACAAGGCGAGGCTGCTTGTAACGCAAAATCCGCGAGGCGATTGAAATTGATCGACTACCCGATTTTAATCGGGATATTGGGTGGTTATTGCCACCAGCATGGAAGCCCGTTGTCCCAGAGATTCGGAATACTGGACGTGTCGACATTCTTGTGGACACTGTGAGTTCGGCATGTTTGCTGCCGTTCACCACCGACGACGAGCCGCAGCCAAATGCATCAGAAACACTGGTGCAGCACCCCGCCGCCCCAGCACCCTCAGCACGAACGCAACGCGCGGCGCGGTGAGCAGTTTGACCGCGATCGCACTTAACCCCTGAAGAATAAGTGTCCTCACGTCACGAGGAAATTTATGAAATTTTAAATCTTTGTTGTATTTCGATGTCGACTTACATCCGTATACAGAAAACATTGTCGTGGAATTCACTAAAAGATATTAAAAACTGTATTGATTCGCGCGCGCGTAAGCCTTTCCCAAACTACGCGAGTTTGTCAGTGCACGGTTCGCGTCACCCGCCTCCCAGACAGGCCCCCATCGTTGCTCTGCGTGGGTCGATTCGTTGCCTAACTGTATGATAGTCAAACTGTGACCGTACGTTACATTTTTTGCGTTCTGAAACCGCTTGCAATTAACCGCAGTGCGTGCTAAGCCTAAAACTCACTCCAGGTAATCGGTGCTTTGTCGGAGCAGACGCAGTGGTAGAGCTGCGGGCGCTCCTGCGCCGGCGCCTGGCGGTTCTCGGCGCGTGACACGTCCCACGCCGCCGCCACGCACGCCGCCGCCACGCTGTCGCCCGGCACCAGGCTGGCCTTCGCGTCGGCGCGGCAGTGCAGCACGTGCAGGAACCCTAGCCCTGCTCCAAGTATCACCTGCCGAAAATTTACAATTCATTCATATAGGCGAATCAATTTTTTTCTGAAAAATTACACAGTCTATACCTATACATTTTTGTTTTAGTAATTTTCTTAAAAGGGCGCCGTTTCAGTCTTTTGCTTAGGGCACCGGGAATGCTCAGGCTGGCCCTGAAAATATTCAGTTAAAAACCCGACTGGCGACCTAAATAAAAGTATCAAATCAAAGGATATTTTCACTCCCAGTATGCGGCACCCTGGGACTTGGAGTGAGTATAATGTTGATTATTCATTCGACGTGCGCGCCGGGAATAGAGGCCTGCCTATCCAAACAAAACTACAATATAAGATTTTCTAAATTTCGCTTTAGAAAATCTTTGATTGCAAAATGATCTAACTTAAGGATTTACGGCAGTTCCCCTCCAGGGCCCATATTTTTTTTATTGCTTAATGTTAAATATTGTTAAAACTCACCCCCGTTGGTCCATACACGTTGTCGATCCAACCTGCCACTGGATCTTTGGCTGTGGCGAGAACTGTAACAACAACATGCAGCATGTTAGATCTGTATATACCAAACAAAGTAAGTAAGTCACATTGGTACTAAATTATTCCGTTAGTTAGCGCCACTATCTATGACCTTCTCTATTCGTTGTATAACCACTTGTCATGGCTGCATTTTGTTCGTTCCTATTGTTTCACAATAAACCACGGTATAACAATTCAATCTGCTGTTATTTTCGCCCAAAACCCATCACAGCATTGTCACTTTCCTGACCTACGTAAAGCTTAGAATGAAATCAATTTGGTATGTTCGTTTATAATCTCGAGAGTTGCAACGGATATCCAGCTACTATCCAGTATCCGGTACCGGATAGTAAAAGTTTGGATCAGAAACACGATAACACAAATAAAAGACATCAGAAATAAACCGAATGTACGTTAGTTACCAAATTAAAAGTTAGTTTGTTTTTATTTAAATATAATACTTCACGTAACACGTTGTACACGTCCGATTATTCCCAACAGACCAAAGATCTCAAAAGAAGGATATGCCTATCAGTACAATTTCGTGCAACAAGTCTCATAGAAGGTTGTCAAACGCCAGCACCATGGCTTACCCACACCCTATTGCGATGTCTGTTCTTAGGACATACACCCTTGATTCACACGCCATCATATCACTGCGCGCGGTGCGGTCGGTGGTGCCGCGGTCTCACACCGCACGATGCGGAAGCGATTTTCAATTATAACAGTGTCACTTAAACAGATGCCATGGATGGTGATTGACATGCGACTGAACCTGCGATGGTGTCAGATTCGCGTTCTGACACCTCAAAAGTAAGCATTGCGAGAATTGCTTTGAGCAGTTCCTTATTATTCAATGCAACTGACGTAATGAAGCGCGTATTTAACGTCTATGGCCTTCCCGCGCACTTACAATTCGTAACAAGTTGAAACTTGCTCGCCGCGCGAAGGCCGCGCAAGCTAACACGACTTAAGAGATAGCTAGAGATCCGGCTATCCGGTCAATAGGATAACTGTCTGGCTTTATCACTGAAATCTAACAAGTCATTTACCTATAGACGGTCGGATCACAGCCACTGGTAGACCCTGCGAGTGCCTCTGCAGGACATCTTCAGCAACTGCCTTCGTGTAAACGTAGGTGTTTGGGTAGTCTCCGATAAGTCTGGAAAGATAATGGTCCAGTTTTAAAACAAAAAATTCCGTAAAAAGTTGATTTTAGTTTTAAAATTCAGGAGAAAGTTACAAAAACTGAAAAAGGTTTTCGTTTGGACGGTCATGTTTGTAGGATCAGCGTAGTATCGTAGGTTCAGAAAAGTTACAGTGCATCTATTATACAGGATAGCGGGAAATGGTTCCGAGAGCCGACGGCTACACGTAGAGAAGATAAATATAAATATATCTCAATATTTAATTTTTATTTTACTTATTTATTTATCTATATATTGGTTCACCAACAGTTGTTACAAAAAAGACATTGCTTCACAGGTATATACATTTAAGTCAAGTACAATTGCACAACTTATTAAAGGTAAGGTAGTGGTCACCGCCTACGATCTGGCACCAATCTTTCTCTCGCTATCCCGTGCAATAAGACACGCATATATGCCAAATCTTTCACGGTGCACTCTGCAACATTGTGGAACAAGCTTCCTTTGGCCTTGAGAGAGTGTCCTACCGTGGCCTCGTTTAAAAGGGGACTGAATAGGATGTGGCTGGATGAAGAGTCCTGATTACTGGAATTAGAATTAGCTGTTCTTCTACAACTTTTTATTTAAATTAATATTTATGTAATTTTTATATATATATATATATACATGTATATATATGTATTGGTATATAATACTTATTTGTGTTGTTTTTTTTTATTATTTTTTTCTATTATTATTTGTTTGTTTTTATTTTGGCTGTTTGTAATTTGTGTCTATCCACGCATTGTCTTCTCTCGTCAACTCCAAGGTTAGCTGGAAGAGATCCCATTAGGGATAAGCTCGCCTTTGTACACTGTTTATGTCATAATGCAGAATGTTGTTTTATTATATGTGCAATAAAGAGTTTTTACATTTTACATTAAACATTACATGCAAAGTTAACTTCTTACAAAAACTAAACTAAAACTTAAGAAACAAAGGTAGATAACCCGAACATAGTGCAAACAAAATGGAAATAAAGTAATAAGGAAATTACAAAGCACAATATAAAACATAATTTGGTAGCAAAAACAAAAAGAAGAAAATAAATGGTTAGGTACGTGAAGAAATCACGCACCTTGTGGAGAAATTTGGGAAGTGAATCGGCATATATATGTCCACGGACTCACTAAAGGCGTTAAATAACTTGCAGACACATGCTATGGGTGAGTTCGAACCAAGTACTGTCCTATGGGAAGGCGGGCACAGAGGTGCTATAGGTTTTCGGGGCCGTCGGAAAAGAACCCTAAATTAGATTTTTAGGAGTCGCTGGCCGCAGTCAATTTGGTTTCTTAATAGTTTATAAAGAAATACCAAGTCTATAATATCTGCTCTGCTGGACATGGATGTCATGTTGAAATATTTTAATCTGCTTTCGTACGAGATACTACATCTAGCTAGTCCAGCAGTGCGAGCTAGGTGCCACGACAATCTTTTCTGGATCCGATCGAAGCGAATGTGTGGTGAAGTGTAGTCACCAGACAATGCTAGTATTCAAGTTTGCTACGGACCAAACTATTGTACCTAAAGTAGGATTTTGGTGGCACTTTTACGGAAGACCTTTCCATTTCGGATAACAAAGCCTAACATACCAAATGCTTTTTTGACAATGTTATCGATGTGGGGCACAAAAGTAAGCTTCCTATCCAACATCACGCTCAAGTCCCTTATGCAGGCAACCTCTTGCAAGCAGCTGCCGTCCATTAAATAGCTGAGGGCGATTGCATTTAGCTTGCACGTGAATTTAATATGAGCGCATTTATTAGCATTTAGGTGCATACTATTTACGGCACACCAATTGGACTGGCTGCTTAGGTCCTCCTGCAATATAGCTCCACATCCCTTAAAGTCTCGATGGCTCTAGCGAACTTAAGGTCATCGGCAAATAAATAAAGAACAGAATTCGAAAAACATGTAGGCAGGTCGTTAATGAATAGGTTGAAAAGCGTAGGGCCAAGATGTGACCCTTGGGGAACACCTGAGGGCACACTGAATTTTTATGAATTTAATCCATTAACTACCAAAGAAAATTGTCTGCCTTGGAAATAAGATTCAAACCACTTAAGTAATGAACCCGTAAACCCATAAGACGCCACTTTAGCCACTAGGATCATATGCGGAACTTTGTCGAATGCCTTGTTCAGGTCCGTGTAGATAACATCCACTTGCTTATTTCTATGTACAGATTCAATTAAAAATTCGGTGAAACATGTTAGATTTGTACAGGTCGACCTAGCTTGCAGAAATTACCAAGCATCAGGTGCATGTATTACTTGGCATGACTCTGAACAAATGGAAGTGTTACCGACTCCAACATTTTGCTAAAGGTTGAAAGGTTTGAAATTGGTCTTTAATTACTAACTAAAGTTATGTCTTCACTTTTGTGGATAGGGACGACATTGACAGTTTTCTATAAAGCTGGAAAGACCCCAGACCTAATAGATTTACTAAATATGACATGAAGTGCGTCAGTGAGGCCATTGGCGTAAGTTTTAATGAAAATGGGAGGAATGCCATCAGGTCCTTGACCCTTGCGTACATCCAGTGAACATAGCTTACGCAAAATGCAGTTTCGGGTTATGTATAGAGATGAGAGGTATTCGCCATAATGGGCCATGTTGAGTAGGTAGCTATTAAAGTATGTACTACTTGCAGCATCAGTGTCGCAGTGTATACAGAAGAAAAATATGACGCAAATAAGTCGCAAATGGCTGGACCCTCCGAGGCAACTCCCGCGCCATCAGTTACGATTATCATTAAATAAGGATAAAACATAAGAAGAAAAATATATAAAAATGTTCGTAAGGTGATAATTAGATTCCGACACCTTTATATTTATTTTTCATACTCAAACGTGTTGTTTTTCTTCATTGAAAA
The DNA here is from genome assembly GCA_947859335.1 of Tortricodes alternella. NCBI lineage: Eukaryota > Metazoa > Arthropoda > Insecta > Lepidoptera > Tortricidae > Tortricodes > Tortricodes alternella. The sequence continues at coordinate 17,558,341 of OX401975.1, forward strand.
CTAGTCTCGGGGGGCGAAAATTTCAAATCTTGTCAGGAGCGCTCATAACCCTAGCTACGATGCTGTGGGGACATAATGGTGATCAGTTCTTACCCCGGTGTGATGTTATTGATATTCTTCTCGTCGAGACTCTCAGCTAGATCGATCAGTTTGTCTCCCGAGATAGGACTGTCGTAGAACACCTCGTCAACCACATTCAGGGTGCAGTTACTGCGAACGTCAATAAAAACATTAAACAATATTTTGTAAACGGTACCTTTGAAACCTTAGAAAGAAGCGTATTTCTATCCTCGGATCAACCTGGCTAGGGCTGTTCGCTTGAAATTTGATGCCCTAAGATCCCTTGCACACGACGAATGATGAAGGTCCACAATGGACGAAGGTCTCCAGTTACCTGTAAGCTGTGGATATGTGCACCAAAGCCTTTAATTTAGTACAGGCTCTAGCTAGCGACAGCATCTCTCTGGCCCCGCGTACGTTGATGTTCACAGCTTCCCGGAGAGCCTCATTGAACCTGACGGTGGCAGCTCCGTGGAAGATCACCTCCACCTGGAGTTGAGGAATTAAAATATGTAGGTTGTAGAAGTTCTGTACATGAGATCAAGTCGACCATAAATAGATACTTGATAGGCGTCAATTTCTTATTGCGACACTAGCGACATCCATTATCAAAAGGAGCACCCACAACCAGTTGTTAGCGCCGCTGTGTCAAATAGCAGAACTAATTTGACAATTCATACTAGTATCATATATGCGAAACCAATTATGTCTGTCTGTCTGTTACACTTTTACGGCCAATCTTACCAACCATCCAGTCAATCTTTTTATCTATAAGTATGTCTTGATTTGCTGGTTCGCTGGGTCACGTGGGTTAGTCTGTTTACATTGAGTGAACTTCATAATCGAATAGAGTATAGCAACTAGGGCTCGGGATTCGGTGATTTCGATATTCGAATGTTCTAAACTAGATGGTATTCGAATAACTAGAATACTATTCGAATATTTTGGAATTTCAGAAAAAACTGATTTTTCTTATACTATTAGTTTAATTACTTTTAAAAGGGAAATAATTGCGTTTTTTTCATAAATGAATAATTAAATATGAGAAACACCAACAAAAGACGATAACAAAAACTATGCAATCCTTAGTTTTTATAGTGCGTCGTGTGTGTTAATCATAAACCAGCTAGCTTGGTCAATAATTGTCGAATGTAATTTTTCGACAAGCGAAAACCAAGCAAAGGCAATTTAAAAAAAGATCTAATCTAATCCGTATCTAATTATTATTATCGACTATTATTCGAATAAAAATAACAGGCGAATCGAATTTTTCGAATATTCCGATTGCAAGCCCTAATAGCAACAAAACGTTTGCTAGTCACCTCGTCCATAATCTTCTGGCGGTCCATCTCACTGATGCCAAGGCCGAGCTTCCCGACGTCTCCCTCTACGATGCTGATCTGGCTCATGAAGTCCGGCCGTTGCTCACGAAGTTTCTCGTATAGCTGCATTCATAGAATGCTTTAAGAGGATATATTCCTACGTGTCCGCTCCGCACATGCTGGGAACGTCGGAAATATTTGTCAAACAAGATAAAATTGAAACAACCGACTTCAATTTTTGTAATGATGAAGATATCCCCTTAAAAGTATCTGCCAAGCATTGTATAGGTTTAATTTTGCATGCGTGGGCGCCTCGACTTTCGTTTATATATTTACAGAAGAGTAGTTGATTTTTGATGATCTTTCCTCTCGCTTTCCTGTAATCCGTGGGAGTGATTTCGTGAAAAGGGACGGAAGTGTGTAACAGGAAGCCGGAGAAGCGCGCGCTATTTGATTTGACCAATGAGCGCGCGCGGTGGTATAGTTGACCGTCAGATGGTACCAACCCATTTTCCGAGAGGTTGGTACTGAGTGAGGAGAAAGAGAAAGGGAAATAGAGAAGGAGAACGCATCAGTTGTGCGCTTAACCTAAAGTGTCGAGTATAAAGTGTGCTGTTATATAAACTTTTGACTTTTCAAGACCGAAAGAGAGTTTACCTAGTTTCAGGATATAATGAAATACAACAATACTAATGCAACATTAATATAGTTGCAACATTAATATTGTTGTTACATGATGCAATGTTAATGTTGCTTCTCACCAAAATAAGATATCAGATGTTACACATCATATGCGATTACTATAAGGCTCACTCGTTTTTAGGGTTCCGTAGCCAAATGGCAAAAAACGGAACCCTCATGGATTCGTCATGTCTGTCTGTCTGTCCGTCCGTATGTCACAGCCACTTTTTTCCGAAACTATAAGAAATATGCTGTTAAAACTTGGTAAGTAGATGTATTCTGTAAACCGCATTAAAATTTTCACACAAAAATAGAAAAAAAAAACAATACATTTTGGGGGTTCCCCCATACTTAGAACTCAATTTTTTTTTTCATCAAACCCATACGTGTGGGGTATTCATCGATATGTCTTCAATAATGATATTGAGGTTTCTAATATAATTTTTTTTCTTAACTGAATAGTTTGCGCGAGAGACACTTCCAAAGTGGTAAAGATACCTATCTAGCATATAACGTAAATGAAGCATTTTCTAAATTTCATGACCAAATTGTGCTATTCTTTGAACTTTGCTTTCCGTTGATAAGGGTCAGAATGAATAGAACAACAAGGCCCAAGTGGATAACCCGAGGCATAAGAGTAGCATCTAAAGGAAAACGCATACTTTACCAAAAGTACATACATAACCCCAATGACATTAATAAAAATAACTACTATGTCCATACAAAATTACTTAAAAAATGTATACGGAAGGCACATAAAATGACAAATATAAAATACGTAACATCTTCCAAAAACCTTACCAGAGCTACATGGAATATCATAAAGGACAATACTACATTCAAAAACTGTAATACAGGGATAGAACAGATTAATATACACGGAACCGCGATTATAAACCCTAAAGACATTGCTGAGGCTTTTAATGATAAGTTTGCGAATGAATTAAGTGATAGTCAAAATGGAAAACCATACAAACCTCTGACTGGCCACGCCGATAATCCAACTATTTTCTTAAATCCAGTAAGTCCAAATGAGGTACTAAAAATTATTCAGCAACTAAAAAATACCAATTCCACTGGGTTCGATAATAATCGATAATAATCCCCAGTAATGTAGTTAAGGAAAATTCCCAACTTTTAGTCTATCCTCTGCACCATATCCTTAATCTTTCTTTGCGGGATGGTGTTTTCCCTGAGAGGTTGAAACTCTCAGTAATTAAACCGATATTTAAAAAAGGAATAACCACTGCACTGGATAATTATAGACCGATTGCCTTAATTCCGATATTCTCAAAAGTTTTTGAAAAGGTCATTTACGAGCGCATGCCAAACTTTTTTGAAAAATACAACATCATTACCAGCACGCAGTTTGGGTTTCAAAAAGGCAAATCAACAACTATGGCCATATATGAGTTTGTTGAAACTATTGCAAACTGTAGAGACAGTAGGATTCCCATATCGACTATATTTATGGATATGTCGAAAGCGTTCGACAGGGTATGTCATAAAAGGTTACTAGATAAATTAAACCATTGTGGTATAAGGGGTACTTGTAATTCTTGGATACGCTCTTATCTCGAAAACAGGCTACAACTGACAGAAATACAGACTTACCACAAGTTGGAAAAATCCCTATTAAGCTATAAGTCAAGGATCAGAAACACTAGACTAGGGGTACCACAGGGTAGTATACTTGGCCCTTTATTATTTCTCGTTTACATCAATGACCTGCCCCGAATTACTCCTCACAAAGTATTGCTTTTTGCTGACGATTGCTCTATTATGGTTCGTGGTAATAACTTGGCTACGTACCAGAACGAAGTAAACGATGTTGTCCGTAATGCTGTCATGTGGATGAATGATAATAATCTTAAACTAAATGTAAGCAAAACTAAACTGATGCAATTCTATTCTGCACAAGGGCATGCTGTAAATCTGAAGATTTGTAACGATGGCCAGGAAATTGAGACAGTTGAAGCAGTTAATTTCCTTGGAATAACTATAGACCGCCATACAAATTGGAATCACCACACTAGCCAAATTATAACCAAATTAAGTAGGTTTGCTTATCCACTGAGGCGTCTTAAGGATGTTAGTAATGAAAAGACTGCACTTTTAGCCTTCCACGCTTACGTAATGTCTAACCTGCGTTATGGTATAATATTATGGGGAAATTCTATTCATAAAAACAAAGTGTTCAAGTTACAGCTGAGATGTCTAAGAGCTATATATAACCTAAGTCAGACAAAATCATGCAGACCGCTTTATAAAAGATTAAAGATACTGACTGTTCCCTCTTTGTACATTTACGAGGTTTGCATGTTTGTCAAAACGAATATGCATAGATACGAACTTACACAAACATCACAAAGATTGCGTCAAAAAAATAAGCTTCAATTAAGTTGCCCAATTTCAAAAACAGCCTTTTCCAAAAAAAACATTCCATGCATGAGTGTAAAATTGTTTAACTGCTTACCGGAAACATTTAAATGCATGACTGTGACAAATTTTAAGAAAAATCTTTTTAATTGGCTGTCTGATGAATGTTTTTACAGTGTAGAAGAATATGTACTTAGAAATCATTAAATAACCTTAAACAGAGCGAAAATCTCAAATGTATAGATAATAATAATCATAACAGAATCAATAAATAATGTTGTAACGCTAATAATAAATAATGTATGAATATAATGAATGTAAAATGATCACAATTAAGAATAATTAATTTTAATTTTAATGAAATGAGATGTATGATAATTAATTTAAGTTCGCTCACTGGCTATAAATTTATATGTATTGATGATTTATAATGAATCTAATTAGTAATAGCATGTAATAGTAATTTATTTAAATTCAATTTAGTAATAATATTATTGTATGCCTCTAGTAGGTAGATTAAGGTGATCCTAGCTTTTAATCAATTACTTAATACCTGTATATTATGTACCCTTAATGATCAATAAAACACTTTGACTTTGACTTTGACTTTAAAATGTGCCCCCCCCCCCCTGTAATTTAAACTAAACAAAATAAGAGAAAGATAAAACTAAAAAAAATATATGATGTACACTACCATGTTAACTTCGACCGAAAATTGGTTTGAAAGAGATCTAGTAAGTAGTTTTTCTTAATAAGTCATAAATCGTAAACCGCAATTTACCTTTCATTTTATATTTTCAGGGTCTCATACCTACAAGGTACTGTTTCTTTCCATACGTAAGTACGAAACCCTCGGCGCGCGAGTCAGACTCGCCCATGACCGGTTTTTTTTGGATTTAAGTTAATTCTTTCAAAACTTCCACAATTCAATTTGATAAAAAAAAAATGTATCATTACATCATCTCTGCTGGGCGCAGCCCCCCTTTCATATTGAGAGAGGCTGGGAAGAGGTTACCACGCGAGTCCAGAACGGATTGGGGACTTGGCATCGTTAAATTACGTCGCAGATGCAGGTTTCCTCGTGACGTTTTTTGTCACCGAAATGTTACTGGCAAATACCAAATAGAATACCGCATATTAGCTCCGACAAACTTTGAAATTCTATACACTACCTATACTACAAGTATAAATCTAAGATTATGATTGGACTTGGCCATCACCACTTCTATGCACACTCACCACATCTTCAAACTGCTCTTGAAGACGTTTTTGCACATCCTTGTTCTTCTTCGGTCTCGCGAGAAGGTAGATTTTTTTTAAGTCTGGACATGTTCTGAAATTAGAAAGAAATCTGTGAGTTCTCATGCTTTTTTATACATAGATAATTATAGTGAACAAAATATAAAAAAGAAACACTTTGTCAGTAACACACAAAAAAATAGAAAAGACCCTTATCACCAAGATAATGTATTGCGAAGCGATGTTGGCAACTTTTAAATTAATAAGTTGCTAGATGTAAGCCTAGCTAGAAGATGCCACAAAGTTGCTAAATTTCTTAACAATACCACCAATACATGTTATTAATATTATTTATATTTTAATAATTTAGAAAACTAGGTATTAAGTACCTTCCTCTGCTGCACTGGGAGTGAAGAAATAGCAAAGAATGCATGCAGATGCTTATCATCCTGGCATGTCGTAAAAGTCGACTAAGGGACGGGTCCTCTCCAACATGGTGGACTATCTGTATGGGCGATGGGCTGATCACCTGTCACCATACGGTTCATCATACCATCTTAGAACTAATTCATCGAACGTGGCCACAAGTAGTATTGTGGCTCTGCCCACCCCATTAGGGATTTCAGGCGTGATGCTATGTATGTATGTATGTATTAAGTAATTAGTATAAGTAAAATTAATTTTTAATTTAATAAAACTCTTTCGTCTAGATGAGATCCGTCTTGTTGCTGGCACTGCTGCAACCGACTACGTCGTATGGAAAGATGCTGACAATTATCACTTCTGGGACGTTATCGCCCTGTTTGCTTAATATTCGTTGTTGACCAGTTGTTTTTAAACATATTGACTACAACTTTGATTAAATTGATGCCGGGATACTAACTTATACGCGTAATCCATATTCAATCATACGGGTGCGTCGCATAGTAACGTAAACGTTTTTTTTTTTAATGTCTCCACGTTGTTTTCCTGTGAAACGGTCCATCGTAGTCAAAAATGTACAAAAAATTAATTGTGCGGTACAAAGGATGACTAAACAGTCATCCTTTGTACCGCACAATTAATATTTTACAAAAAGATCTGTGTTGCTATTTGCAAAAACTTATGGCCCACTCTGAATATGAATAGAACCACCCACCGCCAAACAAGATCCAAACGATCGATGAGTAGGGCTGCAGAGGAAACTTCTGACGATGCGTGCAGAGTCCCGGAGACCGCCTTCTGAATATGACCTTCGATCCAGACATCCAGCGAGAGCCACTTCAAGTCTTGTATGCTGTAGTTTTAGTTATAAGTCTACTCTCCATATGTTTATTGGTAATTCTCTACTGTGTTAAAGGGGGCGGGCTGAAAACCAGCGCCGCGCAGATCTCGCACTGGCGGCATACGCTGACACCGTTCCTTTTGTCACACAACTTTTTTTTATTTTCTTTTTTACTCTATACCTACCTAATATTTACTTTATAAATGTAATTATGTTAGTGTTTTTGTATTTGGGTGTGGTTGTATGTTGTGTGACAATAAATATCTAATCTATTATATTCTATTCTAAGTCTTCAAGCCACTTATTATTATTAGACTCGACGTTGAGCGGATCTCCAGAATCACCTAGCATTGCTCATTCAAACCCCTTTCACAAACATACCTGAGTAGCTTCTCAATCAGCAGTTTCCCGAGGAACCCAGTCCCTCCCGTGAGAAGAACAGTGGTTCCCGAAAAGAACTTCTGTATCTGGGACTCCCCCCTCGCTTCTGTTTCGTCCACCATGTCCATGAAGGTGATACCTCCGCCCTGCTTCTGGGCAATGTCTCGGTCGGATGTAACGTCGGCGTCGGTCATAGCTGGAAAAATACTTGATTTAATACATACCGTCGAGTAAACGGACACTAGAGAAATTTTACATCTTTAAAAATTAAATTCTTTGTCATGGGGCGTTTTTAATAATATTTTAACTACTTTTATATCATCTTTGGTAATTAAAAGAGAAACTGATTTCAGGATTTGCCGATGTCCTAAGAGAAATTGTAAGAACTACTGATATAAAAACTGCACTTATAGCCTAACATGCGTTAGCACATGCGTGCCTTTATAATGGCACCGTACGCAATAAACTATTCCTGCTGCAAACAACAACATGAAAAATGTAGACTGCACTTTGTAAAATTAAATATATGGACCCTACCTTCAAATTATATACTAGAGTTGTGCAAAGTCCGAAACCAAAACAAGTTATTTTATCAGGCGAAAGACCACTACAGGAATCTGCGTCACAGAAACCGGTCGGTCTCATCGGTCCCTGCTAAGATAAAAATATACCTACAGCAAAGGCCCTCATGCTATGTGTAGGTATAAACATTTATAATAACCTGTCTAAAGAACTCAAGGAAGAACAAATTTTATAAATAAACTGAAAAAAATCCTTGAAAAGGAATGTTTTTACACAGTGCGAGAATAACTAGACAATTAATTACTGATGCTTAGATAAAGAAAATTATGTAGACTGCGGTTTACTTCTTTTTTAGGGTTCCGTAGCCAAATCGCAAAAAACTGAACCCTTATAGATTCGTCATGTCTGTCTGTCTGTCCGTCCGTATGTCACAGCCACTTTTTTCCGAAACTATAAGAAATATGCTGTTGAAACTTGGTAAGTAGATGTATTCTGTAAACCGCATTAAGAATTCTACACAAAAAAAGAAAAAAAAAAATTTTTTGGGTTTCCCCATACTTAGAACTGAAACTCAAAATTTTGTGTCCCCCCCCCCCCCCCCCCCTCCTGTAACTTCTAAAATAAAAGAATAATAAAACTAAAAAAAATATATGACCATTATCATGTAAACTTCCACCGAAAATTGGTTCGAACGAGATCTAGTAAGTAGTTTTTTTTTAATACGTCATAAATCACGGAAACCTTCATGGGCGAGTCCGCACTTGGCCGCTTTTTTTAAATCTTTATTTATTTAGGGGCGCGGTTTAGTTATAAGTATTTTTAGTGTAAATGGAAACAGGATGCCTTTGTCATGAATTTAATATTACCCTCTCACTTTTTATGATAATACTACAATTAATAATATTTAGGTTAATATGTAAAAGTTTGTATATTTTAATTGTATTGCTATATACTAAAAGCATAGAAATACATATAGTAAGGAACTGCCCTACGCGATTTTCGCGATGCTCACTTTTTTGGTGTCAAATGACACCATCGCACACTCGGTAAATATTGCCGACATCGGCATTCTTATTACATTGAGGAAAGGTCCGTTATTGGCTGATTCATGCGTTTTGTTTTTGTGGTTTGTAGCTCCTAGCGAGCAATGAAAGACAGCGAGGAATCAGGCAAAATAAGACTGTGTAAATGTCATAAGAACTAAGAAGTCGGCAATACAGCTTCGTAGTTTATAAACTTGTAAATAGATGGCGTTACCGTGCCGAACTAAGTCATTTTTTCAACGCAGTTGTATTGAACGCCATATCCTTCTTTTGAGATCGTTGCCTTAAAGGGTCCATGTATAGTACCTTATTCTCTTTGTAAGACCATTTTAAATACCATGGATGCAAAAAAATAATCTAATATAAGTATTTATGAGCTTGTTTCTTTAATAATTTATCCTCGTAAGGTTAAAAACCCGACCACAGTAAAACAAATTTGACATTTAAGTGATAATTGGCCGAATTCAGAAAGACCACTTAAACTGACCTTTGATTAAAGTGAAGTTTCAGTGACGTTTCTGTATAGGTTGACAACTAGTTGAGGGACATTTAACTACTTAATATCTAGTCAAATGCTTAAGTGGCGTTTCTGAATTCGGCCAAATATGTCGTAAATAAATTGAATCGTTAAGAGGAGTGTCAACCTACGGCTTTTCATACACAAGGCGATAACGATTTCCACCCCTTAAAGCTAAACTGAATAGAATAGAATAGAATATTTATTTATTTGTCAAAAGTGGGTGTACATTGTGATCTTAGGAATTAAAAACAGAATCTCCAAATTTTACCTTTAAACAGGCGTACAAATTTCCTTACACTAAATTAATTGATTAACATTACTCGAGCATAAAATTAAATTAAATTATAATAATCAGTGAGATACATTTTCAGGTTATTTATTCCGATAAAAACTCGTTAATATTATAGTAACATTTCTCTGTAAGCCATGCACTAGTCATTTTTTTAAACATATTTAATTTTTGATCTTTAAAATCATTTGGCAGTTTATTATAAATTGTAATGCACATTGCGTACGCATTGTGTGGTGTCAATGCCAATTTTACAGGGGGCTTATACAGCTTGTACTTATATTGTAGCCTAACTTTACGAGGACAGATGTGCTGTGTTTCTATAAACAGATTTTTGTATTTATGAACAAATAAATCCTCCTCCTCCCTCCTCCGCCTCCTCTGCTGCACTGGGAGTGAAGAAATAGCATAGAATGCGTGCAGATGCTTATCATCCTAGCATGTCGTAAAAGTCGACTAAGGGACGGGTCCTCTCCAACATGGTGGACTATCTGTATGGGCGATGGGCTGATCACCTGTCACCATACGGTTCATCATACCATCTTAGGACTAATTAATCGAACGTGGCCACAAGTAGTCTTGTGGCTCTGCCCACCCCATTAGGGATTTCGGGCGTGATAATATGTATGTATGTATGTATGTATGAACAAATACGCTTACCTCGAGTATGTACAAGCAAGCAACGGTGAGTAGCTTATATTGGATGAAGTAGGGCCGACAAGAATATGTTCGATCAATTCAGAACATTGCCCTGATACAGCGCTTCTGAGCAATAAATAAATTTGTCCTTCAGCGTACAGTCTCCCCAAAGTACTAGACCATATCTTAGCGTAGAGTTGACATAACCATGATAAGCTAATAAAGCGGCTTGTGTAGAAACCGTCTGCCTAATTCTCCTCAGTGCAAATACGAAACTGTTTACTTTGGAGCATAGATTATCTACATGCTCTTTCCACTTGCAGTGGCAGTCAATAGTTATGCCTAAAAACCTTGTATGTTTCACTTCATCGATATGATTATTATTAAACTGGATATTTAAGTTTTGTGAGGCTCCCCGGTCTGTATGAAATTGAATATAATTAGTTTTATTAATATTTGCTTTTAAATTGTTTATGTCTAGCCAATTAATTGTTTGTGTCAATGCTAAATTTATATCATCATTATATGTCACTAAATCTTTACAATTTATAATAATTGATGTGTCGTCCGCAAATAAAATACATTCGTGTGATAGGTAATTGGGCAGGTCGTTAATGTACAATAAGAACAGTAGAGGCCCCAGGATACTGCCCTGGGGAACCCCATACCTGTTATTTACATATGAAGATCGATGCGATTTTAGAGTATGAGATTTAGGGCTATACTTGACAGTCCCAACACATTGACTTCTGTTACCAAGGTAAGCTTTGATCCAGTCAAAAGCGGGACCTCGTATACCGTATCTATAAAGTTTTTTGAGTAGCCGCTTATGACACACGTAGTCAAACGCCCTACTCATGTCCATGAATAGGACTGTAACAGGTATTTTATTGTCTACTGCATCTAGTACACTTTTCATTAGCTTAAAGGCTGCCAGAGAGGTACATCTACATTTACGAAAGCCATGCTGTTCTTCGTTAATTACATTGTGCTTTTCCAAGAAACTTTCAAGTCTATTAACATAACTTTCTCATAAATTTTTGAGAAAATTGGTATTAGGGTAACTGGTCTATAATTACTCATTTCGGCTTTATCCCCTTTTTTAAAGAGGGGTTTAACCACTGACTTCTTTAATAAATGAGGAAAGATACCTTGCAACAGTGACAAATTGAGAACATGTAAAAGTGGTTTTGCAATAGCAACTAAACTTGTTTTTATAATATCTGTTCTCACGTCATCATAGCCAACAGCATTTGAGTTTTTAAGAGTTGCAATTATTTTAGTCAGCTCCCCCATATTTAATGGATGATGTTGACCAATTCTTGATAGGTTGTCAGTCAGAACAAAATCTAGGTTTATACGTTTTGGTTTTTTCACTATAATCTATAAATTCAGTTTTATTGTTGTTTCAGTATTCTCATACAAAACCCATTTCTGTGGAATGTTAATATATTTCTGTGGAATGGTAGCTTAACCCTCAATAGAACATAATAGAATAGAATTTATGTATTAATAAATCAAGATTATTTATAATTTAATGAATTTAAAACTTCAATTTTTACGTCTGAGTCACGTGACATCACCAGTCAGGACATATGACGTTTGCATAGGTCGGTTGCGTTCCGAATCACGCTACCCACCTTAATCGTTGTGATCACCGTAAGTGTTATTCGGACCCCACCCTCGATCTGTCCGTCTGCCCGTCTGTCCGTCTGCTCGTCTGTCCGTCTGCCCGTCTGTCCGTCTGTCCGTCTGTCCGTCTGTCCGTCTGTCCGTCTGTCCGTCTGTCCGTCTGTCCGTCTGTCCGTCTGTCCGTCTGTCCGTGTGTCCGTCTGTCCGTCTGTCCGTCTGTCCGTGTGTCCGTCTTTCCGTCTGTCCGTCTGTCCGTCTGTCTGAATGTCCGTCTGTCCGTCTGTCCGTCTGTCCGTCTGTCCGTCTGTCCGTCTGTCCGTCTGTCCGTCTGTCCGTCTGTCCGTCTGTCCGTCTGTCCGTCTGTCCGTCTGTCCGTCTGTCCGTCTGTCCGTCTGTCCGTCTGCCCACTGTCCGTCTGTCCGTCTGTCCGTCTGTCCGTCTGTCCGTCTGTCCGTCTGTCCGTCTGTCCGTCTGTCCGTCTGTCCGTCTGTCCGTCTGTCCGTCTGTCCGTCTGTCCGTCTGTCCGTCTGTCCGTCTGTCCGTCTGTCCGTCTGTCCGTCTGTCCGTCTGTCCGTCTGTCCGTCTGTCCGTCTGTCCGTCTGTCCGTCTGTCCGTCTGTCCGTCTGTCCGTCTGTCCGTCTGTCCGTCTGTCCGTCTGTCCGTCTGTCCGTCGGTCCATCTGTCCGTCCGTCCGTCTGTCTGTCTGTCTGTCAAGACCTTTTTCTCAGGAATGCGTGGAGGTAACCAGTTGAAATTAATACCAAATACTCAGGTTTGCAATCTCTTGAAGCTGTGAAAAAATCAACCTTCTAAGTCACCACAATCAAAAGATAGGTACGGCCGTTTATGCCACATATTTTGATACTTTCAAGGAAATCCAAAGGTAATCAAAACCCATAAGGTACTTCCCGTTGACCTAGAATCATGAAATTTGGGAAGAAGCAGTGTCTTACAGCACAATTTAAGTAAAAGTCTAAAAACTGTAAATTTGTAATTACATCACATAAAAAAACCAGCCAAGTACGAGTCGGACTCGCGCTCGAAGGCTTCCGTACCATTATCTATAATCAAGCATAAAATATCACGTTTGTTGTATGGCAGCCACCCTTAAATATTTATTTTATTCTGTTTTTTAGTATTTGTTGCTATAGCGGCAACAGAAATACATCATCTTTGAAAATTTCAACTGTCTTACTATCACGGTTCATGAGATACAGCCTGGTGACAGACGGACGGATGGACAGACGGACAGCGGAGCCTTAGTAATAGCACAGTAATAGGGTCCCGTTTTTACGTTTTAGGTACGGAATCCTAAAAAGAAAACCCTTATAGGATCACTTCGTTGTCCGTCTTTCTGTCTCTTTGGCAATTTGGCAAGGAGCAACGTCTTAAAACACAAGTAAAGTGAAAAATACGAAACCGTAAGAGCGTCAGCTCCGTGTTTTTTTTTTTTCGATTTCTTTGATGTCTTCTAAAGTATTTATTTAAGTTATATGTAAGTTGGTGACCGCAATATAGACGTGTAACGTAAATAAATGAATTTCAAACATGGGGGCCACTTTTGGGGGGTAAATTGGAAAATTTAAAAAACAATGCAAATTTTAGCGAGTTTCATATCAAATGAAAAGGCTCATTGTGAAGATCTTAAATATATATTTTGTATAATTTTAAGATAAATAGTTTTGAAGTTATTTAGAAAAATAGGCGAAAATTGACCATCGCCCCTTTTCTCCGAAACTACCGGGCCAAAAATTTGAAAAAATTACAGAAAATGGTTCTTTAAGTCTATGATGTTTAAAGTAAAATAGGAAATTTCATATAATCACGGAACCCTCTCCACTCGAGTTTTAATTCGTACTTGTCTGGTTTTTTATTTCTACGATATTGGCCTGAAACAGATTTTTCGGAAATAATTGCAAATTTCCTATATTTTGTACACCTCGTCCAATGTTAAAAGAGTGCTGACGGCCATATAAAATGTGTGCCGTCAGCGCTCTTTTTACATTGGTGGTATACACTCTAACTGTACTGTGACATCATAGTTCAGCGCCATTTTATATGGAGCGTTTTCGTGTTTCGTTTTGTGTGGTTTTTTCTTCGTATCTCAAAAAAAACCAAATATATTTTGCGTACACAGTTAGGTTTCTATTACTCAGTAACTTTACAATAAAAGTTGAAAAAACATCATGCATTCCCTATTATGAGTAAAATTCGATGCATACAAAATGAAACTTACCTTTACAACTCTTCAGGCTTCGCGCGCAGTTCGGCAAAGTCTCGCGTGCAAACTGATCGACAGATCGGTGATCGACGAACTATACAAGAAGAATTAGGGCCTGGCCACAACACGCACGACGTCGTAAACGTGAAACGGCGCGGCGTCGTGGCACCGCGCGTCGCCGCGTCGGGCCACGGCCCCACTACATAAGTATGGTACAGCGTTGTGGCGTGAAAAAGTCCGTTGCACGTCCTTATTTCTATAACTACTCTTAAGTATAAAGGTGATTTGCAATTTTTCACGGCACAGGGCAATGACATATTATATACCTCTCAATGAGGTTGCCGAATTGACGGACCTATTTCATTGTACTCTAAGCGAATTAGAAAGAGTGTGTGATATGTTATATGAGTTAAAAGTTTATTAAGTAATTTGTAAAATGTGTATTTATATTTGCCTTCTCTATCGCATTAGGTTTAAATCCTGTAATGATAGTGTTAAGTTAATGATACAATACAATAAATAAATAAAATAAATAAATAAAAAATAAAGACACGTCATATCCATACTCATCGCGTTTTAAAAACGTGACAGATATTTTCTTTCTTTTTGTTTTTTTCGGGCCGTGCAGCTTTAGGTGACATTTGACGTGCGGATATTACACATTAATTGGGAATATGGCGATCGTGTATGAACAGAACAAAATAAATGTATTTTAGAACTTCTATTTACGTTGACTATATGGACAAATGTAATAAATCTTAATTTCTTCCTTTTATTTATTTTATTTTTGCAGGATGGCTTTTTTGAATACATTTTCAATAAGCACGACATGTGTCACTCGGTCAAGAGTCCGCGCATAACTAATTGAACTAATCACAATTGGGTTGCTTTCTGGGTTTAACTTTTAACCGCGAAAGATGCATCTTTGATTTTTAAATATCATTGGCACGGCGCCGGTGGTTATGTAGCGGCGCCGTAGACCGACGCGGCGCCGCGCCGTTTCACATTCACGGCGTCTTGCCGTGGTGTTGTGGCGAGGCCCTTACTTCTCGTTCACCCCGCTCGTTATATAAAGGTGCGTACTTACGTCTTTCCAAAGTAATATTAACGCGGCAATAAAAAAACTTAATAAAAACAAACGAAAACCCGACAGCATAAGCTCATAAAGAAATAAACAAGACAAATCAATTGACGTAAGAATCATTAAAATTGGCCCACGCGTTTGGTCTCTACAGCGCCAAAAAGGAATAAACATACATACTCTATACACATACATACTTACATACATAGGCTGATAAGCACATTACCCTCTTTTGCGTCGCGCAATCGGGTAAAAATAGAGGAAAATAGCACAAGCGCCCTACGTGATTTAGCAAACGTGAATGACCTACGAATTACCGACGGGGTTAAAAAGGCGCAAGGTCTTCTTACATAGTCGTAATCAGTGTTGCCAACTTAGCAACTTTGTTACTAAATTTGGGATCTTGTCAGCTGATTGAGCAGCAAAAATTTCCATTTGGCATCTAGTACTTTCTAGCAACTTTTGTTATTCAAGCTTTTTGTTAAAGTATGTTTGGATAATAAAGAAGTCGCATATTAAATTTCACTATTAATTAATTATAATTTTAATTTTATTATTCGTGACACTAAAATGAGCATTGCGTGTCATTAATACTTTCCCATCAATCGCGTTCATATAAAACATTAATATGAGCTGGAGAATTAATGCCATAATATTAAGATTACAATAACAATTGAGTATTTTTTAATAATATTTTTTTCTGAACACACAGTCATATACAAAATATACATAAAGCACAGTTCGTGCACTATATTTAATTACAAAAAGACCTGGAGGATAATTTTAACATTTTAGTTATAGAAATATAAATGTATAAGAAACAAGCGCTAGGCTAGAAATATGCAGACCAAAAGGTGTATAAACATTGCGCGTTCTTCCCGTTCATAACCGCACGAATACACGATAAACGAGACAAACTCGTCACTGTTTTTTGACGCAAATCAATGACAGTTATATCCACACCGTGAGCCAACGAAGCAAAATAATACAAACAAAACAAAAAGGCAGGCATAGGTACGAATACCTCTTAAACAATAAATGATAAGGAAACTGAGAAACCGGACAAGTGCGAGTTAAATTCGCGTGGAGAGGGTTCCGTTCCGTACATGATTATCTGCAATTTACTAGGTTACTTTAAATACCATAGACTTCTTATAGATTTTCCTGTAATCTATAGGTAAAGAACTATTTTCTGTATTTTTTTCAAAATTTTAGCCCCAGTAGATTCGAAAATAAGGGGGGGGGGGGGAATGGTCAATTTTCGCCTATTTTCCTAAATAACTTCCAAACTATTTTACTTAAAATTCAGAAAAAATATATATTTAAAGTCCTCACAATAAGCCCTTTCATTTGAGATGTCACACAATATAGATTGCATAACTTTTTTTTTTAATTTTCTGGTTTACCCCCCAAAAGTGGCCCCCGTGTTTAAATTTCATATATTTACGTCATGCGTCCGTGTTGCCGTCACCGACTTACATATGTATACCAAATTTCAGCTCAATCGGTCCAGTAGTTTCGGAGCAAATTGGCTGTGACAGACGGACAGACAGACAGACAGACAGATGCACGGGTGATCCTATAAGGGTTTCGTTTTTTCCTTTTGAGGTACGGAACCCTAAAAAAGCACAACAAAGTAGATATTTAAAGCAACTACAACTTAACTAGTTTTTTAAGGGTACATACAAAACGAGTTATTAAATGGATCAATATCAGATCTCCTCTGTTGCACTGGGAGTGAAGAAATAGCATAGAATGCGTGCAGATGCTTATCATCCTGGCATGTCGTAAAAGTCGACTAAGGGACGGGTCCTCTCCAACATGGTGGACTATCTGTATGGGCGATGGGCTGATCACCTGTCACCATACGGTTCATCATACCATCTTAGGACTTATTAATCGAACGTGGCCACAAGTAGTCTTGTGGCTCTGCCCACCCCATTAGGGATTTCGGGCGTGATGCTACATGTATGTATGTAATATCAGATATTTATTACAATATCTCGGAACTCGCTTGAAGAAAGCATGTCGAGAGTAATTTGTACGTATCATATATATAGTTACTTTTTCTATCGTATCGATTGAATCAAATCGTGTTTTGGATACAGTAATTTTTTCAATAATATGATGAATGTGAACGTGTATTTTTTTCGCTTTGCCAAATCAAATGGTTTTTGTTAAAAAAGTGTTTGTAAACCCGATTTAAATAGGTCTTGTCAGCGCCTTAAGTCAAGCTTAAGGAATTTATCACAGTCGATAAGAAATCATGAGACTTTGTCCGCAACCCCGATTACGTATACAGGGTGACATCGAAGACGTCAGAAACCAGTTTTTCAGACTCGGTAATTGATGGCCATTTTCAAGCAATATTAGTTACAAGATACAAAAGCTATTTATTTTTGTTAATTTACCCCTTCGAAGGGTGAACTATGAATAGTCAGCAGGGGTTAGGATAGGTAGGTTTCTGATGACGTCTTCGGTGTCACCCTGTATACGTTTACATACGTTTTGATAGTAAATAGTTATGCTATTATTATATAAACGACGCGGATAGCCTAGTTGGTAGTGACCCTGCCTCCGACGCAAGCGTCCCAGGTTCGATCCCCGGTAAGGGCAAATATTTGTGTGATGAGCACGAATATTTGTTCCTGAGTCTTGGATGTTTCCTATGTATTTAAGTATTTATTTCTCTATATAAGTATTTATATCGTCGTCTAGTACACATAACACAAGCCTTTAGAGCTTACTTTGGGACTAGATCGATTTGTGTAAGGATTGTCCCCTGATTTATTATTATTATTATTATTATTATTAACAGCCATTTATGATAATTATGATGACGACAATTAAGCTCACAATATGTAAACATTAAAATTGCTCGCATACCGTTGTCAAACGAGTTATCGAGATCATGTGAATAAAATGTAGGGCCCGAAAAACAAATTA
Source organism: Tortricodes alternella (assembly GCA_947859335.1). Taxonomy (NCBI): domain Eukaryota; kingdom Metazoa; phylum Arthropoda; class Insecta; order Lepidoptera; family Tortricidae; genus Tortricodes; species Tortricodes alternella. The sequence goes on from OX401975.1 coordinate 17,576,560, forward strand.
ACATTATATACATTGCGATTAAAATTAAAAAAAATTAAACTGTTTATTTCAATATTGTTTACATTATTTGATTTATGCTTAACAACTAATCTTAATATCAAAGATTTTGAGTGTTAAACATTATAAATGGAATTTCCGTATTAAATTCTTAATTAATTATAAAATATTATTTATTCGTTATTAGGTTTATTTTTCCTCTTCTTCTCAATTAGTTTAGATAATAACACTGATTGTAAATGCACATACACATACATATTCATACTTAATCCAATGTAACTTAACTACTGGTAGTCACTTTAACCTATTTAGATCGGAGTCCTTAGCTATTAGATTTATCGTTTCTTCGCCTGAATATTTTGCACTGCTTCAACCATAGGTAACTGTACTTCAGTCAACGATCTCAAAAGAAGGATATGGTGTTCAATATAACTGCGTTGACAAACTGACTAAGGTAGTACGTCATGGTAACGCCATCTATTTACAAGTTTATAAACTACGAAGCTCTATTGCCGACGTCTTAGTTCTTATGACATTTACATAGTCGTATTTATCTGATTCATGGCTGTCTTTCATTGCTCGCTAGGACGAACCACAAAAACAAAACGCATCAATCAGCCAATAATGGACCTTTCTTCAATGTAATAAGAACGCCGATGTCGGTAAAATTTACCGAGTATGCGATGGTGTCATTTGACACCCAAAAAGTGAACATCGCGAAAACCGCGTTGGGCAGTTCCTTACAACAAATTAAACAAAAAATTACGAAGATATAGTGCGTTGAAGTTCCGCGTGACGTCACGACTTTGCACACTGACGTCATTAGCCCCCTCTCCCGGACTTTGATGCGCGTTATCTTTGTCAATTTTGATTGTTTTGATAAAGCAAATAAAACGTGTTCAATCTTTTTTGATAACTAACTGACGGATTAATTAGCGTTATTGTTTTTTTACCCAGGAACGATCCCTATTGTGTCGACGTCCGTTTCACGTAGCTCAAAGCCTAACGTGACTGCGATGTTATGCAAAACAGACATCAGATTTTCACCCTTTGTCTCGGAAACCCCACTTATGTCTGCATTATTTAGCCTACAGAACGGGTCTTTGCTGCTCTCATTTGATTGAAAGGCAGAAAACTTATTTGATAGCTTCCTCAGATCGATTACGACCCACGGAAGACATTCCAATTTATTTTCCGACAGGGTAAGACCATTCTATGATAGTCAATTTTACATCAATATTGGCAATTCCTTGATTGGCTAAGTCTAGTCCGTCCTGCATTGCATCTAGTTGAGGTTTTGGGCCTTTCACCTCTTTAACTAATTAATTAATTAAAGCAGCTTAAAAATACGTTTATTTTGCTAATTTTTTTCATTAAAATTTTTAGCACCTGTTTGCAACGTTTTAAAATATTTAGCAACTTTTTGGCATCTTCTAGGCGTACATCTAGCAACGTTTTAATTTAAGAATTTGCAGCACAAGTAGTTACTTATCTTTTTCTAACAAAAAAATATATCTTCATTAAAACACGATTTGATGAAATCGATACGATAAAAAAATCGTGATGTTACGTCTGAAATCCTCTTTAAACAGTTCTATGTCTCATATTTTTAAAATGTGTCTATAATTACATCACGTCCATATTAAAAAAAAACCGGACAAGTGCGAGTTAAACTCGCGTGGAGAGGGTTCCGTTCCGTACATGATTATCTGAAATTTACTACGTTACTTTAAAGGTACGTGTCTTATAGGTTTTCCTGTAATCTATAGGCTAAAGAACTATTTCCGTATTTTTTTCAAAATTTTAGCCCCAGTAGTTTCGGAAATAAGTGGGGGGGGGGGGATGGTAAATTTTCGCCTATTTTCCTAAATAACTTCTAAACTATTTTATTTGAAATTCAAAAGAAAATATATTTAAGATCCTCACAATAGCCCTTTCATTTGATATGTCACACGATATAGGTTGCATAACTTTTTTTTTAATTTTCTAATTTACATTGGTGGTCCCATGTTAAAAATTCATATATTTACGTCACGCGTCCATGTTGCGGTCACCGACAACTCAATCGGTCCATTACTTTCGGAGCAATTTGCTGTGACAGACGGACAGACAGACAGACAGACGGACAGACGCACTAGTGATCCTATAAGGGTCTCGTTTTTTTCCTTTTGAGGTACGGAACCTTAACAACGAAATTATTTTCCTAACCACCTATTTAAAAAAATATTATACAATCCTTACCTATTTAATGTTGTATACCTATCATTGTCCTAATGGGTATGTACCCAGGTAGCATTACCACGTAACGTTTTTTCAGTAACACACTGAAATGTTCATCGGAAGTTCCACTTCGGCACATTTATAACCTCTGTCTCCAAACAATGGACTTATCCAACAAAGTACAAAATTTCTCAAGTCACGCCAATACAGAGATATTCTACGTATTATGAGACTAGGAATAAAACACGTCTTATTCATACGACATATAATCGAAACCAAAACTGAGAGTAGGTATAGTATATATATATATATATATATAGGTACCTATATGACACCTCCCCATAAGTATGCAACAAAAGAAACCTTAGCTGAATTTTCTTAAACATAACTTAAAATTAACAATATTTGGTTTTGTGCCCGTGGCTCTGTTGTTTACATTAATCTATCTCAAGTTGGGGAATACGGTTTCCATGAGGCAGTAGTGGTCGCAGCACCCTTGGTGAGGGTGCTTTTGACTGTGCCGGGTGTGAGGGTGCCAGAAGCGCCTACCTTCCGCAACGGCTGAACTCTTCTCTACTAATTCGACAGGCTTCTCACTAGGACTACTCACATCCGACACGTCATCTACTTTGCGACTCCCGTTCTCACCCCCATCAGACCGTGACCCACCATCTCCATGATCAATATGTGTACGAATCAGTCAACCATCACCGTCATCCACTACATACCTATTACTGCCTTTATCTACTACTGTGCCTTTGACCCACCTATCGCAGGATAGATATAGTAGCGTGCCCGCAAAGTTCAGTCACACACGTTTCCTTGCACGATGGTTTCGCATAAAAAGGAAAGAACAAATATAATGTTTATTGTTTTATGAAGAGAGAAGCTGATAGTGGTGGAGTAAATAATTTAAAACAATGTATAAAAGGAACTGCAGAGACAACGGAAACGTCCGAGGCTACAGGTCGTGTCTCGAAAAAAGAGCGCTGACGGCCATATACCTAGTACGTATGGCCATCAGCGCTCTTTTTAAACTTAAAAAAGGAGGAGGTTTTCAATTCATCTGTATGTTTTAATGTTTGTTACTTCATAACTCCGACATTTGTGAATTGGTTCCGTTAAGGTAAAAGTTGCAGTCTGATGATGGGATCTATGATCCATCCAAACATACCGTTTTTATTATTATTATTATTACTTATTTATTTATTTCAGGTCCTTTGACCCATATTAGAAATATGTTAGTTAAGATATTAATTAAAGCATAGGTAATTGAATTGAAATAAAAAATTAAATAAAATCGAAATCAGAATTACTTTTTAAACTATTAATGCAAATTAAATAAATGTCTAAAATGAATAAATTAAATTAAATTCCAAATCACAATTACAATTACAATTAATTACTAAGTCGATTTAATCATATGTAACCCATTCCAATGCATCATAAATGGGCAATCGAATTTGGAGGTAAATGCATTCAGAAGGGTGCTAGTTCCACTTGCCAGTCGTCGCATCAGGGATGCCGCTCTCTTGCGAATAATGGCGTGGAAGCCGTCTGTACATGCGTCTGCAAACATCCCTGACGCACTACAATACCTCGGTAGCCTCAGCAGCGTCCTAGATGCATTGTTATACTGTATCCGCAGGGCATTGTATGACCGCTTTGTATATCTCGTCCAAAGGATACAGGTGTAAAAGGATTGGCAGAATGCTTTGAACAGGGTTATTTTAACCTCTTTAGTGCATTTCGCGAATCTTCGCGCCATCATATTACACCTGACAGCCAATGCCCTCCGCTCTCTCTCCATATCCGCCTCGTCAGTGAGGTCTTCAGTCACCCAGTGTCCTAGATATTTGAAGGACTTCACATGGTTCAAGACAACGCCAGAAAGTTGGAACTGTGGTATAGGGTATGTTTTGGTACCTGCCTTGAAGAGTAATACTTCACTCTTTCTGGCATTGTATTTTAAACCATGTGATTCTGCATAACTTTCGCAAATTTGGATTAGTTTCCATAGCGCACTGACTGATGGGCTCAGCAACACCATGTCATCAGCATAACTTATGTTATTGACACATTTACCGTGAACTGAACACCCGACCATGGCATTACTGAGCTCACCAATCAATTTGTTCACATAGATGTTAAACAGACGGGGTGAAGAAAGACCCCCTTGCCGCACCCCACACTCCAGTTTATAGTCGATTGAGTGCACGCCTGCCCATCGAACGCAGTTGACCTGATTAACATACCAACATTTGAACACCCTAAGCAATTCAGGTGGAAGGCTGGTTTGGTTTCTGATTCCAGCTTACTCCACATTTTGCTATCAGCATTATTTTAGTCAAGCGGGCTGAACCTGACTTGATAGTGTTCGCTTTACTATATTTTATAGTTTTTCTTTGGTTGTCATAAAAATACACTTAGTTGTTATCCAACAACTTATTGTATTTTATTAGTCCTCATGATTATCATTATTTTATTACTTTGTAAAGTTTTTATTTAAGTTTTTACATACTTATATGGTGTAACATGAATTTGAATTTAGTGCATCTAATTGTACAAAACATTACACTTCTAATATTAAACAATATCTAATCACCTTCGCGCGCAGATGTACCCATGCGCAGACGCATCCCCTCCACTGCCGCCCTGCGCTTTTTTACCTTAGACGAGTTATACCCACACTACATGACATAATGGCAATAAGAAACGTCATGTGGCATACTGAAAACGTCAGTTTCTAACTCTATAACCCATACATACATACATACATACATAGCATCACGCCCGATATCCCTAATGGGGTGGGCAGAGCCACAAGACTACTTGTGGCCACGTTCGATTAATTAGTCCTAAGATGGTATGATGAACCGTATGGTGACAGGTGATCAGCCCATCGCCCATACAGATAGTCCACCATGTTGGAGAGGACCCGTCCCTTAGTCGACTTTTACGACATGCCAGGATGATAAGCATAAGCATCTGCACGCATTCTATGCTATTTCTTCACTCCCAGTGCAGCAGAGGAGCCATTGTTTACAATTTGCCTTTGACTATAAATTAAAATACAAACGACACAAAAAACCACAAAAGACTCAAAAATAACAACCCGATGACGGTCATAACAAAATAATGCAGTATCTTCAGGCGTTGAGCCCTCTTTTTGCCTTCAGGAATGGTGGAAAGTGGTTCTTTTAGTAAATAGACTCTTATCCCTTTCATGAAGTTACTGCAATACTCGTTCCAGTCAATACAGCTGGTATCAAAGTCGTATATATACTTGTCGGCGTCGCACATCTCGTTGTACAGACGTGTCATGTTGTGATTGGTGAATTTCCATTCGCGTAGAGTGAAAAAGCTGATGACTCCAGAAAATAACTCAACTTTTCCGTAGGCTTTTCGCAATCTGAAACAATATACATACTTATAATAAACCTGTAGAAATGAAGTGTCTATACATTAAACATATACTTATTATAAAAAAAAGAAAAAATAGGGTTGATATAGGCTTTGGCCAAAAGCGCTGTACCGCGCCTTGGGACGCGATGGAGTTGCGGAGGGAAGGGAAATGTGTAGGAATATTCACTCTTCCCACTGCCCATTCCCCGCGCCGCGGGCACCCGCCGTCTCCCCGCGGACCTACCTAAGACGCGGTACAAAAAGCACTATTGTCAGTTTATGGCCTCAAAACGTCTTATAAACTTTAACCATTTCTGTATTACTAGTATATTAATGCCGGATAACTAATACACCTTTAATATTACATATTCCATCCACAAGATACACCGATGACCCTGAAAACCCAAGCTCAGCTTATCAATCGAGTTCAACCAAGCTAACTATAAGTAACTCTAATTCGTAAACATTAAAAGTTAAGTCAACTAAACTTACTGCGGCTTCTTCCCCACAACTATGGCAACAGCATCCGCGAGGTACGCCGGTACCCAGTGCAGCAGGAAAGACAGGATCTTGAAGACAGTTCGTGAGGAAATGAGAAAGAACATGTAGTGCCATATTGATTGCGTCAAGGGGAAAACCCCCCTGCCGTACGTCTCGGCAAGTGACATGAACATCCCTGAAAAAAAAAACGAATTATAGTGCAGTAGCGATGTAGCAGATAATTTAAAAAATGCAGTACAGATATAGTGAATAATATGTTTCCATCGGTAAAACTCGGATCTCAATCGGAAGACGACGGGACCCCAAGTGTCAATTAATTATTGTATTAAATGAGTGACATGTTTATACTCATTCATATGAAACTTTATTATTTAGTGTCAAATATCAAAATGAAAAATGAAAGCATATAGCACTGTATAATATAGAGATGTTATAACCACCCTAAGAAACTTAGAAATACAGTCATAGGTAAGTGGTATTTTTATTGTCATTCGTAAACGAAACACTCTCCTTATATTAACATAAAATGCAGCAAAAAAACGCATACGTATTTTGAAATATTTAAAATAATAAAACTCAGGACGCTACGCACTTAAAACATTACGAACTTATAAAAATATTAATATTCCCTATTGAATATTTGGATCAATATTTTCAAAATTTTCCATTTCACAATCGGAGTTACACTCAGACGTGTCATCGTCAGTACTTTCATTGACGTGAATGACAATTCTATCAATGATCATCCATCGAGTGTTCTTGTGAACGATATTCATTTTCACATTTGATGGCATGATCACAAACTTTCTTCCATTCATCCGGGCCAATCATATTAATTTTTTCTTCAATCAATTTCTTTACTGTAGTCATATTCATATCTATGTTTCTTTTTGATACGTAACCTTTTATCTGGGACCATATGTTTTCAATTGGGTTGAAGTCGGGATGGTATGGCGGTAACCTTAATACTGTATGTCCATATTGATGTAAAATCTTGTCTATTGAATATTCTACACAGTCTTGTTTATGACGACAAATAATTTTATACAGTTGTACCTTGGTTAATGATGAATCAAAGGGAATATTATATTTTTCTAACCAGTTTATCATTAGCGGCTTTGCTGTATTAGAGTTGGGTGGGCGTTCCACATATTTATTGTCATAAGCAGCATTATCCACTACTAATACAGAATTTGGAGACAAGTTGGGAATAAGTTGATTTAGTAACAATTTTTCATAATTTACATTATTCATGGCATCGTGATAATCACCGGTCTTATCAGTAGACTTGTACATAAGCAGAGCACCTGGAACAAAGTCTTTGGCACTACCTGCATGTACTATAATAAGACGTTGGCCTTTTGAAATTAACTGTTTCACTACTTTATCCGTGGGATCCGCCCAGCATTTTCCTGTTAAATGGGACGTATGAATATATGTTTCGTCCGTGTACAAAATATCTCTTCCTTCAGATCTATACTTTCTTATTAAGTCCAGATACTTTACTCTTTTTAGTCTTACGTCATCCTTTTCCATCAGCATTCTTCTATTGTTTGTAATTTTCTTGAATCGAAAACCCATTTGGCGAAGTATCTTTCTTAATGTAAAATCACAGCCTTTAAAATTCATCGTTTCCATCAATTTGGACTTTAGGGCCTGGATCGTAAGAACTAGTTTATAAATCAGATGGAAATTATAAACCATACGTCGTATTACTGCGTAATCAAAGTCATCAAGATCTAGGCAGAAAATTTTGCGTGGTCTACCTAACTTAACATTATTAGGATTTTAATTTTTCTTGTTATCTTCTTCCTTGTTTATTAGTTTTCTTATTGTTGGTCGAGAAATGCCCGTTGCATCTGAAATTCGTTGTTGAACTGTGCCAAAATATTGAGAATCGTTGCTATTTCCGAATTTGCTATTTTCTGATAAAAAATACAGGTATATGTTAAATATGATTTCCTGGACTGGAGGACCTAAGCGTTTTCTTCTATTCTGAGGTTTCAGCATGTTAATACAAACTTTATATTCCTAAACCGTAAATATAACCGAAATTACGGCGAATATTTGAATTGCGTAATAGCCACTCTATATATATATTGGCTGCTGAATGCGACCTACCCCTACGATGGTATGATGGGTACTGAAGCTAACTGAGAGAGCACGATAAATACGAAGTTTTCCGATAAAATACGATGGAAACTAATTATGCACTACATCTGTACTACGATACGATTAAAGTAATGCGCCTCGGCTATTTTCGTATATCTTCGGAAATTTCATATCTATCCCTTGGTGTACTGTTGGTTGACATTATGGGTGATTCTGAATGTTATGACAGCATCCGAATTTTAATAAGAGAAGAAGTTGAAGTTGTAATGAATGAGTGCCTGCCAATTGTATTTAGCAAAGTGATTGCAAGTTCGAAGCCTTAACGGACTCAGTTGAACAGTTAAATACCAGAGTCATTGCTATAGAGGCCAAGTTGGATTCCATACCGAGTCCTGATGTGCCATCGGCGAGCTCCGTTCTGGTTTTTCCGAGCAAGAAATAGTGCAAACAACCATTGCAGCCCTTGCAAGGTCGCGCTGCGACAAATAAGTCTGGAGTACCGCTTTCTGGAAGGCGAAGCGATGCTGAGCCGCTAGCCAGTTAGATAGTCGTCTAGCAGTCTGGATTGCGAAATAACGATGTGTCGGTGAGAGTAATGGGTTCTGTCCGAGTCGGTGGACGACAGTTGGACTGGTGTTCAGTAGTGTTAGTGTTGTGTAGTAAACTTGCAGGTGGTAAGCGTGGTATTGCGGCCCCGGATACTATTCAACTTGAAGCACTGTGAGATATTCATGTTTTCTATTTTAAGATTGGTACGACGGAAGATCGAGTTCGTTCACATCTGACAAATATATGCGGATAAGCTGTGTGTTCAGTGGAGTCGTTAAAAGCTAGGGGGAATTACGCATATATTAAGCTGAGCGCTCCCTTAAAATTTTCAGAGCAGCTGTTAAATCCTGCAAACTATGCGGGGGACGTTTGCGTAAAGCCCTGGCAGCAGAATTAATATGCCCAAGAAAATAATAAAAAGTGATGGCAATAAAACGTTGCATCAGAATGTAAGAGGGCTGCGATCACAAAATAGTGCACTTCCGTAGCAACGTGGAAGTAAGTAACTTTGACACTGAAACGTTCTGATAGAAGTGCAGAGCTGTTTCCTGACAATTATGTTGTGTTTCGTAAAGATCGCGTCGGTGATGCCGGGTGGAGTTCTCCTGGCTGTTTAAAATACATATGATGTACATCTTAATATATTTATTCATGAATAATTATTACGATAAACAGTACCAACTAACACTAAAAAAATATATAAAAACTAAAACTAGACTAAAATTACTTAAAATAAATTTAAAAAATCTGGTCCCCGCGTCAGGGTGTCTATCACGCAGGCTGCATTTCCACGCTGAATGGCTATGCTTAGCCTTTGTGCGAGGTAGCAGCCTGCGCGTGGGTCACCCGTGGCAGATGTATGATGTACATATTGTTATGGATATTGATGGTTTATCTGACAAAAATGAACTCTTATTTGCATGTTTATCTGGAAAATTTATCAAAATGTTATTATGTGTCGTATAATATTTTCCTGCCAATTATAAAGAAAGTCAATTTATTAATGTTTTGGAATGTATTGAAAGTGCTGTGTAGGTTTTCTTCTTTTGATATAGTGATTATAAGAGATTTCAATCTTAACTCCTTCACTTCGAGTTCTGTAAACCAGTACGACCATTTTACGAGCTTCTGTCAGTTGCAGCAGTGTAATAATATTAATAACGGGATCCCCTTGTTACCCATAAACTTATTGTTTCGAATTTTGAAAGTCAGAAATTGATTCCCATATTATTTATGCTCATAATTATCGAAAGTCATAAAAGTTGTAAACCATAACCTTAATAATTCTAACGTTAATAATCCACAGATTATAATTTTCAAAAGTCATAAAATTTATATCTATAACATACAAAGGCATAACAATTATTATTCAGAAATATTGTAAGCTATATATTTTAAAGTGCTAATTATTTTTACCCATACCGTTTCATTGTCTAAAATTAATAATGGTATTTTTCAATATTTCGAAAGTATCGTGCTTGTTTGTAAAATGTTATGTTGAAGAAGTTGACATATTATGACTACAAATGGTAATCTTCAGTGAGCGAGCGAGCGAGCGAGCGAGCAAAATGGGTCGGAGCAGAAGCGATTTGGATTGGTTAGGTTCAGAAGGCTAAGGTTGGAGCGAAGCGAAGCGTAGCTCCCGCCTTAGCCTTCGATGTTAGGTCTTTTTTTTGTAACAGCGCAGAAAATCTTGCTTGGTTGTAAGATGTTATGCTTGATTATCGTCTTTTAATGTTAGACATTATGAATTTGAGGATTACCTGACCACATTTCGTATAATTAATTTAAGTTAAATTTACTTTCCGCAATTTTCGCCCTTGCACAAGTTAGATATTTAAATTTTATGTATATTATTGTTATGTTCAACAAGTTTAGAGATAATAATCGTTATTACAAGTAATATTATTACCTGTAACATTATGAAGTATAATACATTATGACATAAACAGTTATGAATTTAGTTTTTATGACTTTCGACAAATATGACCAGTGAAAATCGGAACTCAGAAATTATTCCTATTAATATATGACTAACAACATTATGACTAGTAATAATTATGACCAAAAACGTTATGGATTGTGAAAATCGGAAATTTAATTTTATGGGAGTCAATATAGACCCATTAATAACACATACGGCGGTATCTTGGACCTTGTCTTGATTAATATGAGCGACGATGTTGTGTGCGTGCAGCACAATATTGACTATTGGTTCCATTGGACGCCTATCATCCTGCGCTCGATGTTAATATCTCTTTCCCCAAAACTAACATTGAGTTTAGGCAGACCTCTGTTCCTAGTTCCACTACCGTTCCCCAAAGCTTTCGGTAAAATTTTAATAAAATCGATTTTGTCTCACTATACTATGATTTAGTTAATATTGATTGGTTAGAAATGTATAGTCTCAGTGAAGTTCAATAGTACTCTGGATAGACAGACATATACCTTTAAGAGCCCCGGTAAATAGTTCTACCCGTTATTAATACCCAAACTGGTACACGTCGGAAATAATTAAAACTATCAGATTAAAATACTTTCATTTGATGAAGTTCAAAAAGCATGAAATTGAATTTAATAGAGAGCTCTTTCGGTATTATCGCAGGCGTGTAAAAGATCTGATTAGTATAGCATACGAATATCATATTGCATTAGTCGAGCGGAAAATCTGTCAGGAGCCGGCGGAATTCTGTAAATATGTGCAGGACAAGCGGAAGAGCAGGCAGCCGCCAGGGTATTTACTTGTACAGAGGCAAGACTGTCTCTAATGAGGAAGCCGTAGAGCAGTTTGCTGAGCATTTTAGCTCGGTGTTCCACCTTAATGTGCCCTCGCTTAGTGTAGCAGAAGCGATGCGGATTGAGACTGTCCATCAAAGCACCTCTCATGTTACTTTTGACCAGGTTACCTCCGACGATTTGCGTAGATCAATCCGTAAACTAAAAATCGCACCATCTCCGGGACCGGACGGTAACTATACATCAGACTGCGTATCGGTGTTAGAAAAGCCCTTACTCCATCTCTTTAATCTCTCTGCTGCCAAGGGCGTCTATCTTTCAACTTGGAAAGTGTCTAGGGTTACGCCTGTCCCAAAAGACCCATCATCCACGGACATAACTACCTTTAGACCTATTGCTATCTTGCCGGCTTTTGGAAAGGTATTCGAGAGCATTATAAATCGGAAAATTTGTCTCCAGGTTTCATCAGGTTTAGACGCGGCCCAGCATGGCTTCCGGGCTAGGCGTTCAACTTGCGCCAATAATACAAATTTTGTGGACTATACGCTTTAGCATTATGGATAAAGCGCGGAAAGTCGATGCGGCCTTTTTTTACTTCCAAAAGCGTTTGATTTAGTCGATCGTGATATTTTACTTAGCAAGCTTTCCGTCTTTGGGTTTTGATTTGGTATGCTTAAGTTGTTAGCTAGTTACCTTAGGAACCGATAACAATACGTTAAATTTGCAGGTCGCTCGTTTAAGGAGTATCCGATCTGGGGTAAGCCTGGGAAGCACGCTAGGACCGACTCTATTCACCATTATGATAAACGACCTCCCTGCAGTTGTCAAAGATGCCCAGTGTCTGTTGTTTGCGGATGACTTAAAGATTTACCATGCGATCAATACGCCTTTAGATTGTGAGGTCTTGCAGTTCGAGATAAATGCAGTGATGAGTTGGGCCCAGAACAGTAAATTGTTTTTTAACGTAAGTAAATGCAAAATAATGACTTTCACAAGATCCAGATTGCCTATTGAAGCAACTTACTGCTTGGAGGGCAATTCATTGTGCCGTGTGCAGAATGTACGAGATCTGGGCCTAAATTTAGACACGAGACTGGACTTTCGCAATCACATTGTTCGGACATGCAGGGGCGCTGGAAAGGCCTTAGGGTTCATCATGCGAACTGCAGCGCCATTCAAGGATGTCAAGGTTCCCATTATATTGTATAATGCTTTCGTGCGTAGTAACCCTTGAATAGAAAATCTCTGGTCTGGGATCCATTTGAAGCTAGCTACACTGTAAAGGGTGCAACGCAAATTCGCACGGTATCTCTACAAAAAGATATATGGGTACTATCTATTCCTGTTTCCTTCTCTTTTTGTGTCGGGCATGGTCGGATTATCCCCCCTGTCTAGTAGCGTAGTGCAGCTTCTTATGCATTATTGTTCGCTATTGCGCAATGGCGTTGATAATCTATTAGCTCTCGAGTAATTGCGATTGTTCTTTCCTGAGCAACATGTGAGGGCCGGGGCTCGTCGCTGGCACCCGCTATTCGCAGCCTTAGAGGGGTTCCGGATGCATGGCACCCGGAATTCTCCCACCGCTAGGGCGATAGATTTAATAAATGCGCTTGTGTGCGAGGTCCAAAACGCTGATGTATTTGCTGACAGCTGGCAGTCACTGAAAATATAAATAAATATGTTCCTATGTTCGTTCTAATATTGTGTGTGTTGTTATTTTAACTTTTTTTTCCTTGTTTGGAATTGTATTTAACATAATAGGTGTGTTAGTTTCCAAACTGTAAGCTTATTATTGTAAATTATAAATAAATAAATAGGAACGCACGATAATGATATTAATCTAGAGCTGTTACAACACTAAATTACAGAAATAATGTTGACATGCGATGATGAAATCCAAACAAATACGTATCCTTTAGTCAGATTAAAACTTTCGTGAGACATTATTTATTAAGACTAAAAATAAGCACGGGGATAGTTGGAGCCAGTCAGCAGGTGGTGAATTTCAGCGCTGTACAGCGCCACCAGATGGCGGAGAGGTCGCCTACATAACTGCCGTATGTCAGGGGGGTGACGGATACTATTGGACACCTGTTCGTCGGAGGTTTAGCATCAGGACAATTTTCCGTCCCCTTACCAAGGTCAGAGATATGCTGCGTTCTCCTAAGGATCGCAATCCGCTCGGTAGCCCAGTCGTATATGCAACTCTTTGTGACTGTGACAATTGTTACGTAGGAGAGACCGGCCGCAACGTTTCCACAGGACGAGAGCACGCTCGTAGTATGGTGTCCTTACACCAATAGCTCCGCGGTGGCAGGGCTCGCCCTGGATATGGGTTCGTCACATCGGTTCACGTTCACGACGTCGTGCCGTAGAAATGTGGCCAGGCCCTAAAACTCACTCCAAGTAATCGGCGCTTTGTCGGAGCAGACGCAGTGGTAGAGCTGCGGGCGCTCCTGCGGCGGCGCCTGGCGGTTCTCGGCGCGCGCCACGCGCCACGCCGCCGCCACGCACGCCGCCGTCACGCTGTCGCCCGGCACCAGGCTAGCCTGCGCGTCGGCGCGGCAGTGCAGCACATGCAGGAGCCCTAGACCTGCTCCGACTATCACCTGAAGAAAATTTACAATTCATATAGGCACGTTTATATAGGGGAACTAATTTTTCCTGAAAAATTACAGTCTGTTTACATTATTCTTTTATTAATTCTCCTTAAAGGGCGCCGTAATGAAAAACTTCTTTTATGACAGATTGAAAGACGCAATACAATTGTTCGTTCCTAAAACGCTAATGAAAAGTAGGAGGCATCCTCAGTGGTATACGGGAGAATTAATAAAACTCTTAAAAGAGAAAGATAAGCTTAGGTCTAGATTCAAATTGTACAAGAACCCCCTAGATGAGATATCATTACGACTAATAGGCAAACGTTGTGATAGCTTAATCAAAGTATGCTATAATAACTATATTTATAATATTGAGGATAGTATTTCCAAAACTCCCAAATTTTTCTGGACTTATCTCCAAAATAAGCGTAATTCTTCTTTAAGCACTTACCCAGCCTCAATGTCTTACAATGGTAGTTCCGAGACTGCCGGAGCCGCGATGTGCGAGCTGATTGCTTCCTTCTTTAAATCGGTCTATACTTCACCCGGTGACACCCAACCATCATCCGCCAGAAATAGCAATTGTTATTCCAACACATTGCATTCTTTTCTCGCGCGAAACTATTTATGGCTGTTTGAAAAGACTTAGTGCATCCAAAGGCTGCGGTTACAACGATATTCCTCCTGTTTTTGTTATAAACTGCGCGCAGGCTATAACTCTACCGTTGCAGATTATATTTAATAAGTCCTTGTCGTCTGGCGTCTTTCCTGATGTGTGGAAGTCTGCTAAGGTTGTACTTATTCACAAGGAAAGCCTCGCCGATCAGATAATCAACTACAGGCCAATCTCTATTTTACCAGTATTTGCCAAAGTTCTTGAGGCATTGCTATGCCCCTACCTTCAAGCGTTCTCTAAACAACTCCTCTCGGCCGACCAGCATGGCTTTACTAAAGGACGATCGACCAATACCAACTTAGTGTCCTATGTGAATACCATAACCGACGTGGTGGACAGGGGCGGCCAGGTCGATGCCATTTATACAGACTTCACTAAAGCATTCGACAGAGTTTCCCATCATCTACTTATTTCAAAACTATCAGCTTACGGCATATGTGGTCCCTTGTTGAGATGGTTTGAATCAAATCTGTCAGACCATACACAAGTGGTTGTGGCAAGGAGTTTGAACTCAGAACCTTACAAAGCCAGCTCGGGAGTCCCTCAGGGTTTCCACATGGGACCATGGCTTTTTAACATATACATCAACGACATTGTTGACTGCATCAAATACTCAGAGATATATATGTTTGCAGGCGATTTAAAACTTGTTAAACGCGTGGATAATGTGAATGATTCAGTGCTTTCACAAGAAGATATCAAAAACCTTTTGACATGGTGCACGAATAATAATATGAACCTGAATGCCAAAAAGTGCCACCAGATTAGGTTCAGTCGCTGTAGAGATAAGTTGTTATCTAACTATCGATATGAAATAAATGGAGCCAAACTTGATAGGGTTCAACAAACAACAACAAGGGACCTAGGAGTCCCTAATTGGCCTGGACCTAGATGCAAAACTTACTTTCATTCCTCATATTGATAGCATAATTTCTAAAGCTTCTAGAACTTTGGCCTTCGTTATTTGGAATGCTAAAGTTTTCCGTAGACCAAAAACAAAAATATACCTATTTAATTCATTAGTGAGAAGTGCACTTGAATATTGTTCAGTGGTATGAGCTCTTCATTACAATGTTCACAAACTTCGTATAGAGCGCCTTCAAAAAAGATTTCTGTGGCACCTAACTTACTGAGGTGGGCTAGCCAAGTAGCTTCGATCCTACGATGACAGGCTAAGCAAATTCTGTATGATGAGTCTTGCGGACCGCCGACGGCTACTAGACTCATTGTTTAACGGTGTCCCGGTGACTGCCCCCGCCTTCTTGCCACTTTTAGACTGTACGTACCGCCCCGATACCCACGGAAACCTGTCAATCTAATGTCAATTCTTTTCTCGACATCCAATCTAAAGAAGAACGCCCCTGTATCACGCTTATCCACATTGAGTACCGCAATTTCAAAACACACCGATGTTTTTGCAGATACTTTTGCTACATTTAATTTTAATTCAAGTTAATTTGAAAATAATTAAAAAGTGTAAACTGTTAAATTGAATATTTGAATAGTTGAAATTGAACATCTTGAATTATATTTCCGTAAAATACTAACACTATATATAAGTTTCAAGATTTAACAATTAGCTATACCTAATAGGTTGTCACCTTAATAGGTTGGACACTTAGCTTATTACTCCTACGGTGTTTTATGTATAATCCATGTGTTGTTGTATCAACCACTGGTGGTCCTTAATAAATAAATAAATAAATCATTTCTAATACGAAGGGCACGAAAATCTTTGATGCAGTTCTTTTTAAAAATAAAATAATATAGCTTTGCAAAGTATAACCATCATCTAATCAACTTAACAGAAAAAAGCGGCCACTATTTTCTATTAAATTGATTAGATGATGGTTATACTTTGCAAAGCTATATTACATAGCATATACGTTGTGTATTAAGTTGCGTAACAACTTATACGGCTTCAATTTTAATAAAATACTTTCCTTTAATAGAAAACACAATAACAGTGATGAGGGCGCCACTGGACGGTCGGCGCCCTCTTAAGTAAAACGATCTAACTTAAGGATTTACGGCAGTTCCCCTCCAGGGCCCATAATTTTATTCCACCCTGTATATTGCTTAATGATAAATATTGTTAAAACTCACCCCCGTTGCTCCATACACGTTGTCGATCCATCCAGCTACTGGATCTTTGGCTGTGCTGATAACTGTAACAACAACATGCAGCATTGTCACTTTCTTGACATACGTAAATCTATTTGGTATGTTCGTTTATAATCTCGAGAGATGCAACGCATATCCGGTTACTGTCCGGTATCCGGCCATGATTTTACTATCAGGCCGGATACCGGATAGTAAAAGTTTGGATCAGAAGTAGGATAAAACAAATAAAAGGCACCAGAAATAAACCAAATGTACGTTAGTTACTAAGTTTAAAGTTAGTTTGTTTTTGTCTTTATATATATACTTATAATTCTACCGTACGTGTGTATGTCACTGAACTCCTCCTAAACGGCTGGACCGATTTGTATGCGCTTGGGTGGCGCCCTGGATGGTTTAGATTCACAAATCAGCCCGGCAGATGGCGCTGCAGGACAACGTCTGACGGGTTCGCTAGTTTAAATATAAAACTTCACGTAACATCACGTTATGCACATTCGATTATTTCCAACTGACGTAATGAAGCGCGTATTTAACGTCTATGGCCTTCCCGCGCACTTACAATTCGTTACAAGTTGAAAATTGCTCGCCGCGCGAAGGCCGCGCAAGCTAACATGACTTTAGAGATAGCTCGTAAGCGGCCGGCGTCCGCGGCAATCCGGCCAATAGGATTAGTCTGGCTTTACCACTATGAAATCTAACAAGTCATTTATAGTAGTAATTCTTTTTCTTGTCCCGATCGCATTAGCTACTTATCTGACAAACAAAGCCATTGTCTTTCATTATGAAGTGTAACCGAAAATCTCTACTTTGAAATAGAAAGTAGTACCTTCAAACACTATTTAACACAAAGGACATGTCTAAGGTAAAAAGGTTCACATTAAAACACAGATCATGTCAGACGTTAAAAATTTGGCATTTAAAACGCTTCTATGTGTACTTTATTGCTGTTTTAATACAAAATGTTCAACACCTGGCAGGCCCTGTTTTAATGTAAACCTTCTTACCCTAGACATAAAGACGCCGTTTGTGTGAAATAGTGTTTGCAGTTACGACCTTCTATTTCAAAGTAGCGATTTGCGGTTACACTACACAATGAAGGACAAAAGCTTTGTTTGCCAGATAAGGAGCTAATGCGATCGGGACAAAAAAAAGAATGAAAATTAAGAATGAAAATGAAAATGAAAATATTTATTTTGCAAGTAGGCCACATGGGCTCTTTTACAAGTCTGAAGCTACCAGCGCTTCGAAAGGTGACATCTGCTGAGAAGAAACTACTACTAAAATTACTACTATAAAAAATTACTACTATACTTATAGACGGTCGGACCACAGCCACTGGTAGACCCTGCGAGTACCTCTGCAGGACATCTTCGGCTACTGCTTTCGTGTAAACGTAGGTGTTTGGGTAGTCTCCGATAAGTCTGGAAAGATAATGGTCCAGTGTTAAAACAAAACTCCGTACAAAGTTGATTTTAGTTTTAAAATTCAGGGGAAAGTTACAAACACTGAAAAAGTTTTATTATTTGGACGGTCGGAGTAGCGTCGTATCGTAGGTTCAGAAAAGTTACAGTGCATCTATTATACAGGATGTCAGGATGGTTCTCAAAGCCGGCGGCTACACGTAGAGTAGATCAATATAAATATATCTCTATACTTAATTTTGTATTTTACTTATCATTTGACGATCTGGGATAAATTATAAGAAGGAAAATATATTAAAATGTTCGTAAGGTGATACTTACTTAGTCAGATTCCGGCAGCTTTCAGAACCAATTCCCGACACCTTGATATTTATCTTTCATAATCAAACATGTTGTTTCTCTTCCTAGAAAATAGGTGTTGGGGGGCGAAAATTTACAAATGTTGTCAGGAGCGCTCATAACCCTAGCTACGACGCTGCTGTCGACATAATGGTGAACAGTTCTTACCCCGGTGTGATGTTATTGATAACCTTCTCGTCCAGACTCTCAGCTAGGTAGATCAGTTTGTCTCCCGAGATAGGACTCTCGTAGAACACCTCGTCAACCTCATTCCGGGTGCAGTTACTGCGAATGTCAATACAAACATTAAACTATATTTTGTAAAGGGTACCTTTGAAACATTGGAAAGAACCGTGTGTCTATTCTCATGTCAACCTGGCTAGGGCCGCTCGCTTGAAATTTGATACCCTAAGATCCCTCACACACGACGAATGATGAAGGTTCACAATGGACGAAGGTCTCCAGTTACCTGTAAGCTGTGGATATGTGGACCAAGGCCTTTAATTTAGTACATGCTCTAGCTAGCAACAGCATCTCTCTGGTCCCGCGTACGTTGATGTTCACAGCTTGCCGGAGAGCCTCATTGAACCTGACGGTGGCAGCTCCGTGGAAGATCACCTCCACCTGGAGTTGCGGAATTAAAAACCGTTGTAAAAGTTCTGTATATGAGATCAAGCCTACCAAAATAGATACTTGACAGCCGGCCCTTTCTTATAGCGACACTAGTGACATCCATTATCGAAAGGAGCACCCAACAAGCTATTAACGCCGCTGTGTCAAATAGCAGAATTAATTTGACAATCCATGCTAATATTATTAATTTTAATGCAAAAGCAACTGTCTGTCTGTCTGTTACACTTTTACGGCCAAGATAACCAGCCCATCCAATCAATATTTTTATCTATATGTCTTGATTTGCTGGTTATCTGAGTTACGTGGGTTAGTTTGTTTACATTAAGTGAAGTTCCTAATCGAATAGAGTATATCAACTAAAGCTTGCAAATATTCGGTGATTTCGATATTCGAATGTTATCAGTTTTATTGCCTTTAATAAAGAGATGATTGCGTTTTTACATAAATAAAAAATAAAATATGAAAACACTGACAAAAGATGATAACAGAAACCATGTAAGTATATTTAGTTTTTATAGCGCCTCATGTCTTTATTCATAAATCATAAACCAGCGAGTTTGGCCAGTAATTGTTCTATGTAATGTTTCGACAAGCGAGAGTCAAGCAAAGGCAACACCGCGAGAGAGAAATACGGTTACGCAATGCGGTGTAGGATGTAAAATAGAACTATAAAAAAATCAAATATTCCAAAAAAATCTCCTTATTATTTGAATAAAAATATCAGGCGAATATTCGGATAGCAACAAAACGTTTGCTAGTCACCTCGTCCATAATCTTCTGGCGGTCCATCTCACTGATGCCAAGCCCGAGCTGCCCCACGTCTCCCTCTACGATGCTGATCTGGCTCATGAAGTCCGGCCGTTGCTTGTGAAGTTTCTCGTATAGCTGCATTCATAGAATGGTTTAAGAGGATATATTGACGTTTTTTTGTCACCGAAATTTTAGGTGCAAATACCAAATAGAATACCGCATATAAGTTCCGACAAACTCAGAAACTCTTGAGTTTGATTGTCGCTTCACTTAACCGAAATGCATACAATATACCACAAGTATTAATGTAACATTATGACGGGACTTGGCCATCACCACTTCCATGCACACTCACCGCATCTTCAAACTGCTCTTGAAGACGTTTTTGCACGTCCTTATTCTTCTTCGGTCTCGCAAGAAGGTAGATTTTTTTTATGTCTGGGCATGATCTGGATTAAGAAAGAAATCTGTGAGTTTTAAAGCTTTCTTTACACATAAAAATTAATTATAAATAAATATAGTTCACAAAATACCTATAAAAAAACACTCTTTGTCCGTAACGCACTAAAAATAGAAAATACCCTTGTCACCAAGATAATGTATTGCGAAGCAGCGTTGCCAACTTTTAAATAAAAAAGTTGCTAGACGTACCACATGCCACAAAGTTGCTAAGTAAATAATTCTAAACGTTGCTAACAGAAAGTGTAAAAAAATTGTAAGAAAAAAATAGCAAAAATAAGCTTTTTTATATTATTTTTCTATTTGTATTGAAATCTTAAAATTTTGAAAGTAGAAAAGGGAAAGTATGGATGACACACGCAACGGTCATTTTAATGTTTCAATCAATTAAATATTGAAATGTAGTGTACGGCTTCTCTGTTTTCCAATATACTTTTGCAAAAAGTCTGAATAGCAAAAGTTGCTAGAAAATCTGCTAGATGCCAAATGGTTTTTTTTTGCAAAAGATGCTTAATTAAGCTACATTGACAAGACAGGGTCGTACCCGTTCGATAGATACCCTACTTTATAGGGAAACCCAAACGAAAGCTTTTGGTTTTGGTAAGTGCTTCGTCGAATTAACTGTATCGAATTCGTTAGCCTTTCATTACGGTAAGTCGACGATATTATGCTTACCGACCGAATCGTTAGGGTTTGTGAATCCCAGACTATCAAATAACTCCAACGTAAATCTCTTTAATGGTATCCGGTTCCGTGCCCCTGTTCCCAATAGGAGGAATTCAAATTCAAATTGAAATTATTCAGCAAAATGGCCACCTGTGGGTTCTTTCACTTGGCACATGAATCAATTAAAATGGGTTGAATGTACCAGCACTTCGACAGAACCATCATTACTGACAAGCGCCGCAAGAAATTCAGTAGATAATCATCTTATCACGTCGAAAAATTGATTTACATCATATATAAAAACCCAAATTACATTAAACAGAAACATCACAAAGTATTAAAGCAATAAATGATAATACAATAAAATACAATACTCTTTATTGAACACCACAAAAAGAACAGAAAAGCATACACTAACAAAATAAAGTTAGAGAACAAAAGGTGGTCTTATTGCTAATAGCGATCTCTTCCAGACAAATATACAGAGAAAATAATGAGCAAAATAGTTTAACTTCGGCAGGTGGTGCTGAAGTTAAAATATTTTCTAAATTTACAAGCACTCACAAACACTAAAATATATTTGTGTATATGTGTGTATATATATATATATATATATATATATATATATAATTATATACATGCAGATACATATACCTACATTATGTAAGGATTTGCTAATAATTCAGCCAAAGTACGAAGAGAATGAAACATAAATTACAGTAAAACTAAAAGTATAAAATGTTACAGCGGAAGGGATAGATAATGCTCCTCAAGTCTATTGTTAAACATAAAGTGAGATTTAGCTTACCTTAAGAGGGCGCCACTGGACGGTCGGCGCCCTCTTAAAGCTAAAGGCAGAGCATTCTGCAGCCTGATAGCGCAAAAAGTAAAGGAATTAGAGGAGAATTTTGAAGATAAGAGTACACATAAAATAAAGTTTTGCGAACATCTAGGAGAAATGAAATAGTTAAATCGCTCCTTGAGATAGCGAGGGGTTGCAGGATTAAAAAGAATATTATAAAGAGAGTTAAAGATATGAGATTTACGCCAAAAACGGATGGGAAGCTACTTGAGTTTAAAACGGAAACTGGAAACATGGTCATATTTCCGTAAGCCAAATATGAACCGAATGCATAAATTTTGAATACGTTCAAGCTTGTTCAATTGTTCTTCAGTAAGACCTGGATAGCAAACATCAGCATAATTCAAAACAGGAAGAAGTAAGGTTTGAGCAAGCGCAATTTTAGTAGATATAGGAAGAAAGTTCTGAAGTCACCTCAGGAACCCCACAGCAACAAACATCTTCCGGCTGACCTAATTCACTTGAGGTATTCAGAATAGAGTACGGTCTATGATAATACCAAGATTTTTAACGTATCCTGCGTAAGGTTTCATGACAGCATCGAAAATAATAGGAGGAAGATTGACAAAATTTACTCTCGATATAAGTTTGGAGCTGCCTATTACAATAACTTGGGTCTTTAATGGATTAACTATTAGACCATAATTACTACTCCAGTGTGAAATGCGTACCAAATCATTATTAATTGTTACGTTGATAACAGAATAGTGATCACCAAGTCCGCTTAGAGAATAAATTTGGAGG
Source organism: Tortricodes alternella (assembly GCA_947859335.1). Classification (NCBI taxonomy): domain Eukaryota; kingdom Metazoa; phylum Arthropoda; class Insecta; order Lepidoptera; family Tortricidae; genus Tortricodes; species Tortricodes alternella. The sequence goes on from OX401975.1 coordinate 17,599,354, forward strand.
TCATCGGCATAAAGGTGATAGATGAAAGGTTATGATCATTATTAACACTAATGAAAATAAAATCGATTGTTGAATAATCAACATGAACAACTATAAAATATAGTACACAAAACACTATGAAATCTCTCTAGTCAGGTTCAGATATCGCACAAAACTAATAAATTAAAAATTAACAAATTTAATTGGTCCTTGCGAGCATGAACCGTCTGTACCCCACAGACAGCATCCGTTCACGATTATGACGCGTATCTCAGCCATCAAACTTTGAACTATGCACAGCATTGTGATTGTACCCGAGTTATGGATATTTTTTATTTATATATGAATAGAACCACCGACCGTGAAGCAAGATCCATGCGATCGATTGGTAGGGCTCCAGAGGAAGCTTCTGACGATGCGTGCATTGTCCACTTTCTGAATATGACTATTGATTAAGACGTTCAGCGAGAGCCTCTTCAAGTCTTCAACTTATTATTAATAGACTCGACGTTGGGCGGATCGCCAGAATCCTCCAGCAGTGGTCAGTCAAAACCATTCCACGAACATACCTGAGTAACTTCTCAATCAGTAGCTTCCCGAGGAACCCAGTGCCTCCCGTGAGAAGAACAGTGGTTCCCGAAAAGAACTTCTGTATCTGGGACTCCCCCCTTGCTTCTGTTTCGTCCACCATGTCCAAGAAAGTGATATCCCCGCCCTGCTTCTGGGCAATATCTCGGTCGCTTGCAGCCTCCATCATAGCTGGAAAAAATACTTGGTTTAATACATAATGTCTAGTAAAACAGATGAGGAATTTTTGAACTTTAAAAATTAAAATCTATGTCATGGGGTGTCTTTAATATATTTGAACTACTTTTATCTCATCTTTGGTAATTAAAAGACGAAACTGATTTCTGGATTTTAAAATATTTGTAGTAATTAAGATTTGCGAAACAATTTGTTGAATATAATGTAAAATACTTTATCTACACCCATATCATAAAACCTCCATTGGTTAATCAAAAACCGTATGAAATGACCACCATTTTGACAACCAATTAGGAAAAACCAGTGCTGCGATAAAGAAATAACATGACTTCTTTATCGTTTTTAGTAAAGAAATGAGATTAAATTTGGAACAGCTGTCAAAACTCAAGTAGGTCTCTATTCTAGTATCCATAGATATTAAAACAGTTATTGATACGAAACGTCAATTCAGTATGTTTTTTTAATATAAACTGCACAATATTTGATCTCGAGTGACGTGAGAATAGAGACTTCATCCGTTTGTCTATGATTAAAAAAAAAATAGTCTTGACGGAGATCCGCCATGTTGGTGTTTTGCTGAACGAAAGTAGAATTGTTTTTGAATTGAATAGAAAAAGTTGTTTATAATTTACATTTTAGTTGAAAATATTAATAGTAAGTAGTCTTCTCGGAGTGTGTGTGATGTGAAAATGCGCCGGATATCGGAAATATGCAGCCACGATTGCAACAAATAACTTGTTGCCAAAAAATATTGTTTCTGAACCCATCATGGAGGATTTATAATATGTGTGCAGATAAAGTTATGTATGCAACTCCGCATTATTTGGCCTTAATACACACGTGCGATCTTATTATGAAACTCGCCTATCGGCTCGTTTCATAAAACCGCACTAGTGTTTTAAGGCCTATCATTATGCAACCGTTGCATAAACTACTATTTTCTAGTAGGTAAATGAATATAAAAATATTAACACTAGTAAATGAAAATTCATATTCTTTACTTAATCAACTTACAAGTATAATAACTCTGAAATAAATTCTTATTAAATCATTAAATCAATACATATAAAATAGGACCGTGCGTGACTCACTTATAAACAACGCACAGCCTAAATGGGTGATCCTAGAGGTTTGAAATTTAGAGGAGATATTCCTCGAGTACCCTAGAGGTGCACTAAGGAGGGACTTTTTGAAATTCTACCCCTAATGGGGTGAAAAGAGGTGATAAATATTGTATGGACAATAACCCGGGCGAAGCTGTGGCGGTTCCACTAGTGAGCTTATAAAATTCAAGTTAAAGTGTGTCTTTTTTGTTCTTTATATGTTACTAACGGACCCGGCAGACGTCGTCCTGCCCGGGAAAGCAGCACCATTGTAAGGATAGCTTTTGCCTGTGACTTCGTCCACGTACAACTGCCAAACATTTTGAGTTTTAATATATTTATAATTATGCGAGTGCTTCGTCATAGCGACAACGTTAGTAGCTCAACACTCTAGGGTCAGATGAAAAGTCGGGTGCAACCGCTCACACAGCTCACACTCGAACACGCAACGTATGGAATTAACTGATACTGTCAGGGGACTTCAAGGAGTCAATAGGTTTTTAAAGGGTCGGCAACACGCATATGAAGCTCCTGGTGTTGCAGGCGTCTATAGGCTACCATAACCACTTACTATGAGGCGGGGCATACGCTTTTTGCCACCGTCGTGGTATAAAAACGAAAAACGCTCTTGCAGTTTTCAGTCTCTCTTTGTTTCGCCATGACCATTAATATTATAAGATCCAAGGTCAGACACTGCAGACTGCCCGAGTTGATCTGCACACGGAATGCTTCTCCCATGGCCATATTTACGTTGCGTGCTCGAGTGTGAACGGTTGCACCCAACTTTACATCTGCACCCCAGAGTGTCGAGCCGTACCGCCGTCTCTATGACGAAACACTGGCATAATATTTTAAGTAATTTATCACTGCAAATTGCACAGCTCTACGTGGACGAACTTTACTTAATATACTACTAATATTATAAATGCGAAAGTTTATGTGTGTGTATGTCCGTCTGTATGTTAGCTCCGTAGTCGTTCAAAAGTTATACGCTTACATACATTTCTGAGATTCATTTTTATTTATATATTTTTTTCTTCCAACTACTTACACTTTGATTTCATCTTTATGGCCTTAATACTCAGCACAAGGCAGCCCTTATTTGCTCTAGAGCAATAAAGTTGCATAAGGTAAAGGCACCTATTACCGTGGTAGTTAAGCAAGTTTTCAAGTAAGAGCCAAAAATTAAGGGTATTTAGACAGCGTAACGAGGGTACGGATTTTTTTAATGAAAGTATATAGATTTAACTTATTATTTTGTAGGTTTTTGGTCTAATTCTAGGTAGTAACTAATGGTTAAATATTTATTAAAGCCAAAATGTCGAAATCCCCTATTACCGTGTTATAGGACAGACTGTGACCCTAATACCGCGAATTTGGTTCCTATTACCGAGGGTAAGAATTAATGATAGTTTAGGTTCCGTACATTTGTTTGACACTTTTTTTTTTGTTTAAGAATATTCAAATAAAAATGAGGACTTACTTAAAGTTTTATAATAATATCAATAAAATTATAATAATCAAACCATTAAATCGAAAACCGTTGTTTGGTTACAACGTAACTAATAATAATTTTAATAACAAATCAAAAACATAATGACTTCAAACTAGAATTGAAATTGATTTTACCGTAGCATTTGAGCCCAAAAAATATATATACCTACCTACTCTTAGTCCCACTCATACAAAAAGCATAGCGGAGTAGGAAGAACAACAGATTCTGATAGATAAGCAATACTACCAAAATCAAAATACTGGTTATTTCAATGAAATCAGAACCACGGTACCCTAAATTAATTATTTCATTACGTTGTCACTCGGTAATAGGTAATATTAGAGGAACCTATCTCCGACTCTTACTAATCATGAATAAGTCGGAATTAGGTTCCCATATATACTATTACCGAGGGTTATCTGTGTATACCATCGGTAATAAGTTTAATTAACAGTGCTGTAAATCCTAATTACGACCCATAAAAAAAATAAGAAGTAGTGAATTTGGTAAAACAGATAGATAAAATATACTTCAATTTGCTTATAAAACCAAACTCATAAAAGTAGATAGTAAATGTTTGATTTTATCTGTATATTTAAACGACTTTTTAATTTAAGGGTGTCTATAGAAACTACTAATATAGTGCTTAGGTTTGTATCAAAAATTAAGACCTTCTTGTATATTTTTCATACCACGGGTATAGCTCTTTAGCTGCTTAGATAGATGAAGATTTTAATAACACAAAAAATTTAGATACTTAACCGACAATAAATTTAAAAAATAATGCCAACTGAAACTACGGTATTTACGTATTACCGTGGTATACCTCGGAATTAGGAGCCACAGTGAAAAATGGATCCAAATACCGAGGTATTTTATATTTTATTTTTTACGTATTCCCAAAAAAAATATCAGAAAAATAGTATTTCGAAGTCGCAAACGAAACTATAATAAATCTCTTAAAAAACATAGAATTAGATCAGTTATTACAATTATAACGCAAATCGCTAAGTAAGATGCGAGTTCAGTTACGTGTGGCCTAATGTGTTTGTATGGGACAAGCTGCTCCTGCGCCGCCGTTGCCAGAATTGACGAGTTGCAAGTTCTTTGCTTGATACATACGCACCCTCGCCAGTAAATCCAATAGACAACTAAGGATGCTTTGATGTTGTGAAAAAAGATTCTTAATCAGTCAAGCCGTTTGCTAATAAAACACGTATTTAAAAACACCACGATAATGGGTGTCGATTTTGATGGGGTCGTTAATAGGTGCCTTTACCTTATCTCTATGCAAAAAATCACATCGATCAGCCGCTGCACTACCTGCGAAAGAGACGGATGCGTATGTGCACAACAAACCCTCTATCTCACTCATTAATTAGTCATCGCAACTCGCCGTCGAGTGATGTTCGATCATTGGCGTACTTTCACTCGACTCCATGGTGATGTAACCCATTGACAAACGCATTATTAAACATTCAATGTCATGAATTTCTAGGTCAGTTTATTTTGAAATTTTGAGGAAGTTATAATCAGACCCCGTTATCAATGGTGAAAATTTACATACATACATACATAGCATCACGCCCGAAATCCCTAATGGGGTGGGCAGAGCCACAAGACTACTTGTGGCCACGTTCGATTAATTAGTCCTAAGATGGTATGAAGAAACGTATGGTATCAGGTAATCAGCCTATCGCCCATACAGATAGTCCACCATGTTGGAGAGGACCCGTCCCTTAGTCGACTTTTACGACATGCCAGGATGATAAGCATCTGCACGCATTCTATGCTATTTCTTCACTCCCAGTGCAGCAGAGGAGTTTAAAAAATTTAAGGAAATGGAATCATAGGGTTGTCACATAGTTGTGACATATTTGGTAGGTATAAAAGTTATACTAAATTTACGACCCATTTCCGCGTCGGATTCGGTTTATTTCCAATTTCGCCATCAGCTCCGTTTTAAACTGACAAAATGCGACAAGATTACCTAAATAAAAAATTACGTATTTATTTGACATCAAACAATTTTGAGAAATCAATGACAATTGAGTACCTACCTAATATGGAGTTTAACAACCAAATGAAACCTTTTTTATGCCCGTTGGCTTAACCTATGAATAAAATAAGTATATTGTTTACATCAAATTATACACGTCAAAAATATGAATGTAAAATTAATGTGCAGTACCAAACTGTGACCAAACCTAGCATTTTCATTAAATTTTCACCACTGATAAATACATTATTATTAGTACACTAGAAGCTATCTCAACATGCGTAGCAATGCTTTGTTAATAATTTTTTGGTCATATAAACTTTCCTGGGCGCGCACAGCACCCCAAAATTCACCATAGTCGGATGAATGATATAGGTAACGCATAGGAGACGAACAAGAAACAAGTAGAAAAATATTAGGTACTAATAGTACTAATGTTTATTTGAATTTCGCGCTTTGCGCCGCGCAGTATATAACTCACGTTATGCCACTCGCGCTCTCCTGCGTGGGAGTTATCGCGCTGATATCTGTAGCATCATCATTAAAACTAATTCCACAAACACAAGGGCCTCGCAAAGATCTACCCGCCCGGAGCCTCGCAATGGGCAAAGCCGCCCCTGAAACTATGTGTGTGTGTGGCAAAATGTCCGGCATAGTATAACGCTGAGGTTTTATTTTACGGCTCGGCAACCCTGTCTCTAACTCTCAATTGTATTTATATAAATTAGGAAAAGAATATGATGTGATGACTTACCTACGGCACTAAGAATAGATGTGATCGGTCACTATAGGCCTCAAAGCTTAAGGTGACCCAAATGGCGATGGAGAGAGCTATGCTCGGAGTATCGCTGCGAGATCGAATTAGAAATGAGGAGATTCACAAAAGATCTATAGTAACCGACATAGCCCAAAGAAGCTTAAGTGGCAGTGGGCCACACATTGCTCGTAGAACAGATGGCCGATGGGGTCGAAGACAAACCCACATTAGACTCATGACCTGGCGCCTTATTCGGGAACGCTAAGTGATTCTGTAGCGACTCGTAAGCCAGATCTCTCATCTCGCTCTTACGCATTTCGCGTCGTGCGGAAGAGTGGAATGCGAAATATGGCTTACGAGTCGCTACAGAATCACTTAGCGTTCCCGAATAGAGGCGCTGATAAAGATTGCGGATCTCCGCTGGATGCCAGCAGCACAGAATCGGTCGTTGTGGCGATCATTGGCAGAGCAGAGAGGCCTAAGTCCAGCAGTGGACGTATTTCTGTTAAAATGATGATGATGACGCATTAGGAAACATTGTGGGGCGTTGTGGGAACTGTGAAATACAGTGGAACATTTATTACGCAAATTTATCAAATTAAAATACTTCGCAGTTAATGACCGAACACAATAAGAAACATAGATAATTAACTAATTGGGAATTCTGTGCGCACCTAAATAATACATTAATAATTCATTGGATGATTATAAATACGGCCTATTTATTCAGGAAACGTATCTATTGAAAACAATTAAACCCACTTTAAAATGTAGGTTTTTTTAGTTAAAAACTGTCGATAGAAAAAGTATTCACCTGTCACCATACAGTTCATCATACCATCTTAGGACTAATTAATCGAACGTGGCCACAAGTAGTCTTGTGGCTCTGCCTACCCCATTAGGGATTTCGGTCGTGATGCTATGCTATGTAGAAAAAGTATTCCGGTTTTCGAGATATTTTTCGGAATGCGTTTTTTTTTTCTTTTTTTCTGTGTGGCGCTCTTTAACCTAATTTTGTTTTCGGTATTGATTATTCCTTATTAAATTTTCTATAAGATGTGTATTATAGTTTTTCAAAGAGCACATTTCCATCTCGATACATATGAGCTTGAAAACTTTTGCACGAAACAAAAATTGTATGTATGTAAAACTCTTTATTGTACATCAAAAACACCTTAAAAATACAAAAATAAAAATAAAAAAACCGGACAAGTGCGAATTAAACTCGCGTGGAGAGGGTTCCGTTCCGTACATGATTATCTGCAATTTACTAGGTTACTTTAAATACCATAGACTTCTTATAGGTTTTCCTGTAATATATAGGTAAAGAACTATTTTCTGTATTTTTTTCAAAATTTTAGCCCCAGTAGTTTCGGAAATAAGGGGGGGGGGATGGTCAATTTTCGCCTATTTTCCTAAATAACTTCCAAACTATTTTACTTAAAATTCAGAAAAAAATATATTTAAAGTCCTCACAATAAACCCTTTCATTTGATATGTCACACAATATAGATTGCATAACTTTTTTTTTTAATTTTCTGATTTACCCCCCAAAAGTGGCCCCCATGTTTATAATTCATATATTTACGTCACGCGTCCGTGTTGCGGTCACCAACTTACATATGTATACCAAATTTCAACTCAATCGGTCGAGTAGTTTCGGAGCAAATTGGCTGTGACAGACGGACAGACAGACAGACAGACAGACAGACGCACGAGTGATCCTATAAGGGTTTCGTTTTTTCCTTTTGAGGTACGGAACCCTAAAAAGGCGAACTTATCCCTTTAAGCCAGCGCTCAAACCCGCAGGTGCTACCACCCTTAATAAAAGACCACTTACCACCCGATGCGGTCGTCGCGTTAGGTTCACCAACCGTGACGATTTTTGTTATTTTTCTTAACTTAACTTTCTCCGTGGGGGGGTGGTGTGGCGACATGCCTTTATTAGTATAGATGTGTCACCACCTTAATTAATATTGTGTAGTAGCAACACCGCGTTTCTCGGAAGATACTTTTTCTTCCCGCTACCAACTGAACTGAACTGAACTATCAAACGCCAAAGCCTGTCGTCAAACCAGTCAGAATTTCACCACGGAATATGTCTAGGTTCGGTTTCGACACGGATGGCCGGTTGGCGATCTTTGCATATTGCGGCCAAAGGGCATGACGACATCCGCGGATAGCGGACTCGGAATTACCACCATCGAAATGAGATTCTCTTTAGGCCCTAAACTGCCACGTTTTCTAACGTGCGCAGCGGCTGATGATAGGTCTTTTTAGGGTTCCGTACCTCAAACGGAAAAAAGGAACCGGGCCAGATAACTTTGACGCATATTGTTTTTTTTACACTTAGCGCCTGTACTAAAATCTACAGCAAAGATATAGTAAAAATTATTTACTATGCGTTAGATATCAGTACCTACGTCTATCGTCCTTACATATTTGACTAGTTTGATTGACAGATGGCCGAATTCAGAAAGGCCACTCAAATTGATCTTTAATTAAATTTACGTTTCAGTGACGTTTCTGTATAGATTGACAACTAGTTGACAGACATTTAACTATTTAATATCTGATAAAATGCTTAAGTAGCGTTTCTGAATTCGGCCAAGAGACGCAATGAACGACAAACGACTACAGATGTAGTGCATAATTAGTTTCCATCGTGTTTTATCGGAAAAGTTCGTATTTATCGTGCTCTCTCAATTAGCTTCAGCAGGCCCCTAATTCTCGGTGCATTCAAGATAATCTCACAATCGAGATTAAACGTCAATGCATACAGTCATTTGATACAACTGTATGAATCTGAAGTTTAATCTTGCAATCGACGTCATCTCGAATACATCCAGAATTGGGGGCCAGTACCCATCATACCATGGTGTCATTTATCATTTTGACATTTGACAGTAAATAATAAAGTTTCATATTGATAAATATAAACATGTCACTCATTTAATACAATAATTAAATGACACTTCGGGTCCCGTTGTCTTCCGATTGAGATCCGAGTTTTACCGATGGAAACATATTATTCACTATATCTGTAGCGGGCATATCGTGTTAGCTCCCCAGGATAGATTACTTATCTCTATATAATGAAATCCCGAATTTTTTAATCCCAAACTAAAATCAAAGTAAAACAGAACCCATTTTCATTTGTCTGTCTTGAAAATTATGAAAATGATAGTACGGAGTTATAATTCTTCGGAGAAATTAATGATCTTTCGAGATTACAATCAGTCGGATTTTGAATCCTTGACGAAATAAAAAAGCTTTCAAAACATTTGGCTACTGAAAATATGGTGAACGAAACTTCGGGCAAACTATTTATTTTCGGAGTTCTAATAGTCAATATTACATTTTTCGAGGGTAAAATAGGTAACCTCTTTCTCTTAAGCTATTTAAATTGTTTGTGTATCCTCTTGCAGTGTTTTTCTCATTTACTTCAAGGTTAATTGGAATAGATCCCTTAAAAAGTTAAGTAAGTAAGTAAGTTCGCCTACATTCCGCTGTCCCCGGACGCCCAAGATACAGGCCCAGCCTAGTTTGGGGTCCGTCGGATATTAGCGTTAAGGTAAAATTATAGCTTAAGAAAATTGTTAAATTGTAACTTGTAACTTTGATAACTTTGAAAATAAATTTTATTCTTTATTCTTCTTTCTTTTATTTAATATTACATGTGCATTTGTTTGCGTGTTACTGTTTTTATGTGCAGTAAAAAGTTTACGTATCTAAATTTTCACGTCAAAGTCTATTTTTAAGGGTCAGACACAGGAAAAGGTTAAATGACACAACCCCGTAACTAAACAATGTTTATAATTAAATATTTAAATAACGAAACTCATACAACGCTATTTAATAAATCAAATTAAATACATTACCAACCAAGACATCCGTAAATAATTATTCCAAATTTTAGACATTTTTACCTATTTCCCTATAAATAAATATTAGTTACAATAACGTTTAATAACTTTAATTTTAGGTTAACATCCGCTTTCTTTACCGTGTCAGTTTTCACCTTTCGACCAGATGCTATTATTTGGCAAACACATTTGTATGTCTTTTTAACTAAATATAGGGTTATCTAACATATCAACCGGCTGCATTCACGATTTTTCCGATGAAAGCTCCAAAAATGACGTTTATCTACTTATAAAAGCGTAGTACTAATTTAGCTGGTTCAGAGATTGGTATACCCTCAATGCTGCATCCAGCAAATCAGAACAGCGTTTTAACTCTTGCTTTTTTTCAAGATACTATCATATCCTTTTTTAGGGTGCCGTACCTCAAAAGGAAAAAAGAACTGAACCCTTATAGGATCTTTGGTGTGTCTATCTGTCTGTCTGTCCGTCTGTCACCGCCAATTTGCTCCGAAACTACTGGACCGATTGAGACGAAATTTGGTACAAATATGTAAATCGGTGGCCGCAACACGGATGCGTAACGCAAATAAATGAATTTTAAAGATGAGGGCCACTTTTAGGGGGCAAATTAGAAAATAAAAATAAAACTTTTTCAAAGTATATCGTGTGACATATCTAATGAAAGGGCACGTTGTGGGAATCTTAAATATATTTTTCTTAGAATTTTAAGATAAATAATTTGTATATTATTAAGGAAAATAGGCGAAATTTTACCATTACCACCCCACCTTCCTTCTCCGAAAGTACTGGCCCTAAAATTTTGAAAAAAATAGTTAAAATACTTATTTCTCTATAGATTACAGGAAAACCTATAAGAAGTCTATGGTATTTAAATTAACATAGGAAATTTTAGATAATCATGTACGGAACGGAACCCTCTCCACGCGAGTTTAACTAGCACTAGTCCGGTTTTTTTTATTAGGTCAAAAGGTTAGAAGCTTATATCAACTCCTTTCTAGGCCTCTGCATATTGAATTACAAACTAATATTGTAATTGCTTGCGATTTTCACAAATGTTTGCTTTGCAATAGGCCCCCGGTCGAAATGTCCCACACAATTCTTTGGCACTCTAAAATAATAAATAAGAAATTTCCACAAAAATGTGCTACCACCAACAATGTCATACATAAAACTCCAAACAAGTCATACAAATTTAAAATACATAATGTTCCATGACTACGGTTCACAAAACTATACTTCGGTTTTTTTAACATGGCAATTATAGTATACAATGTTGGCACGTCTTTTAGTCGAAAAGTAAGAAGGTAATTGTTATTTACCTACTTGCTTGTTACAAATATTTATTTAATAAAAGCACTTTTCAAAAAAACTAGATTGTTAACCATAAATGTCGTGAAAAAAAAACGAAGTATACACGCAAGGCGATCTTCATTATATATATGTAACTATAGGTTTAGATTTTATCACCATGTTACATTTTTTACCTGCTCTCTCTCTCTTTCTCTTGGTTCTTCAAATTATACGGAAAAAAAAATATTTATTCGACAAAGGCTATAAAAAAACTAATTGTATATTCAAAAATTTTCAAAAGCATACACAGTAAAAATGTCATACATTTTTTCCAATAATAAAATGACACATTGCTTTCGGAACACATTGTATATACACGATAAGCACCAATAGTTTGTGATGTACCATTAGTGGCAACTTTACCTCGCCATGGCTACTTTACGTGGCCATTTTACCTATTTGTGGCCGCTATAACACGCCGCGGCTACGTGACCTCCTTGTAGTAAGTTTACAACGCCGTGACCACTATAACACGCCGCGGCTACGTTACCTCCTTGTGGTAAGTTTACAATGCCGTAACCACTATAACACGCCACGGCTACGTTACCTCCTTGTGGTAAGTTTAGAACGCCGTAACCACTATAACACGCCGCGGCTACGTTACCTCCTTGTGGTAAGTTTACAATGCCGTAGCCACTATAACACGCCACGGCTACGTTACCTCGTTGTGGTAAGTTTACAGCGCCGTAACCACTATAACACGCCGCGGCTACGTTACCTCTTTGTGGTAAGTTTACAAAGCCGTAATCACTATAACACGCGGTGACTACTTTACCTCCCCGTGCAATTTTAACACGCCGGGGCAATTTTACCATGGAAAGATAATACCATAGTTAACGGTACTGATTATGTATAGATTATAACATAGTATATGTATGTCCGTTTGCTAAAATACTCTGCCTAGATAAATAAGAAACATTTAGAGAAATACCTTATTTTAGTCATTTATAGTCCACTAATAGTAAAAAACTAGGTACATATATATTAAGAGATTGTAAAAGAAAAAAATATATATAACGAACTAAATCAGTGCTAGCACGCCACGACAAATTGACTTATTGGCCAATTATAATACTAATTCAAACAATAAAAAAATGGGAATATTCAGCTGCGTTTTTTAGATGAAGTATAAATTTAAAATTATTTTAGTAAACTTTCTATAACTTGTGTATAAACGTTGTGCCCTCGCTCAGCAGCTCGGCCTTTAAAATGTCCCTTCGTTCACAACTGATTCGCTACCACTCTTTAAAACACAATGTACTATGAAGAAATATTTTTTCTTTCTTTTACAATCTCCCAAAGGCAAATTATTGTTTACAACCGCCTTCACCACCGTAGAAATAAGTCATAAAATAAGCAGTCTGTCTGAGGATGCGGTCCGAATAACACTCACGGTGTCACAACGATTAAGGTGGGCAGCGCGATTCGGAACGCAATCGACCTATGCAACGTCATACGTCGTAACTGATGTTTAAAGTAACGTGACTTAGTTCTTAAAGGCCTCTCAAATTGATCTTTAATTAAAGTGACGTTTATACATAGGTTGACAACTGGTCGATGGAAATTTCCTTTTTGATCATGCTGTCTAAAAACGAAACGTCTACGTGAAATTTAGCCTAAAGCTTTTATTGACTAAGAAGCAAAATGCCTACCAGGCAATATGACTATGCAGCACTTGAACTTCATTGTATATTGACTAAGAAGCAAAATGCCTACCAGGCAATATGACTATGCAGCACTTGAACTTCATTGTATATTGACTAAGAAGCAAAATGCCTACCAGGCAATATGACTATGCAGCACTTGAACTTCATTGTATATTGACTAAGAAGCAAAATGCCTACCAGGCAATATGAATATGCAGCACTTGAACTTCATTGTATATTGACTAAGAAGCAAAAGGCCTACCAGGCAATATGACTAACGACAACCTTTACAATCTTTATCCTTATCCTAATCTTTATCTTTATCCTTAGACAATCTTTAGACAATTTGCTGCTTAGGTATTATTGCGATTTAGGCATTTTGCTTGGCAGACATTTTGATCTTTAGACGATTAACTGCTTAGGTATTTTGCCACATAGACATTCTTTTTAGTAATTTTGCTTCGTAGACGAATTGCAAGTTAGACATTCTGATCAAGAAGAAATTTGACAATTTAATCTCCAATGAAATGCTTAAGTGGCGTTTGTGAATTCGGACATTAGAAGTAAGAATTGAAGTTTTTAAGTTATTAAATTGTAAATAATCTTGATTTATTTTTACATAAATGCTGTTCTATATCTTACTATTGAGGGTAAAGCTACCGTTCCACAGAAATATATCAATATTTGTTAAAGTCAAGTAGCCAATTCTGTAATACTACTTATATATTTCGGCCATTTTATAGACTGCCGTTTTGACGCCGCTTTTCAAAAGGTTCTCTCATGCGATGTCATACAACTTAGGATATCGGTGAAGGCGATTGAAACATCTATATGTATGTCTGTTGGTCCGTGACTACATGAGGCAGCACTGCGAGGGGTCGGCGCCGGGGGGCGCGGGGAAGCCCTGCGGCGCCGGCATGTCGCCCACCAGCTCATTCGGGGGCTGACCTAAATCTTGCATCTAAGAAAAAACAAATGTTTCAGAACTTTTACTAAATAACTTCTATCATGAGTTGAATAAAAGACTTGTTTCTTTTGGCGCTTCTCAGTAGACGTCACTGAAGCGCTGGTAGATTTAGACATGTGAAAGAGCTCGTGTGGCCTACTTGCAAAATAAATATTTTCATTTTATTTTCAACCCTGCCACTGCCAGTAATCAATACATATAAAAAGTACCGTGACTCACTTATAGACAACGCACAGCCTAAACGGGTGCTAGAGGTTTGAAATTTGGAGACATTCCTCGAGTACCTTACTTACTAAGGAAGAATTTTTTGAAATGCCGTCCCTAAAGGGATGAAAAGGGGTGATAAAGTTTGTATGGAAAATACCGTGGGCGAAGCTGTGGCGGGTCCACTAATAAATAATTCGGTGACATGAAAAGAGCCATCAGCGCCACAGTCATCTATAGATGATATAGTAATATAAATAAATAAATTTATTAATTTGAAGCTGAACGTATCTAATCTACTCTCTTTTAAAAAGGTCATATTTTAAAAGTGGTGCTTTAGTTGCTCTGCACCCTGGAAATGGATCTGGTGAAGATTGTGGAATGCTGATGCTAGGAGATGCTTTGGGGAGGCCTATATCCAACAGTGGACATCCTCCAGCTGAAAAAACGTTTACCTTCTGCATGAGATCCAGTACAACCTCGAACCTCTTCCGCTTGACATCTTCAGGATCCGACTCCTGCTCTGGTTCCAACTCATTGCAGACTTGGAGCATCAGTTCTTGCTGTTTGCAGTACCTGAAACAAGGATATAATTGCTCATCCTAGGAGTTCCGAGGAAATTTAGAGGTCTTTTTTTTAAATTTCAATTGACTGATAAACAGGCAGACAGCCCACCTGATGGAAAGCGGTCACCGCCGCCCATGGACATCTGCAACACCAGAGGTGCTGCCAATGGGTTGCCAGTCTAGGGAGGATGGGGAATGGGGATGGGATGGGGATGAGGGAATAGGCCTCCGGATCTCGTCACTCACCGTACGAAACGCAATAGCAAGCTATTACTTTACGCCGATATTCTGTGAGAGTGTGGTACTACCCCGGTCGAGTCGGCCCATTCGAACAGGTGAACTACTTAAAAGTCCCCAGTAACCAGTGTTAAACTCTCAACACTAATATTCACGCGACAAGCGCCGATTTTGTTGCTGTTTACCTAGAGTAGGTGGAGCGCCGCTAGAGTGCGAGTGCGAAGTGGATAATGGGACAAAGCGCACGCATTTGATAATGACATAGTTGGCTATAAATAATAGTCAGAAAAGCGAGGACTTGACCATGAAGGTGATTATGGTGATCATAATGAAGATGTTTCTGACAAAATTAATAATGATGATGGCTCACCTGTCATATTCGTCCTGCGGCACCTTGCTCTTGTTCTCTTCGAGCCAGGAGGGGTATTTGTCCACTAACTCCTT